>KZ308704.1:248634-373438 GCA_000376725.2 Ladona fulva | reverse complement strand
TATATATATATATGTATGCATATGCGTGTATGCACGCGTATATGTAATCGCAAAGTGTCTTTAACCTTGAATCGTTGTGACGCGTAATTTTATATCCCTCAAAAACTTATTCGGCTGTAAGGAGATTTAATGCACATTCTTACCTTACTACTCGAGGATCCATATTCTGTCGAATCTCATTCTCTGCTCATACATTTTTATCATTTGCTAGTAGTTTTCGCGTACTAGAAAAAATACAATATGCAATATTTTATAATTCGGTATAACTTTCATCTATTGGTACTACTGCGCTAACTCACCTGCTGTACGTCGTATTTTATTTTCTGTTTTCTTTCGGCGGGATTGATAGAGTGTTATTAAAGTCTTTGTTGATTAATCTGCACCATCAAGTTAAGGCTTTAGTTAATTGTCTTTCAGCCATTCTTATGAGAAGATATGAGATATAAGAGCTTATACTCTCCTCTTAGGTTTTACCTTGAAATTCTCCAAAATATATGCTTTAGGTGATCTTGTGGTAGCTATTTTACTCTATAACTTGAGTAGTAGTAGTAGCATTGTTAAAAGTGCTTCGACAGCTTAGGTCATTTCACTAGTGGGTTTCCACCAGGAATGTAACCCAGGACAGCTTTCACCGAAGTCGAACGCGTTGCCCACTTGGCTAATTGGGAACCCCTCTACAACTTGATTTTCGGAATTACGTTTAGTGTAAATCTAATTTTATTACGATATTTTATCGGAGGTAATCGTGGGGAAACTACCTTACTCCTTGCCTAATTATTAGTATGACTAATCCTCTTTCCAGAGATGTATGATTAGCGTTCGTGGATTTAAATAGCTTACGGGCTGATAAATTTGCAAACTGAAATATTACGAGTAGCATATTGAAATTTATATCCCAATTGTTGCTTTAATTTGTTAGGTAATAAAGTTCGCCAACGAAGCATTTATGTTTTCTTTATACTCATTTCGAATCCTGTCGTTTCAGGTTTCAGCTGTCAGCATGAAGAAAATCTATCAAGCTACCTCCTGGAAGGATAAAGTCAGCATCCACCTGAATCCACCATCTTTAGTGCACCGTGCGGCATAGTCAGTTGACCCTCGCTCAGGAGCCTAGATCTCTGCGGAAGTTGATTTCCTCGGTGATACTCCTTACCAAAGGAAATTGTCGAAGATGACCGGAAGCGCGTGAAAGAGGAGAAGAAGTGGAAATAGAGGGCCTGTCTCGGAGGGAAGGATCGAGAACGGCGCTGGAAAAGAGGATTGGAAAAGGCGTGGAAACCTGTTGGCTGCTGGTCATCGGCAGCGGCTGGCGGAATGCGTGTGTCCGGGAGAGCAAGAAGTGCGACACCCGGACACAGCAGCGCTCCATCCGGAGGAAAAAAGAAAGCACAGAAAAAGAATGTGGCAACGCTCAAGGGTTCTAACCCATCGCTGCCCAACAGCCAGCTTCCTCCGGCCAAGAGGAGGCCAACGTCAGCCGGGAAGTCAGCGGGTGTAGCGGCCTCTGGTACTCATGCGATCCAAGCCGCTTCCAAGTCATCGACATCGTCGCCGACGGCACCTTCAGCAGCCGGTAAGGCGACGCCGAAAACAAAAGCGCTCCACAGGAAAATCCCTGCGGTAACCAAAGCGACAAAGACCGTGAAGCTGAAGCTCACCGGCCCGACCGCCGCTCAAGCGAAGAAACCGCCGTCTTCCTCCGCTTCCTCGTCGAAGCAGACCCATTCCGCCCCACCGACCACCGTTAAAGTCTCCAAGAAGCCTCCGCAGAAATCTTCGCCGGTGGAAGAGAAGCCGAAAACGGAAGAGGTGCCTACGGTAGCCAAGGCTCCCGTTAAGCCTCAAGAGGGCAAGGTAGCTAAAAGAGTGGTGTCTAGTCCTTTGACCAGGAAGAAAACGTTGCATGAGCGGAAATTCACAAGGAGTAGGCTGTTGCACAATTTGCGCCAACAGATGCCCCCGAAGGGAAGGCCTCCTAAAATCGCCAAGCTCAAAAAGACTTCGGCCGAAGTTGCCGACAAGATCGTATCCACTCCTCCCCCGAAGAATAAGGAGGCGAAAGTGAAAAAAGAGGAATCACCGGCGACTGCGAACATTTCTAATGCACCGGTGATGGTGGGCGTCAAGAAAAGAGGGCCGCAAGCTCGAGCAGAGGTGGTGCTGAAAGTCCCCGAAACTCCGACGACTAAGGAATTGTTTGGACGCACCAAGGTCTTTTCTGAAGATGAGAGTGCGGAAGACGCGAAGGAAAACACCGAAGACCAAGAAAAGGCCGAGGAGGGCACTAAAAAGGGACCAAGGAGGAGGTCTTCCGTTGGTGGGAAAGACTCGGATTCCAAAACATCTCCTAATATAACTCCTGCCGGGGGTAAAAGTGTGATGCAAGGTGTTAAAACCCCGGCACTCGGGAGTAAAAGCCCTGCACACGGTGGGAAGAGTCCAGCGCAGGGGAGTAAAAGCCCAGCCTACGGTGGAAAAAGCCCAGCCTACGGTGGAAAAAGCCCGTGTTATGGTGGGAAAAGCCCGTGTTATGGAGGGAAAAGCCCGTGTTATGGAGGGAAAAGTCCATGTTATGGCGGAAAAAGTCCATCTTACGGGGGTAAAAGTCCTTCTTACGGAGGTAGAAGCCCCAGTTATGGAGGAAAGAGCCCTTCGTACGGTGGAAAAAGTCCTATCATCTCTAGTGAGAATAATTTCTTTGTTTCCGCCCTTAAAGACACTATCAAGAGCCCTTTGTCGACGTGCTCTAGTGGTAGGCTACAGGGACCCAATTTCAACGTACAACCCTCTTCGCCAAAACCCAAGGGTGTCTGTGTGATGTCCTCTCCTCCACCATCCCCGAAGCAAGTCGCGTCCCCTCTAAGAGATTCTTCACCCGAAGCCTTGGATTCGAGCAAATCAAAACCTCCCAAAGGATCAGCGAAGACTGCCAAAGAAACTAAGTCACTGCCAATATCACACAACCTTCCGATGAAGATAAAAAAGGAATGGAAGGCGAAAAAGACCGCGGAAAAGGATACCGATTCCAAAGAAGAACCAGAAGGTGACAGCAGCAACTCCGTCGCAGAAAAGACCCCTCAGTCGATTAAAGAGGAATCTGCGAAGGAACAAACTCCTAAAACTGGAAAACCTGGAAGGAAACCTAAAAAGAAACCAGAAACGGAAGATAAAGATAAAGAAAAGGTGAAAGAAAAGGAAAAGGATAAAGAAACGTCCAGAGAAAAGGAAAAAGAGAAAGATAAGGAGAAGGAGAAAGATAAGGAGAAGGAAAAGGAGAAAGAAAAAGACAAAGAGAAAGAGAAGGACAAGGAAAAAGAAAAGACGAAAATCAAAGATAAAGGGGGGAAGGATAAAGAAAAGAGCAAGGAAGGAAAGACTGATAGCGACGAGAAGAAAACCTCCAAGGTTGGTAGGAAAGCCAACGCCAGTTCGAAGAAATCAGAGACGCCGAAATTAGTGGAAAGTAAGGGTAAAAAATCTCTGCCAAAGAATAAACCAGCGAAACAGACCAAAGGTTCGAACCCAAGCACTGCGGAGTCCACGGAGAAAGAAGACAGCGAGGACGGGAGAAACAAAGTGCAGACTGCAGCCAAACAGTGCGATGAAGACTCCAGAGGGGTGAAAAAGGAAGATAGTGATGAAGAATGCAAGAGCAGTGGACAGTGGCTTGTACGGCACGAAGATTCGGACTGCTCCGATGAAGTCACGCTCGACGTGCTGTTGCGTCGAAGCACGTACACGATGAAAGAGAAGATGAAGGCGGTCACGACGTTCACGGAGGCCCTCAAACGGGAGATGTCGCCAGAGAAACCCGCTAGAGGACGACCTAGCAAGAAAAAATCGGAAGCGAACGAAGAAAAGAAGTATGAGGACAGAGTTAAGAAGGATCGTTCTATTTCATCTTCTCCGTCGAGGTATTCAAGAGATGTCACCAATGACTCGTCCGTCACTTCCCCGGCGGTAGACTTTCCGCCCTCCAGCGTGGAATCCGAGCCCCCAAAGTCTCCCATCAGCAAACTGAAACGGAGGCCTTCGGCGTGCAAAGACTCCAATTCCGAAGACGTAGATAGGTCATCACAACAAGAAAGCGCACATCGACCCACGGTGACCTTTGCGGAGAGCGAGAGTCAAGAAAGCAGTCGCTCACCTTACAGACTTGAGTCCTCTGACGAGGCCCCGATGCATTGGAGGAAGAAGGCCAAGAGAGCGGCGATGCTGGAACACGCGAGAAGGGTTGCATACGTTAAACGGAGAAACAGAGGCACCGATTCGCAGGAGGAGGAGAAGATCTCCGACCGAGAGAGGCCCAATAGAAGGGCGACGAAAGACAAGAGTGACACCCCGTCGAACGAGAGATTTGAACCGAAAAGTCCCCTGTCTCCTGCGGTGGAGATCAAGGAGGTGAAACCAGGATCGGATGTTGGATCCCCTCTCGATCATTCTCAACCTTCTCCAAAGGTGGAGCACGCACCGGAAAAGAAAGAAGAGTGCGCGTCCGACGTGGAGGATGTAGCGTCTCCGACCAAAAACGAAGAGCAGAATGAAGAGTCGGTGAAGATCGAGGAAATAGACAACAGCAGCAGCGAAAGTGCGAGCGATGTCGAAAGGGTCGAGGATTTCCCCCCGTTCATATCTCTACCTCCTCCGACTCACCGAAGACGCAGGGGAAGGGGAGGTTCCAATAGTGGAGTGAACGCAACCGCGAGAGCCGCGGCCGCAGCGGCACTCCGTATGAAGAAGATGTTCGGCTTCTGGAACGGGCCGAAGAGGCACAGGGTAGCGAGTCTCAACGCTATAGCCAAAGTCCACTGCTTATTTGAGAACGAGAGCAGGCCAATGGGACCAGGGGGGTCCCCCAGTGGTGATGATAGAGAACGCACAACTTGCACCACCACTACTACATCTGTCGCCACTACGACCGTGTCTACCACGTCGGTTTGCACCAGAATACTGCGATCCGGACCCGGTCTCAGAGGAGTAGGAAGGCATTGGGACGACGACGCCACGACTTCCGACAGCAGCGGGTCCGATTCCGCCCTCATAGTGCCGTATAAAAGGAGAAAAGCCCCCAGAGGGAGGGTGAAGAAGGTCGCACCCCCAAAGAAAGAGGAAGACGAAGCGGAAGGTGAGTCCTCAACGGCTCCTGGTTCTGCTTCATCTTCCGACAGCGAAGGGGGAGAGAACAGGAAGGACGGGGAAAAGAAGGAAAAGGAAGAAGACGGGAATTCAGCCGGGACATCTAGTGGATCTGGTCAGAGAAGGCGTCAGAGAGCCGACATGATGATGGATCTGAAAGACATGGTTGTGCGGAAGAGGATGGCTAGTCTGAACGCTTCCGCCATTCTTGCAGCCAGTTACTCCTTCGAAAAACGCACCCGTAAAGAGAGAGGTTCTACTTGCACCACCTCATCCTCGGTTCAGGTCCGGCTTCTGAAACTGGAAAAAGTACGCAAGCAGTCCCAGAGTGGGGACAAACCACCGGCTAAGCGGCCGGTGGGCAGACCGCGAGCTGTGGTCAAATACGAGGACATATCGGATCCTTACGATGAAGAAGACGAGGACGACGAGGACGAGAACGAGCAGAGATGCAAGGCTGCTGGGGAAGCAGTCGGGAGCCCCAGAGAGATCCAGAGGAAGCCTAGAGGACGGAGGAAAGGGTCTACCGGCAAACCGGGAGCTCCGGTGAAGAAGAGACGGAGGGGAAGGCCGTGCAAACACGAGGTAGAGGAGGATATGGATGAGGAGGACGAGGACGATCAGGGACTTGATGGGAGCGTGATACAGCTCCGCGCACCGAAAAAGGTAGCTGTCATCGTGAAGGACACCGACGTCACGATTACAGGTGTTTTTGTGAACACTCGCTCGACTCAAGAATATTGTTTCTCCGGCATGCAGTACAGGATATCGTCGACCAGCCACACCCAGACTGAGTCCACTTCCACTGCGGTGGAGGCTGGAGGACAGGGAACCCTCCTGCACCATCCTCACTCCGCAGAGCATCTAATGGTGAGTCCCTCTCTCTCAAATTTTTATCAGTTTCGTACCTTTACACTAACATTGATTCAGTGACACTAAAGCTGACATTACTGTTGATACAAGCCAGACAGTCCCTCTCGAATTAATGATTAACTTAATTTAAACTTTTGATATTTAAACCTTTGGCAGAGGTAAACATTATTGTCATTCCTATTTCGCTGCTGGTAGATTTCAGGTCACTATTCTGTGGTTACCATGCAACGCTTACTTAGACGTACCCATCCACAACTTATGTATTTATACGTACACCAACCTACGTAATTATACACACTCCTACTTTAATAATTTTATAATGTACTTACACACATAATTATACACAGTCCCACTTTACATTACACATTTACTCTCTTATACAATTAAATACGCATGGGTCATTCGAGGAGTTCCTGGTATCTAGTTATTCCGTTCTTGGGATAATTTTAATCCATAAAAATCGAGGGATACTGAGGATCACGTTTAGACTAAGCCAGCCAGAGGCTTAAGAGTTTTGACAGCCCCTGCACAGCTCCGTAATGGCATTGGGTTAACTTTCGTTGGCCAAAGTCTTTTAAACTGTAACTACTCGCTTGTTTATTAGGTATTTGTTCTAATTTAATACGTGTTTTCAAATTATTTATTAAAAGTAGTGCACAGTAACTATTTAATTTTGCTGGCCGAAACCGAGTGAAAGATTGATCAATCTTACCACAAATTAATAGTAAACATCACGTTTTCCCTTTCTTCGAGTAGAGAGTGGAGAGAATCGATTTATTAGTGGATGATGTAATAATTATTGACCATATTTTGTATTAAAATAATATTCATGTTGTATACTTAACAACACATGAGATAACGCGTACCTATAAGTGCTGAGAAACTGAATTTGGTGAGAAGGTGCGTCATATTAGCCACGGATAATGCGCTCCGTCTTGTACACGCCCTGAGACGTTCCCTCTGCGCGCCTGGGCTTGCGCTGTACTTCTTTAACTGCCATACAAGTAATAAATCGTGCTCCAACAAAAAAAAATTCGAAGGCCTTTGGCTTTTCTTAGATGCTTAGTTTTCTTAAATGCATTAATAATTTCCATATTACGAATTGTATAGTAGGATAAAATGGTTAATTTCGTCATTACAATGAATAAAATCTTTTAAAATTGCTGCTTAGAGCTCTTCCTTGGCAATAGAGACATAGCTCCGTTAACTAAGGTCCCTAAGGGATTTCCTTGCCGCCTTAAGAGGAGAAATCGAGGTAACTAAGAAGTTACCAGACTTGCTTATTCATTGAACATGGCCAAGGTGATATTTACGAGCTACTTTGTTGAAGTATCTAATGGGGAAAGATTTGCCATAAATTCACTCGTGACGATAAGCGCCTTCTGGGAACTTTCTGAACACTGTACTTACATAAATAAATACTTCATACACGTAAGTGGTATGTACACTGCATGTTGCCTTCAACTATACTTGTAAAATACGTCTTAAAAGTAAGCAATCTACAGTAATACTCAAATACACATATTCCTTCTACATATGCAATTCTCATGACACACAGGGTTATTTTTGTGTTTGTACGTAAAATGCAAGATTTTTCAGGATTCCAGGTTGGCCTTCTCGGCTACAGTAGCGGTCCGGGGCTAAGACCCCCGTCTTACATCATCCACCATCCCTTTACTCCCCTTACATTTCGCCTCCTACAAGATCACACACATAACTCTCATATTTAGTAACTACGAGTATTAAGGAAACTTATGGAGCAACATCTTGTCATAATTGCTATTCCAGTTTTTACTGGTCAGTCTAAAACGAAAAATTATTCGCATTACATTTTTCATATCCTTTATTTTGTCTTAATATCAGCTTATTTTACTCTATCCAGAATATAAAGTGTAAGAATCCACGTTAATGAGTTGGAAAGGATTAGAAAAATTATTTCTGATTCTCCTCTGTTCCTATCCTTACAAACCGAACTCCGCCACCGCTTGGCATGTAACAGGGGGTGTATGCACAATTCCCCTAAAAGAATATATACTTTCTCGTATCGTTCGCGGAAAAAATATATAAATATATTTTTTGTTATAGGGGTCTTTTCCTGCCGGGTTTTATTCTTTCATAAGTTCGTATTTAGGAATTCTTAAACCCACGAATTGTTTCCTTTATTTTGTTGATTTTTCTTTTTTCTTGTATTGCCCAAAAGCTGTTTCTTTCTTTTAAACATTCATGACAAAAGGTTAACTATAAGAAGGGACTAAGAAATCTCGTTCTCGCCCTTCAGTAAAGGTGTATTATTATTATTAATGTTATTTCATCATGGTAATTCTTACTGCAGTTTTCCGTATTGATAAATATCCTAAAACTTAATACCCTCCAGGTTGAGTTCTTTTTATGGCAAAGGGTAAACGTTACCTTTCATTGATCTTATAGTGTGAATAAAATTATTACACATTTTTCCTTTTCGTGAAGGTTGTTTTCATTCTTTTGGCGGACTGTAAATTTAGGGTGTATATCCTCAGAAATGTAGTCTTTCTGTTCCCAATTAAGACTACTACATACGACCGTATCGATGAAGTTGTTGTCAAGGCTAAGTTTTGTAAGCGCGACTTCCTTCCCAAGAAATTCTGTCACATTTCGGCTATTTATATTTTCCTGGAGGGTGAATTTTAGTGCGAATTTCCGAGGAATTTCTCAAGAGATTTGATTGACCAATCAACTATTTCCAAGACTACTGGTTCTCGTGCATTTCTATCGTGAAGTTCTTCATTAAACTCTCGCTCGAAAATTCTTCGGTATCAATGGACGAATCAATCAATCGGATCCAATCACAGCAGTACACTGCCGTCACTTGCCTGCACCGGCTGGAGATGGAATTTTTCATCTTGTTATCGGCCAACTGATTGGTTGCTACCCGTGATTTTTGTTTTCCTTTCTCATTTGGCAGTTTTTTCATTCACTTGTAGCGTTTCACTCACACGTCCTTCAAAAAGCGTCCCATATATTCCCTCTGGCCAATACATTTAGCGATAAACTTGTTTGTAAACTTTGCCAAATCTTTTTTGCCCTTCTTATTAAGAGAAAGCTATTAGTGTCTGATTTTTATAACATCAGTAGGATTTTAGCATCGAAAATACCACCCACAAATTATCTTCCTTTCGTGAGTAGAGGATGTATAGTGCCTGCGTGTAAGGCCCAGCCGTATTTGTTGGTTGAACCGGAAAAACTCATGGAGCTCGTAAAAGTATCCTTTTTTTCAATCTGAAAATTTTAGTTGAGTTAATTCGCGCTTTAACTCTCTAATATCCACATCCATCTCTGCTACAATATGTATGTCAACTTTAACAATTTTCATACCAAAAGATTGAGTTCTATAGTGTTACCTAGCTCTTTTGATTCCTTTTAGGAACAAATTTCTCTAAATAGCTGAGATTGTTACCCAATTAGGCCCTCCTATTTTTTGTTTAATAATTGAAAACATTGTAAATATCGCGGAAATCTTGGCAAATCGTAAGACAAAAACCCTTTCCAACACTTCCATCATTTTCTACGTTATTTTCGTCCAACAGTCTCTATAGCGCATCAAGCTAATATTACTTAAACATTTACGAAACTCGTGTAACATCGTAACTTTGACTCCCTGAACCTTTACAAAGCGTTAAGATATTTAGATTTGTACCCTACATGCCGCCAGTGGCGTATGGCAGGGGGTGTACCAACACCTTACTTAATCTACCCTAATAGATTCTCTGATGCTATCCGGAAAGAACGACCAGAAGCAAGTATCCGTTTTAGCGATTATTTCCTTGTAACGCTTGGTCGTCGCTTCTCGAAGATCACGCTCGCTGTTCACCGGAATGAAAATATCTTTTATTTCACCTAAAAATTCTGGACCGATGAATTATTCGAAAAGCTTTCCTCGGTAAACAGATCTTTCCTGCAGTGAGTTCCACCCGAGTGATTTTATCATGGCCGTAACGCTACTGTCGAACCTGAAGTCTCCACTGACAAAACGGGCTGCTCTACGTTGAACCATCTCTAAATCTGAGTCTAACCCCACTTCGTGTGGGCTCCAGATAGCGCAGTAGTATTCAAGACTTGGTCGAATGAGGGAAAAGTACGCAATTTCTTTAACTCTAGATGGGCATCCTCTCAGGGTTCTACTTATCAATCTTTGCATTCTATTCGCCTTTCCTATAACTACTGCTGAGAGTAACTCCTATGTATTTATTGTGACGCACGAACTCTAAAGGATATCCTGAAATTTGGTATCGCGTGAAAGACATAGCAACGCACTTCTTCGTTTTTAAATCAAGTGATAATAGTCGAATCCTGAGAACCAGACTTTTGTGAATTGTTACGCGAAGCGGCCGGTTCCGAACAAAGAAAACCCATTTCTGGGCTTTTTAGTCAACTTTTTTCGATTCCCAATCTCCTGTGCGATTCTTTGAAATGTAGTATGTAATTGCGTACAGGTTGGCTGAATTTTCTACATGTCCCTTCATTTGAAAACTCAGGGGCAAGCTTGTAATTTCCACTTCGTAATTTCATATGAGAATTTGAATTTAACTGAGAAATTTAGGAGCTTTACGCAGTTAGTAAATTCTTTGTGATTATACACTCGCTGTATAAGTACACATACTTTAGAGATTCAGGGCTTGGGAAGAATTCTTCCGCGCGAAATGCTTTACTTTCTTCGCCTTTGTGATAAAATTCCTCTCAGAGCGGCTTCATTCCTCTTGGTTCCCACTTAATCGGTCCAAACAGCTTTTCTCTCCATTTCGCCACCCGACCAATAATCCCCTGTTCTATCCCATTTTCCATAGATTGGTCTTTACGGACTCACTCTTATACCACCACATATTATCCCACCGAAGGGAGCACCAGGTTCTTAGAAACTCTCATTTTACGGAGGTGAATGCAGTTTACCGAAGTTCCTTTCGGTAGTACTCTATCAGTGCTCGCTTTCATCACGAAATCCCATTGAGTCGAGGCTTCTGCTATCACTACTTTCGGATTGAAGATAGTATAGACATGGACTTTGACGCGTTACTCTTTGAGGATCTATCATTTTAATTGGGTATGTTATACATCGTTCGAAAGAGCATCTATTTGTCTTTAAAATTATATAAATAAAGAGCTAATATCGATTTCCTCCTTTGTCTGAGTCGACGTAAACCAAATTAAAACACGGTAAATTGGCGCAAATCCATGACTCGGTCATCTTCACATCTTTGTGGAACAATGGCTAGGAGTCACAGAAAAACCAAACTTTTAGCAGAAATGTGGTATATAGTCGCGATGCATAATCCGCGTTTCTGAGATCCGATGGAGATTTATTGACCTTTGATGAGCGTCTGAATTAAAAATCGATCTCCTTCTACAAATTTGATCCTACGCAGTTTAAATGTTTACTGCACACTATTTCAATGATTTAGAAAAAATAGGAGAGGGCGAATTTTCCTAAATGCATTGGGGGAGGAGATATCAGGGGGGCCATCGTGATGATCATCGCCGCCTCCTCAGTAGTGTTCTCCTTGCATGATCCCAGGGTTAGGAACCGAACCGTAATCCGAAACCTAAGGAATCCCTAATTTTTCTTGAAGCGAAAACCGAACTGAAGATTAAAATTCTCGAACATGAACAGAATTCGTAAAACGTTCTTTATTCCACTAAGAATATCTATTCCATAAGAGTTATATTTTACTAATGCGTTATTCTGCTACTTTTACTTATAATATTGAAGGAGGAAGCTTTGTTAAATGCGCGTAACATCGAGTGGATACTAGTAATAGTGATTCCTTTGCATTTAAATTTACCCTATCTGAAATTTTGTTTCCTTAACACACTAGTTTTATAGTAAAATTTAATTTTACCTTATGTAATTGAAAAAAGCTGCTAATTATAAAATAATTATCTTGGTTATTTTATCTTAATGGTCGGCACGAAAAAAAGTATTGATGTTGGAAGAAGTAGGGAAACCCTATCTAAACCGAGATATTTTTTTTAATTGAACCGAAACGAAAAATATTACGGTTCGATGCCCTATATTAATGATGCCTCTAAAGGTTAACTCTCATTTGAAGATTGCGGTATGGCCTTAAAGCCATCACACCGCTAAATTCGTTCTGGTATAAACTTTTTCCTTTCATATTTTTTGCTCCCATACAGTGCGTTAGGTTTCCTCTTGGATCTCTCATGCCTAACCAGCTAGGTAGTTATGTTTCAATTGAAGAATTAGAATTTTCAATTCATTTGGGAACACTTTTCCTTAAAAACACTTTTGAAACAAATCAGTTGATGAAGTGTTAGAATTTTTTTGAAATTTTAAATTTGAAAAGATATCTGTGGGAATAAAATGTCTCAGAATTTTCCCTGAGGACTTCCTTATGGTTATTGATTCTAGATTATAATGATTATACTTGTGTATGTTGTGAAGATGCTAGATTATAATGATTTTACTTGTGTACTTGAATTCTCTCTGACTGAAGTAAGGTTGAGAAATATGAAGTATTATTTCTAACAACTTGAGATATACTAACCCTAATCAATGGTCCAAGATATATCTTAGGCGACTGATATTTATTGAAAAATTTGCAAGCATTTATCTTTAGTTTATGTATACCTTGTTGACGTTCTTCTTTTTGGGCCGCATGGATTACATAATCTACGATGACTTTTTACGAAAATCACAAATTCGTAATTTATATTCTTCAAAGCGAAGTTCGGTAATCGAAGTGCATAGACGAATGTAAATACGCCGAAAAAAGATTGCCTGGAATCGAGGAAAGTATGTACGCAACAAGTTTGAAAACCCCTGGACAGTGTATTTTACTCAGATATCGAAGTTAAAAGCTCAGCGCACTTGCCAGGAAATGAAAGAAATGTTCATTTTAAACAACAAATCTTCCTTACACAGAAGTTTCTGACAATAATTTGCTTATTTTTCTGTATTCAAGTCTTTTAAAATTATTTTTCATAATATACTACGTTTCATCCTCATTCATTGATAAATGAAAATAAATTCTTGTCGAAAAACGGTTACCATGGTTTGAACCTGGTTTAAGTTGGATAGCCTGCAGTTCCGTATTTTTATATCTAAAGAAGCCCTTCACTCTTAAGGATAACCTTTCTCCAATTAGCCCGGCGTTCATCATACCGTTATCGAACTTAACCAAGTTGTAAGTGGCGCTCTCGTGCTCTGTTGCTTCCCCCTCCGTCCACCGCCTCTCTCTGGCGCTGCTGTCGCCCTCATGGAGAGTCTTTATTGCAGAGTTGTTCGAATTAAGAGAACATCTGGAGTGCATTAGCGACGCCATTGAGGCGTTGAAACGGAGCTCGCGCGGGTTTTTATCCGGGGCCGCTCTATTTATTCCCTCGAGAAGGAAGCTTCTCTGTAGATTCATTGCTCTTACAGTGCTTTTACCTGCCGTTAATTCTTCACGTGGAATGTGCTTATGGGATGTTCGTCTACTGATCATTGCTTGTATGTGTATATCGCTTCCTATGGACCTGGAATTCTGCTGATGGCAATTTGTGACCGTTCTGGCCTGTCAGGGAGAGAATTTCTTGCTCTCGGCGAACATAATTACGATGGTGTTTTATTTCATTCATTCGCCCTCTTAAAATCTTCAGAATGTTCTCCACGTATTCCCTCGACAGCGTATTTCTTTTTGCAAGAAAGGATCTCTGAATTGGGTCGATGAGTGAGCTGCATTACTGATCTATTTCCGCCGTGAGGCTCACGATAATTTCCATTTTTAGTAATATAGCGTCCAACTTGATCATAAAATTCATGGATGACGTATTAAGTAAATTGCAAATCCTAGCTACGTACTTCTCTTCAGCTCCTCTGATCACCATATTTAGCCACAACTTCTCAGTCTTCCTCTCCCTTTTAGAAACATTAACATATTTTTTAACCTACTTCAGTATTTGATTTCGTACATCATTAAAATGTATCCAAAGCAACAAAGAAAAGCAATTGCTTACCGGTAGTAGTAATTTTAAAAGTGTTTCAACCACTAAGATCATTTCGCACATGAGCCCTCACCGGGAATCGGACCTGCAACCACTTTTACTGAAGCCGAACTCGTTACCCACACAGCTACCCATTTCTTTTAGTTCACGTGTTGATTATCCAATGATATCTTAGTCTGTTGGGCTCCCGGATAGCTAAGTGCGAAATAACCACGAAGCACTATTAACAATATTACTACAACTCTTTATCAGTCTTTTCTGTTTTGCCACGCACACACACACCTTTAATTTTAAAAAGTATTTTTGTTTTATTGTGTTCTGTTATAAAATGTAGACGTTTCTGAGCACGACAGGATGAAATTTGAGGTATAATTGTTTTTAAATGGTTTATTATTCTTCTAAATAGCCATTCGAAGGAGCTGTGAAAATATCACGTCTTTCTCGTGCTTCATTATATCCCCCCTCCATCGCTCCCTCTATCAGCATCTTAGAGATTTAGAAAGATACGCAATTTCCGTCTCTCTTTCTGTCTCGGTAACTCCGCACCTTTTCAAGAGTTCCTCTCCCTTCTTTTCCTTTCGATCGACGAAATCGATATATATCGGGATCGATTCGTAATCGTCCTCGATTACGAGTCGCTCCGCGGTCTGGAAAAAGCAGCTGAAAGACTCCGATGTAGGAAGAAGAATCCTCTTCCTCAGTTTTCAGCGTTTTTAAGTCTTAGCTTTGAGATGCACAAATCAACAGCGTGTTAGTGTAAATCAAGATAAAGAAGTTATGGGAACATTTTTGCGATCTTCAGATATTAGGAAACATGCCAGAGTTGATATCTGGTGTATGTTTAGTACAATCTTGAACGATGTTGCGGATGTTATTCGTCATCCCTGTTGCATAGACCGATCTGTGATACGAGGAAGAAAATCAGGAAAATAGAGGATAGGATCAGTTGTTTCGAAAACTCATTTTGTTTCCGCGAACGGTACATGGTAATATTATCTGATTAGAGAAATGTTGCATGTATCCTCTGCCAAAGTCTCACGGGGTATATATATATAGGTGCATGTCTTTTCTACAATATCTTGTACGCTAAATCTGATATTCTGTAAAAAAATAGTATTATTGATGTTATTTTTACTCTCTGGGTTGATGGTTAATGGTTTTCTCGTAAAACTTTTGTATCTAGACGTCGACCTTTACACAGTTATTATAAAGCGCAATTTGGTCGCTAAATCCAGCGACGTTTCATTCTTTTAGCGACCTCTCTTCTGCTTTTGCTACATCTCATACTCGTTGGAGTATGTTATATTACATCGATTCTCCTCTGCCTCTGCAAATGTAACATGCTTGTCTTATTTTAAATTGAAATAACATTACTTTCAGTTAATAACAGACAGTATTCCCCAAAATGTAGCTAAATACCTCAGAAAAGAATATCGCTAAACAGAGGTTAAAAATGCAATAGCTTAAACTAACATCTATAAATGGAATATCAATTCAGAAACTATACGAAGTAACTTTATAAATTATATAAATGACTTATATCTTAAATATACCCATATAAATTTACTTTGTGTAATTCTGAACTGATATTCCATTTATAGATGCGAATTTAAGCTATTGTATTTTTAACCTATATTTAGCGATATTTTTTCTGAGGTTAGCGACTTTCTAACTAATTTTTGGGGTGCATCTAGCGACATTTTAATAATTGGTATGTATGCTTTTAGACGAATGTACGAGCATACAACAATACAACTCGTATACAACTGATTTTCAATTATTTATCCTAAATAAACATGTCTCTGGTAAATACAAACAGGTGTAGAATCAATGAAGAGCTTCAAATAATAACGCTTCAATTTTTCTATCTGGTCAAAGTTGAAATAATATTGTATCCCCCGGCATAGCCGGGTTGGGTTTTCCGCGTGTTTGTTGATGACAAAAGGACCTGTGTGCAATTAATGAGGTGCGGTTCACTTGTTGAAATCCTTCCCTTAGCTGCAATTGAACACAACTGTTATGTTATTGTAAATCAACCAGTATCATTCCTTTTTCCTCTAAATCTCATTCAGAGCCCGTGTAACCAGATTACTAACAATTCAGTCGAGAGCGGGACGACCACGTTTCTGAAAGTGCAGTTTTATTTCTCATTTTACTATCCACACTATGCTCTTGGAATTCAGAACGTTTTTCTATTTGATACAAAGAATTCGCGATTTACGTCGACGCACTTCCAAGCGATACCGCTATCAATCGCAATAATTTTACTTCTTTTGCGAACTGAATTCGTTTTACGTTTTCATCTTCTCATCGATTACTAAATTGGAACTGAAAACATTGAGTGGCTGAAAAGGACCTCTTGAACAAACTGATACGGGTGCTTGATTGAGTTATTAACTCTCAAATTAAATCCCAAGCTTTGTTATTCCAATCCATGAATCCCGTTGACATTTTCGAAATCAAATTTTTGCGTCGCGAATATCGTTTTCCCCATTCCCCGGTTATAATTCCACCGCGAGGATCTTCTTCACTCTTTCTCTCTAATGCATAGTGTCCCCCGTCTCAAAAACGTTACCATTTTTATTTTATCTCTCGTTAATCTTGTATGTTTGATTGGAATATGATCGGATTTCTTATATTCATTAAAATTTTCAGTTTTATTTCTGTATTCGTCATTTCCAGCTTTTTGAGTGTAATTCAATTTTCTATTATACTTCCCTGATCATTCTATAGCACTTATCTTCTTGATCATTTTTGTATCCGTGGTATACTTAATAGTGTTTCGACAGCTAAGGTCATTTCGCACGTAGGCCCCCACCGGGAATCGAACCCGGGACCGCTTTCACAGGTCGAACGCGTAGCCAACTAGGCTACCGGGAGCTCCATCTTTGTAACCATAACATTTAATATCAAGAGAGGTTATAAACCCAAAGATTGGCTATCATAACACGCTGTGCCGGCATAACCTGTCAATCGCTAATTCCTATATGATTCCTAACTTTTAACATTTACCATTACCTCTCTCTCGCAGCTCAACCGATATCCCCCTCGAATCCTCGATAACTCCGCCATTCCTTCCAGCAGCGTCTTTAGGGGACTTTTCAGTTCAATTTTTCCTTAATTTTACTAATTATCCAAGAAAGAATTTGAAACTAAAAAGGATTTTCTCAGAAATAAACATAAGAAATTGGAATAAAGAAAACATTCCGTGAAAACCTTTAGTCGTAGCGTAATATTATATAGAATATGAGACTTGAACAATGGGAAAGTTGGCGAAGACTCGGCCGGAAGCTATGGAAATGTGGCTTTGGAGACGATAACGAGAACAAGTTGGGTTGAAAGGAAGAGCAATACGGAAGCTTTGATGTAAAATAAGGAGGAAAGGAACTTACTGAAGGCTATGGATAAAAGAAATCCAAATTTAATGTCGTTAGACACAATGTCTTTAGAAGGGATATGGTAGAAAAAAGCATCCCTGGTAAGAAAGGGAGAGGACGACCTATGAAGAAGTTCCTAGATGACATAGAAGTTCAATGGGTATGGAAACGTATGAGGAAATTGTAGGTTCAGCGATGGAAAGATCTAATTGGTTCTGGTAGAAGATGATGATGACTTTATCAGTGTTTTTATTTTCTCACCATTTGGTCTTCCAAGAATCTCTTTGTCATCTACTCATTCTCTCCAATTTATTTTCATCATTCTCCTGAATCATCACATCTAACTATAAGCTGCTCTTGTCTCTTCTCTGGAACAAGTACTACTCGCAGACACACGAAGTAGCACGCCTTATGTTAGTATTAACATTTTATTAATATCAAATATTGTGATTATCGCTGCCAGCTTTCGTTGTGCTGGATAAATGGCTTCTTTAATTCGTCTACTCTACTTCTTGCTTCTCTCCGGATGAATCTATCGCTAGCAAATTATTTTTTTTTGTGTGAACAGAAGTAATCTTTTTGATTTTAATCCGTTTATTTCTGGCCTCTGTGGATAATTTTCTTTTTCAGCTAGAGTTAGTTTTCGCTATTATCAGTTTTCCCAAGTTCACCGGTTGAAATTTACCTTCGGTATTTCTTCATCAAAGGAGAGATTGTTCTGTTGTGGAAGCTTAGTTGGTCACAGCAACTGCGGAAGACTTGGGTTCGAGTCCCGGCTACGGTTGACTTTTTCGTTTATTCATCCGTACCTTCAATTCTTCATACTTTGTAGTAGGCGTGAAGAGAACGTCGATCGCTATCAATTAATCGGGAAAAACGCTTCAGTAGATTGATATAATTGACGAAATTTTATTTATTTCGTACTAGCCTGATCTAATGCTTTTTATGATACGGAATTTTTAAAACTTGCATACAAAAGATATAACATCAATGGTAAAAAAGTTTGTATTTTTTTATTTGATGTATTTTCGCTAATAAGACACTATAATGAACGTTGATGCGGTTGTTATCAGTTAAACATATCGTTCTGAAATTGGAATTGAAAACTGAAAATGGAATTTCTCTTTTTTTATTGATGATTTTGCCTTATTTTATGCGCCTATGCCGAACTTTGCAATTATTTTTGTCTTCTGTTAAACCAAGCGTTTCACTTAAAAAGAATTTGAAAATCGATAATTTTTTAAAGATGTTTCATCCAGAGGCTAATTTAGTTTACAAGATTGTTTTGCTGGCACTAAAATTGGAAAAAGGAAATATTTTCATAACCTCATATTCGATATCTTCAGGAAGGACCAGTGATGCGTATAAATTGATATCAGTAAGTCGGTCTTTTAGCTCCGGATGACCAAGGTATCTCTTGTTCTGCAAACCTGTGCTAAAACCTAAGTATTTTCATGATAGATATTTTAATTCCCTGTATTTCTCTTGTGAGCCTTTGCCTTTCGGCGTTCTTCCACATATCAGGTTGAAAATATAATTTGGTCGAGGCAATTTCCAGTTTTATTGGACGTTCACTCACCGAACTGTCAATCATTCCAAAAGAAATTATTTTTAAAAATTTATAGAATATCCCGAGTGGAAAAAGAAAGGACCCTTTGCCATCGTGTCCGACGAAATGAAAAATTCACCGTTTTCGCCTGCCTTTGTGACTAATAAGCCTTTCTCAAATGAAATGCGAATTTATTTCATTGCATATCTAAATTAATGTTCAATGAAAGGTTTGAATATGACGGATGAGCATTTCCCCAACAGATATTTGCTAATTGGGCGATGAATAAAATTCATTAATCGTTTGATTTCCTTGTGGATTGGCGTCGTGAAAAAAAGAATGCAATTAAAGACTATTTTAGAGTTATGAAATAATTTAGATATTATTTTTATATCTAATGATTAGTATATTTATCGGGTCTATTAAATTCGCCCTACTTTATTCGTGAATTACGTGTCTGTATGACTACGACGTGAATAGGTATTCAACTTTCATACCCTTTCAATGCAATTGTGATTCCAAAGTAGAAATGGACGTGAAAAATGCTTGTCAGCACCGGGACTCAAACCAGAATCTTCCACTTTCTCGGTGACTGCTCAAGCCAATTGAGCTATAATGCCTGAACAACGCTCAATTGGCTAGAGCAATCAATTAGAAAGTGGAAGATCCTGGCTTGTGTTTCGGTCCTGTCAGTTTTTTTTTTCATTTCTGTCTCTCCTTGGAAATTTTCCTAGGCTTACACCGCAATTTTACAAGGGTGTCACCCTTTTTCTTACAATTATGGCAAATGAAGCTTGGGAAGAAGTAAGCAAGGGAGTAAAAGTTGGTGGTGAAGTCAGTAAGATATGCATATTCTAAAGCTACTGTGTGCGATTACGAACGGGGTATACAAATACTAGTAAATGAACTAAACGATAAAGCTAGGAATATGAAATGAAAATAAACGTAAGTAAAACTAAAGTAATGAGATTCATTAAGGGAAAGATGGCTAAGTTAACGATCAGGGTGGATGGGGAAAAACTAGAACAAGTGGATAAATTCCCGTACTTGGGTAGTGTTCTATCTTGGGATGGGAGGTGTGGAGATGAAGTTCGAAAAAGAGTAGCATTGGCCAAAGAAGCTTTTGTGAAGCGAAGGGAATTGATGACTAAGGGTCTAGATATAGGAATTCGGAAAAGATTGGTAAAATCCTTGATATGGAGTGTTTTGCTGTATGGGTGTGAAACATGGACCTTACGAAAGGAGGACATAAAAAGATTAGAGGCCTTCAAGATGTGGGTATGGCGTAGAATGGAAAAGGTGAGCTGGGTGGATAGAAAAACAAACATAGAGGTGCTAGAAATGGTTGGGGAGGAAAGGGTTTTAATTGAAGTAATTAAGCATCGACAGAAGAAATGGGTTGGTCAGATATTGAGAAGAGAAGGATTGCTGAAGAATTTAATTGAGGGTAGAATGAAAGGGAAAATACAGAGGGAAGGCTGAGGCTGAATATAGAGCACTTAAATGAATATGTTTGTGTCTGGTGTGTATCGATCAATTTCATGCAAGGGCAGTTCAACCTATTTTGCCGGACGTTAAAAATCAACCCCTCGGAAAAACAATATTGTGCTTCCACCATTTTAAATAGGTTACCGATCCGAAATACCACCCACAAAATACCCTTAAGTTGGAGAGTTTATGGTTTATTTGTCTGAAGCGCACTTAGTAAAGTGTCTTTGATTGAAAAAGCTCACTAACGACCGAGATTTTTATAGTGAGTTATTCTGTAAGCGATCTTTCTACACATCTACAGTCTACTTTTAAGAGAAAGAATTCTTGCACAGCAGGCCTGCGGGCAGATATCGATTGGAGAAATTTAAATTGAAAGGGAAGGCATTTTCGTTACTAGTAAACAACCTAGGTATTGCGTAATGTTTCTTTTTTTAAATGTGATAAGTATGGAACAATTACTTAAGTGGTAAGAAAATGCCCGCTATCCGGTTTCGAATTCCTCTTTTGAAACATAAGATTAAATCGAACAACCCAGCCAATTCACTTTGATTTCGTATTCTTTCATTCAAAACTTAGAAAAAATGCATTTTAAGTATAACCTGTAAGGTGAAACGGACATTAAAAGTCTAACGTGACTAGGACTCGAATCTGGGTTTCCCTGTTGTCGGATGGTTGCTCTGTCCATTAAGCTATCCTGCCAGAGCTAGTGTAATTGATAAAGAGAACAATCGGCAGTTGAAAGAATTCTGCTCGAGTCCCGCTACTCCCAGAATTTTTCTTGTCTGCTTCCCTTGGGAAATTTTATTAATCACGCCTTTTACGTGCCAAAACACCTTTACCATTTTCTTTTTATTAAACTAAAACTAATCTGCGCCAAAAGTGGAGATTTTCGTGGGTGGTATTTTAAATACTATTATCCAACCTACCGGCTTGATACCTCTACCTCTGTAGAGAGGAGAGGGATTCTGAAGAACGTGGCTGACGTTAAAATATAAAGGAAAAATCAGAAGATAAAGACTAAAGTTGTTAGAAGATGTAAAGAATGGGGTAATGTACCAGGAAGCGAAAGAACATACGTTGAGTAGGGAACATTAGAGCATATGAACCTACCGCAAGGTAGAACACTTATGTATGCATCCAACCTGCCATATTATATGAAAATCAGGTTCTCATTTTGATGGTCCTTCCCTTGTTGGAGAAATGCTGAGCAGTTGCCCAGCGACAGTTTCGGACGGCGAGTTATCTCCCTCATTTACCATTTTCCCTTTTCAATTTCACTGGAGATTGGAGAAGAGATGAGAGACGTTACAATTTCGGTTTTGGCAGCGATGGACCTGATTGCGTCCGGCACTCGCAGATTAATTTTTGCGCCGTCACTTAATCAATGAATGCGGAGGGGAACTTTTTTTTATCCTTGGGCTCGCAAATTCTTCATGCTGTTAATTACATCGGATTCGGGGAAACTTTTCCCGGAAAATTACTCGATTCATGCACGTTTTTTGAGCGATGTTGACATTTCAAACTTCCTTGTTACCCAAACTTTGGGATAACTTCATGGTGCGGGTTTTCATCAGATTCGTTAATTTCCGTAACGGGAAAGTATTTTCGGAAAATTTTTGGCGAAAGAAAAGGAAGCTGTCGTACTGGATGAGTTGTTGAAGCGTACCATTGATATTTTTCATGTTATAATATTATAGGCAGTATATTTCAGAATTATAATCTTATCACTATGTCATTTTCTTCGCAGATACACTCAGTTCAGGTATCATAATGGTTTGTTAGAGTTAAAGTGAAGATTATAATTAATGTCCATGATAATTCGTCATATATCTAGGAGGTAAGTTATAATTTTCACTTTAACTCAAGGAAATCATTATATTTAAGGGCCCTTAAGTGAAAGTGAACATAAGTTAACGTCCTTTTGAAGTATATATTAGAGAGTTTTAGCACTGCGTACACCGTAGGTTCAACTGCCGTTAAATTGAAACTTCCATACGATCTACCGGGCACCGTAGATAAAGAGTTTCAGCACACCGTCAACCAACAACAACAACCCGAAGGCAGCGCGTGTTGAAATTCTTCCCTGTTGCCTTCACCACCTCTTCTTGTACCTCCCTCCATCCATTCTCATAGGGATTAGTTCCTATAATTTGTCCCAGCAGGATTATATTGCCCCATTTGGAGAATCGCAACCTTTCTTGCTTCGCCATATTGGACACCTTCCGTCGACGTGGGAACTCCAAAATTAAACGTGCCCGTGAGACCTACCTGGACAACGTGGAATTTTGCGCATGCGCACTGATACATTTAGAATATATCGGTTAACCGATTTGTCGCTGCTAAAACTCTCTATTATAGTACCGGGCCTCA
The DNA here is from genome assembly GCA_000376725.2 of Ladona fulva. NCBI lineage: Eukaryota > Metazoa > Arthropoda > Insecta > Odonata > Libellulidae > Ladona > Ladona fulva. The sequence goes on along the minus strand of KZ308704.1, from coordinate 350,668 downwards.
TTTAAACTGATAATATCTATATTGAATAGGTGACATGCTGCAAAGATCGGTAAATTACACAAACAAACCATTTTATCATAAATATAATGAACACATACAAATAATTTCCGTGTATTAATTCCTCTGACCAAAGTCTCGTTGGATTATTTTCATCTCTAGCAATTAACTGCCAAAAGCTTTGTGAAGGGAATGATGATCAATAGGAAAGATGAGGAATGATGTCATTTAGAATAGCTCTATGAACCATAGGATAACATCTCCATGGTATTCCATAATGAGTGACCGAGATGAGTAGTTGTAATTTGAACGGTACTTCGACTGCTTTGTTCATTTCGCACGTGAGCCCCCACCGTGAATCGAGCCCAGGATCGCTTTCCTCGAAGTCGAACGCGTTAACCAAATGGTCATCCGGAGAGCCAGATGAATGTCATCGTTCAGCGTCCCTCATACCGCAGTAGCTTGATTATGTGACGTGTATATCTGATCCTGTAAAGATACCCTAATCACTTCGATTGTTTAAAGCATTGAATATAGTATACAGTAAGACCACGCTTAACGCGGGAGATACGTTCCAATAAGTTCGAGCGCTAAACGAAACAGTGTTAAACGAGGTCGTCGTAAAGTATGTTATCTAATTTACGAGTACGTAAATAATGGGGATAAGTTAAACAGAACAGAGAATAAGAAAATGTATCACTTTTTTGTCTTATTTTGTAAATATTATTGTTCGATAGTTCTTATTACATCAAGTATACTAATTTATTTCTGATATCGATTTGCGTGAGGAAGGCTCTTCCTCGTTTGACATCTTTTTTTTTCGTAAAGAAGTCATCTAACGTTGTTTGCACTTTCCTGTTTCGTTCAGCAACCAGCTGTTTATAGACATCGCATCAATTAGACTTCGTCTTGCCTTTGAACTTCTATCAAAGTTTGAAACTTTTTGTGTAATTGATCCACAATTTCCGTTATAGTGGCTAATCTTTTTCTTAGAAAATCTGTTGAAAGTTCCTTTTTTTCCGCATCGTCAGAAACGCTAATTAATTTGGATTAAGGAAGTCATGCGCAATTTCTGGGAGTCCCAATACTGCGTTCGTTTCGGGGAATATCAATAAAACCGCGCAATACCGAAACAGTGTTAAGCTGGGTCTTACTGCGAGTATCTTAATTTGACATAGAAATGAAGTAGAATTCGCCTGCAAATGGATGAGTCGGAACAATCCGAAATGAGAGTGGACTGAATTAATCTACTGTGTTCGGAAACGAAGCTAATGCGACAATCGTTGAAAGAATCACTTTTCGATATCAAGTAAATGGGCTTATCGATGGGCTTCAAATGAGGCTTTTATCTCGTGATTGGCTTACAGGCGATTGCGCCAGCTAAGAGAGGAAACGGGATACGTCTCAATTAGGAGCACCGCTGAAAATCTTATTGGAAGAGAAAACATTTGAAGTGTTTTCGGAGAAGGGCACCTCTCTTCAACCTTCCAAGCTAATTGGCGGAATACAGTTTGAAAGCAAATGTATTCCATCCGAAATCAAAGCATTCGCCTGCGGACAAGATATTCTGAATGCTGGATATAAATTGGGGTGTCGCGGCGGAGGCAGGAATAAAATAAGACCGCGCTTTCCGATTATATATCATTTGACTGCGTCATTTGATCGATAAGGAATTATTTATAGTCGCGGTTGACTCTGAGCGGAAGTAATCCGTAATTGTAAATGATGTCTGTCAGATTTATCTTTGTATAAATTCAGCCCTCCCGTTTTCCGAGGAGAATTCGCACGAATTTTTGACTTCCATATCAATTTGTTCCCCGTAAATGAAATATTTGTGGTTAACGCTCGAGTGAGGAGATTATTTTATTTTTTTTTTCGTTTTCAGGTCAATTGTTGATGCTCAAATTTCCATTTGCATGATTATTTTATCAATGCAATAAATCATGGCACTCGATGCATATTCGATGACATTACATAGTGAACTATGAAAGGAATTAAAGATCATTTAATCATATATGTGTTCATAAAGTTGAAGGTGTTAATGTTTAATTTTCATAATGCTCTTCGATTTTCGGCTACAACTAGAGATGAATACTGAACAACATTTTTAAACTCCGCAAATTATTAAACGTCCCTGCAGATCATAGTGTGTTTCTTCTTTGCCTCTTTGTGCAGAATTCGATTTCACGCAGACATATTACCTTTTTCTAATCTAGTATACCTAAAAATTTGTGTTCTACAGCTTTTAGTATTATTTCCTTTTAGGAATTTATTAATCTGCTTCCTCCCGCGATAAACAATTAGAAAAGGAATTCAATAAAAAATTAAATAACATAAAATTAGTTTCTGACTGGAAATCGTAAATAAATTGATAAAATCCACAGATTTTTTGGCTATTAGGCTACAAATCGAACCGTGTTTCTTAAAAAGTGTTTATTTTTTGACTTCCCTTATGGAAACAGAAAGGCCCCGATGTATCCATTTTAATAATTATTATTCAAGAAGACAAGCATATCTAAAGGTCAATTAAAGGTCTGATAAATCCGTTTTGTTCATATTTTTGTGACATTTCTTGTTAAACATTGAGTTCCAGCGAACATCAATTTTCACTTTAGCGCGAAGCTTAGCCAATATTCGATGATAAATATTTGTAGATTAATCCAATATGAGAATCATCATCTTGGAAATTAATAGCGTATCAGTTTTTCCGACCGCTGTGGGTATTGCCATTTTCCGGAACATTTCCCGCATTCATAGCTTCTTCTCTTTCGTAGCATTCACATATATCGACAGGACTCTATTGATTACCCCACTTCAGTATCCTTATATCCACTCGATGTATCCCATTTTGTTTTTATGACCTCTTCCGATCGATTTTCTTCTTTCTGCAAATACTTTGCTTCATCTGATGCTTTTATAGTGTCCTTTGCACTTTGTAAAGTCACTTCTCATTAAATAACGTGTAATCTCGAATCTAAGACGCTTCTTTTTTCGTATTTAGAGCTTCCAAAATTCGGGTGCATCTTAGATTCGCGATCTAAAATGCGTTGTCGTAAAGCAGGTAATAGTTAATATGACGTTCAAAGCTATGTTTCAGTTTCCCCGCGTTATTTATCTCCCTTTTCGTAAGAAATCATTAACGCTCGCATTGTCTTTGACCGAGTTGCCGTTAGGTTACGGTAAATGAAGAGTACACTTTTCTCTTGACTCCTTGCTTTTTTAAAGGATAATCGAAAGACGTATGTACTATTAAATAGTTAATGACTCTTGTTCCATCGCAAGCCTGTCCGTATTAAAATTAAGGGCCTTTTTGCAATCACGTTATCGGTGTCCTCCATAAGCGTAAAAACACCAAAGAGTCTTTCCTGAATGTGACATTAAATTTATAAAATATTTTGGTAAAGGAAATAAATTTGCGGAAGAAAAATATAGAAGTGAAAATTTATCAGTTTGGTATCTAACTCGCGTACTAGAGCTTTGCCGCCGCACTCGCTAACCGCCACTCCACAGCTATCGCTGGTACACTTACCGATGTATAAACAGTACTAGTTTAACAGTATAGTTCGAAATTGATGAATTTTATGCTGATTTTTAAATACGTTTCGCTGAGAAACAAGAAAGTTTACCGGCCACCGTGGTGGAGTAAATAGCGTGCTAGTACGCTATCGATCCAACCCCAAGGTCCCGGGTTCGAATCCCGGCTAGTCGGGATAGCTGATCCCTGCTAGGGAATGGATGTGTGTGTTCGTCCATTGTTATTGTTTGTGATGTTTATTAAAATGGATGTAATTGGGATTAGCTTCCTGTATCCATTATAGAAATTATTATTATTAAGTGTTAGACGAAGAAATGAGAGAGAAAAAGTCTGTCGTGGCCGAGAATCGGACCCGGGTCTTCCGGGCGGATGCTCTGACTATTAAGTTACCAAGACAAAACGATCTCTCCTTCAATTTCTTGGGCTATGATGGAAGGGTTCTGGTTAAAAATGGAATATATTGGTCCTTAGTTTTTGCCAGATAACCTATCCTTAAGTGTATCATTGAGATCCGTTTGACGCTGTGGTAAAGGTTTCCTTGTTAAAGTCGAGAATGTACGGTAGCTCCGAAAGCGTTTTCATGATTTATTTTCTCTTGTGTTTCTCCTCTCCTTAAGGATTAATTAATGAACGATTTTGAAAAGCGACAATGTTTATGTTGAATTCCTTTAATCCTTTGATATTGGAGTCTCTTGTTCATTAGTGTGTCTCGATTATAACGTGACCGCTCATTTGTCAATTCATAAATGTCACGTCCTTGAAACTTCAACGAAGGAATATTTCATTCTGAATGTCATTCCATTGATGTATCCATTGCGATGCTGCTGTTTTGACTTGAGAATCCTGTTTTGGTGGATATAATCAGTGAGTTATGCCCAGCCGAGGTGCACCAACTGACACCCTAAATGTTCCTTAATGCCCTTGAATCCGTCCTCTAATCGCGTCCCTTTGGCTCGTTCCGTGATATTGTCGCGCGTGAATTACTGCCATCTGATGGATGTCCTTTGCATTAACTGGGAAATGGATGGACAGAGGAGATGAAGAGACAAGTTTCATCACAAATTTCTATTCCTTTCCATGGCTTGGCGTTTTCGAAGCTGCTACCACTGAAACTGAACCACTATTACGAATTGTCGCATATAGTCCAGTTTTCACCGACCTCCAAAACCCTAAATAACAATGACGGAAACATAGTTGACCAATACGCGAGAGACATAATGAATTGCTCTTTTAATATTATCCTACTTCATGACGTGTGCGTCGGTGCGCTAGATGTGCTGAAAGCTAAATGTAAATATTTTTACCGAATCTTTCCTTCATTGAGCCCGTTTATACTGCTGTTCTACTGAATATTTGGTATGGGGATGCTTTTGCGCCTATCAGAGGTGGGGAAAAAATGGGAAAAGGAAAAAAGGTCGAAAAGTGCTTGCAAACATCCGGCTGCTTCCTTATACATTCTGCGAACAGGATGAGGAGTTGAGCGCTTTCCTATGCTCTGACTACCAATTTTCAGTTAACTATTGCAGCAAAACTTATTCCCGTTCTGACTTTTCCCGGCAGATTTGAGCATTTTCTCGACCCCTGCGCCCCCACGAAAGTTAATCGCCAATAAAAGTGGTAGTCACTCTTTATTGGTGTCCAACAGATCGTTGTAATAAAATAAATCGAATACATATGTGCGATAACTCGAATGTCTTGGTATCCAGCTTCCTTGTAGCAGGCTTGGGAAACATATCGTTCTCGTGAGCTTTAGTTAATGAATGTACTCTTAACTTAGGCAACTCATACTTCCGTGCTAAAAACGTCTCTTGACGTTAATATTAAGGCCAGAGGTCCTAGCCTTTATCTTATTTAGGATTAAGTCGAGCCCTACCCATAGGTGCCAATTCATTTTTTGTTATGTCGCTAATTTAACCAATTCATTGTTGATAATTCGCCCCAAAGTATAGCTAAAAAGTTACTGAATATTGAAAAGGTCGCTGAAAATGAGCTAAAATTATAATGCCTTAAATTCGTTTTTCTAAACTATGCGAGCTAGATCTTGCAAATAAATCGCTGAATTGGCGTCTATGGCCTTACCTTACCCGCTTTTGAACTGCCCGTCACGCTTCTCACTGTGCTTTAGGAAATTTCGTTTTCTTGCTCTAATAGAAAGATAACTAGGAATTCTATGATAGTCTTCATAGTATCATAGAGTATAGGGCTTCATAGAACATAGGGCTTTTGTATGCCGTAAGTCATCTCGTAGTATTTCTCTGTGAGCAACCGCCAACTGTCATCGCTTTACATTGCATTTAGGATGTACATTTGGTAACTCATAACCAACGGAAGTTTTACCTTGAGGCTTGACAGACTTTAAAATCTAAGGTCCTTTAATCAAGGTCCCTCCCTGCCATACAGGCTGTCTGTGTGGATGCTTCGGGAATGTTTATCATTGACCAGATTAATGGATTGTTACTATGTTCACATAACATTTATTCCTTTATCGGGTCCTTTGTCGACAGTATTGGGAGAGATAGCTTGAAAACTGTACCGTAAGAGTACGGTAATACTTCTTGGGCATTGGTATTTTTATTCTCCATTTTTTTTTTAAAGTTACAAGACACCAAACATACCAATTCGTTTTAAATGATCAAAAATAGTTCTGGTTTCACAAAATGTGTTCAAAACTTTGTTTTTCAGTATTTTTTAATAATGTTAAATTTAACATTTGTACATTTTATAATCAATACTGTACTCTACATAAACTTTCATTATTGTTATCCCAATTTTGTTCAAAGTGCTCTTTCATTTTCCTATAGTCGTAAGGGTGGGGATTAGTAGGTGTCTCAACAGTACAATGGCCTAAGGCCCCTCTTCATTTTAATTCTGCACTGTTTTTTATACTAACTCAGTGATCATGACGCTTTTTTGGATAAGGGTGTATCTGAATGTAAATTAGACTATCAGTTGAGTAAGTTGACTCTGGTAGTTGCCTACACTCAAGGGGTCGCTTTATTGTTCCGCGTTGACTGATATGGAATGTGATCACCTTAGCCTTAATTGACTCTCCTTTTTAGTATTTCACTTTTCAGAATCCTTAATTCATCCTGTGCGGGTTACTTTTTCCCCTTAAATCATTCCGAATCAGTACGTAAACATGGAAAAACTACTTTAATCGGTTAATTAAACTCGGTTAATCGCCTCACTCTTTCTTCAATGTTTTCGATTACTCTTATTGGAGAGATGGAGGGTCCAACTAGCTTTCTGTCTGGTTAATTTACAAAGAGGCTTTTGCTTTTTTTGTTGGTGCTTTTTTCCGGTCTGTTTGAGATCAGAAAATGGTTATTCTTTTCCAAGTCATTACTACGTTAGTTCCTTATCCCTTCAACCTACCCAATTAGCTCGGACAAGATTTGGTCTTCTATATCCAAGTAGGCTAGGTCGTTGTTGTCGGTTTTATTTTGTTAACCGTTACTTAATTTCGGAATAAAAAGAGACTAACTAGTCTCAATCTCGCCCTAAAATAAAGTATTTTACAGTAATTATTATTATTGTTTTTTGTCCGGCTCATAAAATGGCCGTATTTTGGTTTAGTTCGGTTTACAACGACAAAAGTTGATTTCTCTCTGAGCGTAACATATTGAAATCTTTCTAAAAGGTTTTAAGTTTCTTAGTTTTAAAAAATTTAAACTAATTTGTTTGATATTAAATAAACTTTTGTAATTTGTGTTTAGCTGCTAATATTTTAATTTTATTAGTTTGTTGCTAGTAACCGATACGTACAAATGTAAATTTAAGAAATAGTTTAGTTCTGAATTATAAAATGTACCGAAAGTCGTAACGACAAATGACGATTTCCTATTCCCGTTGAGGTTCTTAAGGTTTAATTATTCTGTTCTGATTCGGTATTCACCCCGGCCAATTTATCCCTCCTTCTCTTATTGTTTCGGTTTTCTTTACGGTTCCATACCCTATAAAATGTTCTTCTTTGACCATTGGATTCTAGAAGTCTGAAGAAATGGATTGCGATTTTTCTGTTTCGGTTCTATCCGTAGAGTAGCATCTCTTAATTCTAGTACGGTATTTATCCTAGTCGAAATTATCCTTCTGCTCTCTTCGTTACCATATTTTTAAATATGGAAGTTATCTTTGGCTCGCTTAACGGAATAAGGGCTGGACTGACCCTGGAATACCTATTTTTTTCACGTTTCCTAATGTCACAGTAATACTCTAACACACTCCACACCCATTTCTCCCCAATTTCCAGGAAGAGTAGCAGCTTATCCTTTGCCTCCAACAATGGTGTATCATCATACTTTATGGCAACCCCCTACTGGGCTGCGTGGACTTTACTCTGGCTTCTAACCATTCACCTCTTTGGTTTTGGTAACTCCACGAGCTCTACTCTTAGTGTTGGAAATTGATATGGCTGGAATTAAAGGCAGACCTGTTAGTAAATTTCGGTAATTTGTCGCGAAATCAATCTTTTCGCAGACGCCTGCCGTAGCCTACTGTGGCGACCCCAACCGGGACCCCCACGGGCCGCCGGGACAGCCCCCGCTAGCCGCGGCGGGGCCGACGAAGACGTACACTCCCCTGGGGGCGCTCTCCTCCATGCAGCCTCCGGTGGTGGGGGCCACGGGTGCGGGTCACCACGTCATCGGCCCGCACCACCACCACCTGCACCACTTGCACCATCACCACCATCCGGCGCCTCCTCCACCTCCCCTCCTGCACCAGTCGCATCTTTCGGCGCCCAAGCACCACCATCACCATCATCACCACCACCATCACCATCCGCAGCAGCCTCAGCCGCCGCCTCCGCCGCCGCCCCCTCTGGTCGGAGGACACCACTCGCCCATCGGAAGGACTGGCAGCGCCTTCTCTGCGCCTCCCACGTACGGACACGACACATACATGCCAGGTAAGGACGCTCTTAACTTCTCTTTAAATACCACATTTCCCCATGTACAGGACGCACTTCTATTGAAATTCCGGGTCTAAAAACTGGGTGTGTCTTATGCAATGGTCGCGGCGAACGAAATTAGGGCGAAACCAGTCGACCAATTCTGATTTTCGGGTTCCAAAATCAAGGCGCGTCTTATAAGGGTTGGATGTAAGAAGAGACTACTAAGTCTCAATCTCGCCCTTCAATAAAAGCGTATTATTATTATACACGGGAGCGTTTTATACAGAGGGAGATACGGTAGATAATCCCTAGGGCTTCCAGAGTTTTTATAGTTCAAGTCGGGACATTTGTGTGAAACTATAGTTACTAAAAAAATAGTCTGGACAATGCGAGACTACTACGAATAAAAAACTTCAAAGCGTAGTATATAATACTCAATTAAATTAATTATTATTCATGAAATCGAATTATATCAAAGAAATATCCATCGAAATACATTTTGATGTAGCTATCGAATATTACTAGTTCTTTCGCAAATGCATCGGGGATAAAATAAAATTCATCACTCTAACTTGAGTTTTGATCTTGCCTTTTTCATTCGTATATTCTTACGGCATTCATAACCCAGAAGCGAAGTTTTTAAGTTCAACTAAGGATTGGTTTCTAAATTTTTGAGAGCATTAGATAATTTCTGTCGTCTGTGCAGCTGGCCTAAAACTAAACAGTCTATCACGAGCTACATTAGTGTTTTCAAAGGTTATTTAACAGTGGGACACCATAGAAGAAGATGGAATGCAGAAAACACATGTCGAGAAAATCCCGCCAAAGTCAGAACTTCTGGCAACCCTAGTCATTGCGTAAAAAAATAGTATGGAAATAAATGAATGCTTTCTGGCGGTACTTGGTGGAACTTCTCCATGATCACTTGGAATGAAACAATAGTATGGTATGGAATGTTTCTTATAGTATTGCCTTTGTCGAGTCTATTGAACCTGTCGTTGTGTGAAGATTTGTTGATAAAGCATCAGACTTGAGTTCCACGAGTTAACTCTAATGCAGTTTGCACAGGCTGGGGTAGACGGCAATCTTACTAGCGATGCCAAGTACACGTTTCTGGTGGCATGTTTAAATACCCTGTGGGTGTGATTATGAACAGCTCACAACGAAAAAAATAATCCTACTGTCAGACTTTTTATTACTAAGCGCTATGTGAGTTTGGAGAATGGATTTGGAGATGAAAAAACTAATCTAGGGTTTCTAAAGAGGAACAAGTTGCCCCAAATTTTAGCGTGTTTCATTCTGCGTTTAATCATATACCACCTGTTCACCCGTCCCTCTTTATCTTGTAATGTAACATTATTAAAGTTGAAGAACCGGGGACGAGCGAACGCTAAGACACCGCAGGTATTATGCTCCCATGTTTCGTGGTCTATTAAATTTAATTCGCTATGTAGTATAAATTCTTATAAAATTAATCGCTAAGTTGGTGTTAAGGTAAGTTAAAACTTGCGAAATATCCTTTCGTGATCTTTATAACGAGAACAAATTCGTATTTTTACGTCCGTACATTTATGAGTAAAAGTTGTATTTCAATATCGATTATGCAGTTTTATCTTGCTTTATACATAATATGAATATATCCCCCCTGCCACACGCCGAAAGGCGGCTTTTAGGGTATTGATGTATATGTAGATGTATGAAATAATTTATTTAAGTCAAGAATAAATATTTTAACATTAAATTCAAATACTGTTACGATTTAATTTATACTTTTTGAGAAATATAATTTTAAAGGCAGCACTTCGTTGAGGAGAGCCAGAAATCGGCTCTGTTTTCGTTGTACCTTACAAAATGTTTTGCGTTATATGGTTGAACGCGGGATGAACGTGCCAACATCTGGTGCAACTTATTTTCCTTTGGGATCTCCAGTTTGATTTTAGCTAACCCCAGACCGAAGTATCCATAAAAATCCGATAGAGGGTGAGAGAACGAAATATGGAAGGGTAGTGAGCGTGTTAAATTGCAGTGATACAAGTTGCAAGTAGCTATAGCTATACTAAGCCGAGGAGTACTTGAATTTGTTACCGCGGCAAAGGTAGAGATAAATATCTGCATGTGTTATGAGTGTGCATGTGTCTTAAAACCCAAGTACAAACGGGGGTGAAGAATGCAGACATTACTGGGACTCGACCCAGGTCTTCCTTCCAGGAAGACCTTCTGAATTGCTTGGTGAGTACAGGAAATATTCGAAAGGTTTCTCAATGTCTTCGGTCCTTCCTATTTTTTCCGATGTAAGCCTAGCAAATACAAGTTTTCTTCCGCTTTAAATGCCCATAACTACGTTAAATTAATTGGAATTTTAATGTATGTTGTGAAAAACATGTTAGGGTCAAATTAAAACATCAAAAATAAAAAGACAGCATTTATCAGCATACCTTCACTCTTCGTTATGTTGCTTTTATGTGAAGTACGAGAGCGAGTCCCTTCGTAGTGTGTGCTTCAGTTTGGTCAGAGTTTCAAATGAATCTTACGATTAACATTGTGGAAACATTTCTATTTCCCAGCAATCCTAATTTTCCAGGATTTTTCGCCAGGCTTAAGATACTCTAATGCACATTAAGGGAAGAATATAATACGTGAACATTTATTTTGCGAAGTTGATTACTTTAAAGTAGATGGCATCTTCAGGAGAAATTTCTTTGCAGTTAAGAAAATATTGTTGACGGAATTAGCACATCATTAACAGAAGGCAGAGGTTTGTGCATGCGTCTGTACCTTGGCAGCAGGTTCTGATATAAATCTTAAAAACGAAGTTATTTAAATTCATTTTCAAAATAACATACAATGATTTGATTTTGAAGACGGGGTTCCGCCAAATATGGGCTACTAAGATTAATTTCAATATATTTTGTTAAGGGACAAAATATTAATAATTTAATTAATATTTTTATACAACTATTAATACCGTATTTTCTGGTAAATAACACGCACTTACTAGATAAAACTCATTTTAAAAATCTCTTCACTGTGGCAATGTATAGATAACACGCATTGCAAAAATTTCTACTGTGATAAATGCATTGATAACGCGCATTTCAAAATTGTTATTATGTTGACGAGAATGTTTTTCACTACTGTAATATTTATGATAATTACTCTTATGTTTTGAATGGAATTATTTGATTACGTTAACATTTACAATATGTTGGTTGAAATAAAATTGCCCTTGTACGCGAGTATATACTCAGTGACTTCCGCGATATATGACGTGTGTTGTTTAGTCATTTGTTTCCGAGTTCAATATTCAAGATATTTAATGAAACGAGATTTTCCGTTGTTTATCACGCACTATTATTTTTATCATTTTTCTATATTTTTTGTATAGATAACACGCGGGTTATCTACCAGAAAATACCGTAATTAATTTATTTCCAGAAACAAATTGATGGCATTAAAAACGTTACATTCTTGGGACATTAGACCGATATTTAACGTATTTATTTTATCAAAATAAAGACGTCATTTATTTATTTTGTCCCTTAACAAAATATTCGTCCCAATTATGTCCCAATGTCCCAAGAATGTAACGTTTTTAATGCCATCATTTTGTTTCTGGAATTAGGAACTTCCGGAATAAGGGGCACCGAATAAATTACGCTATCCTTATCTACTTCTTAAAACTTCTTTTTCTGCAATCTCCGTGTGTTTTTGTGCTTGATAACAATGAACTAGAATTTGAAGTTGGTAGTCATCCAAACTTGGATACTTACTCGAGAATATCTATCATAGCAAATAGAGGGCACTTATAAGGTTGAGTTAGAACACGCATGGTTTTACTATAAAATCAATACCGCAGTAGCTTTGGAAAGTTATTGCGAGAATTTTGGACACCCTATGTGGTACGGAGGGGGCGATTATCGACTATTTCACTAAATAATTAAAATTTGTAGTCTATTTGATATTATTAGATATCGCTGCTATTACAGAATGAGTATCTCCAATCCAATCCAAACCAAGATCCAATCCGAAATCCGTAACTCCATCACCAGCACAAGAAATAAAAGGAATACTTCTAACTCAAAAATTTTCGAGAATTAGGCAAACACTTAAGTTAATATTTTAAAAGTCCATTCAATTCAATTTTCTTCCGTAGAACATTCGACTGTTGGCCAATCAACCTCACGAATAAACCTGATAAATAAGTATACGTTTACGTTCTTTGCTTTTTGCATTTTTATTCAAGTATTTTCTGTCGTGTAAAAAGTAATTTTTTTATGACTGGCCATGTCTCCATTCTTTCAAACTCCACCACATCTTATATAGGAAAATTAAAAATTCCGGATCAATCTTAGTCCAAGTTTGGATCAGGGATGCTTTAACTGTATATTGCTTTCGCTTGCGGTTGTGTATTAAATAACTATTCTTATTACTTTCATTATTTCCTTTTTAATTGTGGTACCTTTACTTTCTACAATTGTATTAATCCACGTTATGAATGTAATAAATTTCCTAATCATGCGTATTTGTGGACCCACTTGTGGCGTGAACAAATATAAAATGTCTACCGAGCTTATTGGGGAAGAAGCATAGTCAATGCTTCTCGGTTTCACTGAGTTTTCACGCGCGTTATTGGAACAGAAAGGGAATTGTAAACGGTTGAGGATTCCCCAATCTATTTCCCATTATTCCCATCCCATGAAGTTAGATCGATGCAAAGGTTTCCCGCAGTGACGCCATTTTCGCCCGTAATAATGTTTCTCAAGTCTACGATTTTGCTGCCAACGATAGTTCATTAAAGTCGGAATTGCTTGAGCTTAAATAGTTTTCATTTGAGTGTTTTCTCCTGTGGTGTCCCGACTATTGAATTTGTGATTGTTTTTCATCGTACTCAACAGAGGTAAATGTAACTAATCGTACGTTTGGGACTATTCTTGGCTCGCAAAATTTCGCACAGGCGCAGGCTCATATATTTTTCGCTATCGAACCGGATTTCCAGTCCGGCGCTAACCACAGATAAGAAAAGACACCGAAGACATCGGAGATTCATTCGGATGTATTCCGAACTTCGGATTAGCAGAATAGAGGAAAAGTAGTTTCATCGGATTACATTCATCGGATTCATGTTGCTCTAAAAGCGACACATTATCCATTATCAAATTCACTATATTCTAAAGGTTTTATTTCCATCGCTCTCTTACTCTCATACTTACCGATTCCAACTATGGTCCATACAATTTTAAGGAAGAAGGACGTCGAACCAAAGTAATTTTCGCTCATATTCGATTAAAAAATTAATTTCGGTTCAGTTCCGGTTTCTCTCCGCCTTTTAACATCGAATCGGTTTGTATCCTGCGTATTCTTTGGAAGAGTAGTTTATTATGTGTAGCTTCGCTTTATTCCGTGGGATCAAGTTAAATTTTAGAATAAAACTTGCAGTAATTAAAGGCAATGCTATTTGCTCTGTTTCTAATGTCGAACCGGTATATAACAGAAATATCTTATTATTCTAATATATCACTTGTACGTATGTATAATTCCCTGCATTAAAATCGAACGGCGTATTGCGTGGTGCATAAGATTGAGGGGAGAGGAAATCCTAGATTCGCCCCTCTCACTCTTTTTCCCAGTTACTCGTGGCAACAGCGCACAGTGACTGGAAGTTTCCCTTTTGTCTCTATTTCAGATTTCGTAGGCTTCTTTTGGGGAGCTTGGAGAAGCCTAGGTAAGCGTTTGACGGAAAATTTCGGTATACCTTGATAGACAGGTTTCATACTTCGAAAGGGCAGTGGATTTATGTTTAAAAATAGGAATTTTCTATATTCGTTATCGGGTGATCCAAAATTTTTCCCTTTTTTTTAATTTTCTCTTATAATTTATGCATAACGATTATAATTAATGATAGTTCTTAAAATGAAGGAAATGAATTAAGATTCTGACTCGGACAACTTAGTTTGTCCTATCTATCGTTACCTTCCTCCTCTAACAGAATACTTTCTTCACTACGGTGTATTTTATATTTGCATTAACTCTTAGGAATACTTCTATTTAAATGGATCGAATCTTAACGCAAAGAATTTTTAAATGTAAATATTTGTGCCGTGTAGTCAACTTCGCAACGGATGTGTCTGTCAGTGTTTTCATATTCCACGAAATTATGTACACTGATTTGCGAAGAAACGGTGCTCCCCGAGCAAGTAGTGTAAGAAGAGCGAAAGTTTGATGTATGATGTAAAAGGATTGAGAAGTTTTCCAATAAATGAATGTTTTAGTTTCGTGTTTTTAGCAATTCTTAATGGTACCATGTCCTGTGTAGATGTTTAGTTTCATGCCATTGCTGTGGTTCTTTCGTGGTGAGCCATTGTTCTGTGAATCAGTGTATTTTAGCTTTGCTGTGAAAGTATTGCAAAATATTCGTTAATCGCCCTCTCAGTCGGTGGTTGTAAAAATGTTCAACTTTATATTTATAGGTAGTTCATTTGTATATACCTCTGAAAAAGGCTTCAATAAGCAAAGTACTTAGTACTATCTCTATAATTTGGGTAATGTAAAAGGTTTCGTCGCTGTTTGAGTCCACAACAAGCAGAACGTTTGACTTGGGACTCTTTCAAAGATAGATCTCAAAGGAGACTTACTGCTGGGAATTTTAGTTGCGACTACGCGAGAACATTTCTTCGCAATGTAACTCTGGCTTTAGTTTGAAAGCGTTTTGCTAAGTTTTAGAGGGTATCCTTGAGTGGAATTCTTCTTGCTGCAATCGCAATTAATTTCAAAAACTTCGGTCGTATCTCAATCTGTCGAAAACTTTAACGGCGCCTCACCGTCGTCGTTTAATTACGGTGAATTCTCATTTGATTGTTTTTAGAAATCTCAAGGATGAGTGTTCGCTATAAGTAGAGTTTTGCCAAAACTGTCCTGCTAAAATTTCTGATGTTTGCCTTCATTTCCGGGAGTTTTAGTTCTGTTTGTTTGAGAAATTATTTCAGTAATAGAAGCAACGCTATTTAGTTCAAGAGATGTTAAATTTCGAGATACTTCAAAGCCATACTTTTCCTAAACTTTGACTTATCCCTATCTGTTTTTTTCCTTTTCATGCCTCAACTTTTAGAAAATTAAACAATTTTCGCTGTTTAGTTAGTTGCAAACCATGTACAGAAGATGAAAATCTCTCATTATTTTAGCGGTCTTAACATTTATAAATGTTTATAATATTCTGAACTTGCGAAATATTATAATTTTAATAGTTTCAATTCAATACAGGGTATACCGGTAGCTGAGTTGTTATCGTGCTAACGTCCCATACCAAAGATTCCGGTTTCGGGTTCCTATTAATCTCAACTTTCTTGTTAGGGGTTTGTTGCGTGTATTCGTCAGTAATAATAATTATAAAAATTAGTGTATTAGAATTCATCTTCCTGTTTGCATTAAGAAAGTTTTTATTATTACATCATGATAACTCAGTCATTGCTGCGATTGATTTCCAACGCGCATATGTAAAGAGGTAAGTCATCATAGATCAGCCTTCATGTTGTCTACTTTATTTCAAGTATATTACGGATAGTTATGTAATTTAATGAATGGTATGAAATAAAATGTACTGATTAAAGGTGGTAAATCATGTGTTTTACTTATGTGAATAAGAAATTCTTATTTTTCAATCGAACTATGGACAGTAGAGTCTTCCAGTGTTTTTTAACATTGCAAGTCAATGTAATGCTACATAGAAAACAACTAAGCACCATTAATGGATAGCGTTTTTCCGCGATTTAGAAGTTTATACAGTGAAATGAGCGGTATGAATTTTAACGCATCGTATTCACATTGGAATACTTCGTTGTATCTTTACCCAAATGACAAGTCAAATGTTTACAGTCACATCCTCAACACGCACTGGGTATTTAAGTCTAATGTTTGAAGATGGTTGCTGTTTTGGGAATATAATATCCCTTATAATTGAGGATGAATAGATATAAGGCCTGCAACATACAGCCTTTAGGCCGCATTTGAACTCTTAGAGCGGTCAGTACGGCCTTTACGTCATATCCTGTAACAGATGCGCCCATCAAGTAATTTTGTTCACCAACCTCTTATGTTACGTCAAGAAAAAATATAATAGAAAATATTCTGTCTAGATTTTCATATTGGTTCATTCTCTTCGATTAAGTTCGTTATCCTTCGTACAGTTTCTGTATAGAAGTATTTGAATTATGGCAATACGTAATTTAAGTGCGGTTTTTTCATAGGTGCCGATTTAGCGATTCTGTCACTAGATCTAGCAACTTGTTCTTTTTCAGTGACTTTTTTTCCGTCTTAGCGATATCTCGTACTCTATGGAGAATGTTCTCTTATGTTTATTCTCCCCACCATCTCTTAACATTACAGGTTGGACTTATATTAAGACTAAAATAGTACTACATTCAGCTGATAAAAGACAATATTCATAATATGTCAGTAATTTAGATAGTTTCCGAACTGATATCCTATTTACGGAAGCGAATTTTAACTATTCTTTTTTTTTCTACTCTTCCGGGTATATCTAGCGACATCTTCAAAAATAAATGGCATCTCTGGGCATTTTTTATTTATTTATTTATTTAGATAATCTTACAAATAGAACAATGTTCCGGTGGTAAGATTTGGACAAAGTAATTTCCACCCTCACCTAAAAAAACAACACAAAACAATGACACTGTCGGATACACTAATACTCTTGTCAATCATACAATAATAATACAACATACACAATTAATCAAATCAAATTTAGCCCTCCTAAGTTCATCCCTTAGATGAAGTCTTTCACCACTCTACGATTTATCCAAGCACAGCTGCCCAAACCATGAACAAAAAAACTTATCTGTTTATTTATTGCCACAGTTAATATAGTCTGGTGGCAGCGTTATACAATGCAATAGATACAGTAAACTAAAACAACAATCTTACAATATTTTATAGTAATTTAAAGCAAATTTTTCTGAAGTCTTTTCTGCTTTTCGGGTAGGGTTTGAAGGCCTCTTCAGTTAACATATTCCAGTCTTTTACTCCTCTATTTATAAAAGAATACTTCGCGATGTCTGTTCGTTGTTTCCTAAGCTTAAACTTATGTTCATGATCATGATTTTCTTTTATCTTGCGGCCGAATGCGTTATTGAATGCGTCCTTCCGATAAAAGAAGCCTCCCCACCCGTCCACATTCATGTACCAATTGACCACTAACTAACCCTAGGCTGAAAAGATCACTAAGGATATTGGTGAATCATCATTTGGTATTTTACTCTTGTGAAAGTAGCCGAAATACGCTCCTTATTTTTCATTCTGCCCACGTCCTTACTATCGTCACATTGACCCCACGCAACCAATTGATACTTGAGAAAAGTAAACGCCATCAATTCCGTGGAGAGGGAAAAGTCACAGGTTCAGTCGTTAAAATCCCCGAGGATTGAGTTTACGCTAATGGAATCTGTGAGCGTCGGACGAGTCCCTCGTTTGCCACTAAATAACAGTTCAGCCCTCTCTTTCATTCTATCGATCCTCGAAATCACACACACGCCCTTCGATCTCTCTTTTATCGACACCGTAATCTGTTAGCGCTGTTCAAAGGGAAACATTATCTGGGGCTGAATGATGCCCGTGCACATCGAGGCCGAGCTCCATGGAAACGGTTTCATTTGGCGGCTAATCGATTCTATCGATCGATATATCGAACATCTCCTCGAGCGAGGAACGGCCGTTGCTTACAGATCATCGTCGGAGAAGTAGTTCTTTCCTCGGAGTCCCTTTATCACTCCCTTTCCTCCCTGGAGACACTCTGAATGGCAGGATGCCCTCTCACACTTATCTGCCTCTTCTCTCGTTCCATCCAATGCGAGAGTTGCCTCAGTCTGATGGCACTAACTCATACCGGTGGAACTCGATTTTATTCAAGTAGTGACTCTTGTGAATAGAGAATAGAAGTAGCCACTGATGGTTAAGTTAATTGATGTTGAAAAACTTGAAAAACCATCAACGATGTGATTCTGGCTTATGCGCAATTCGCCATCCAAGAAGGCATCCTCAGGGATGGAGGCAGGAACCCTGCTAGCCCTCCTAACCCTCAGGATGTATTATTCTTGGATGGCGGAATGAGCATAGGCCAGGAATAAGATTTGTTTATTTTGGAGTTTTTCAATATCATGCAATTTTTGACGCGGGATTTCGTATATTGACCATAACCTAAATGCATATAGTTGGTGTTCGCGTAGATCTGGAGAACCATGATTTTTTTCACGTCTCAAAGTTAACTAATCATTAAATGTCGTTACGTAGCAGGAGGTAACTACATTTTATTCGCCTCATGACCTCTATTCCGACTGACCAATCGTTATACCTTTACATCGTTGGACCTTTACACTAGAATACACGTATGAATGGGTTTACTACGTACAGGATTATTTCTTAACGAAACTTTTGAATTATTAATCCACTAACTCCAGACTCGAAGCACTGAACTACCAAACCGCGTCCGGTACTTCAGTGGTTAGAATACCTGCCGAGAAAGTCGGGTACCTGGGTTTGAGTCCCAATCAAGTCGCTATTTTTCGCATTTTTTTTATGCTTCGGTTTTAGGTGCTCACATCAATGTGCGAAGATAACCACCTTATCATTTACCTTAAATGCTTCGTTTCACTATCGCGGAAACGTAAATAAAATGAACGGATTTTTGGCAAATTCTTGCGGATTTGTAAAAGCTTCTCTTTGACGACATGTTCTGTTGAAGTCGGCTGTAGGAAATCGGTGGATTCTCTGTTTGTTAATGAAAACGATAACTTAGTTCATCTGACTCAGGAGCATGATAAGCGGAGCCTATGGTTTTTAAGAAGTTTATCTTGGAATAGGAACAGTACTTAGGATTGACGGATATTTTGTCTTATTGGATGCATATTATAGTGAGAAATAATAATTTTCTTATAGTTTACTTTGTTATATATAGAAAACTATCCATTAAATGGACTTACTTTCCTACTCTCCAAGAATTCTTTCAATGAAAGAAATATTAATTGCATACGTGCATTCATTTTTATAAAGGGGGTAGCATGGTTATTTATAAGAATAAATGCTAGTAGAATGACTTTTATTTTATCGATAATAATTACGCGTTTTCTTGTATCCCTGTCGTGTTTGCGTTAGCGAATAATTCTATAGTTAGTTGCTCTGTTTCCTTTAACGTTAAATTTTGTGGTTACAGGAAGGAGATCATTTCGTAGCACGACGCTAATCGGTAGTGGTAGCAGGCTAACAAGCCATCGAGTTGTTGATGTTGAATTTCAATTACAAGTTTTCATTCTATTTCAAATGAGGCTTTGGATCTTAAAATTCGGACAAATTCAATGACAGATATTTATTTAGAGTTAAAGAAATGTATTCATTAATTTGATATTTCCCAAATAGAGAGATCGTAAAGTGAGTTATACTTGAGTGTGGGGGAGGCAGGATTAGTGTAAAAGAAGGATTCGAAGCTATGAAGAAAACTCTAAACTGCCTACCATTCAGGGGATGGAGAATTTATACCCAAATTGTGATATAAATTGTAGCAGATGCATGTAGCACGGTCCACATTTTATGGACTAACGATATTTAGTCCAGATAATCGAACTAGTCACTATAGGCGACTGATTTCATCGAGTTGGTAATTTCTATCACGGTTTTAACACGAAAATACAATTATTTGTACGGAAAAGGATATAAATTTAATATTCAACTAGTTTTTTTTAAGGAAAGCGATTTCGTCCTATTAACAATATAGCTCGTGCGAGTCTCTGTTTTAAAAAACATTTTTAGGAATGTCGTCATTTTGTTGCTGGTATTACTGATTTTTTCCCTGAATTTTCAGTCTCTCTATTAGGCGGCTACCCTCTCGTACGGTTTTTGGCTCTTCTATATACGTTGATAAACCCAAAATTCCCGCTATTCGCTACGGCAATTTACCTTTTCAATGATTACCTTTTTATTTTCCCTCCCGATTTTGTCATTCTATTAACATAAGAGCTATCCACAGTTCCGTATGGAAGGACACCTATCGTAAGTACCACAAAAGTGCTGCTTAGGAATCTTCCTCTTCCTTCTGATCCGGTCTTAAAGAATCATTCAGCTGGACCCTGTCTTGGGATGGAACGTCGGGCGATAAGTCAATTTCTTATGTTTTTACTACATCAGAACCTCTATGGAAGGAAAGAGCTTTTGAACATTTATCTTCGCGTCTTTTCCTATATTTTACTTTCGTAGTCGTATCGGCAGAAGTTGCAAGGATATCGCATAATACTTCATACCTCTTCCATCTACTTCCCTTTAAGTTAGTTAACAATCGCAACCCAGCCTCTAATCCTCTTTCTTCCAAGGATTCCCAACCTGCGTCAGAGAGTATTTTTAGTAACGTGTGCCGTTTTTTAATCGCAGCATTTTTTAACAAAGCACATCGCCATGCGCCGCTCCGCCTCTAGTTAGAGGGAACACGTTTCATCCTTGCGATCTTATGTGGTAATAGCCGCATAATCTAGACGAGGCCTGACTAATGCGGAGTAACATCTCTATCTCACATTTTCATCGCCCTTAACGACTGCTCGGTTTATTACGGTAACGATTAAAGCCGAGTTATCTAATTGCTTTGCCGCTGATTCTTCGGATGTTGCGTACTCCAGTTTCAGTTATTTACGAGCGTTGCCTCAAGGTATTCAACTGAATCTACCTTTCACTACAGTGTTTTCGTACGGATTATCTCTAAAAGACAACCAACTGATGAAGATCATTGCAACGATGCGTTTATTGCCACAAATTGCCATCCTTCCGCCAATTCTCTATGGCTTGACTATGTGTTAGGTCTCCATAACGTAAAGAATGAATAGATGCAACTTTCACCTGTACCACGAAATTTTTACGACCATGGTTTCGACGCTAAGAGCATGGTTTTGACATGGCGATGACGCGAACCATGGTCGCTTAGCACATATTTCATGGTACGGGTAAAAGTTACATCTTTTCATTCTTTATATCCAGAGCCGACCCCATATCCTACCGCCCGGATGCAAACATAATTTGCCGCCCCTTTAAAATTAAATGACAAAACCATACATTTCTTGACTTGCAGGAAAAATTATTTGAAAGAATTTGAAAATCTAGTGTATTATGACTTCGTCACCCAGCTTACAATGGTCGCAAAACATCAGTAACATTTAATTATACATAATCTGAATGCTGACAGAGTAATTAGCATTCGGAATAACAAATTATTAATAGTTCACATTACTTTCGCGTAAAATTATCATCGTAATGCGCATAATTTAAAATGATATGATTTGTATGATATCCATTGTCGCAACTATAATATGAAAGTTTCTAATAAAAGTCGCATTTCAACATAAATAACTTGAATTAAATCCAGTAAACCTATATTCCCTTCTCGTCTTGGGTTATCCCTAATTCCTCCTCTAAATGTTTACAAATCTTTAATCTCACATCATAATCTTCAGTAAATAAGCCATGTGTATCACACTAAAACAACAAATATTACTGTTGTGATAATAATGATGGTTGGTTACGCTTCTGTTGCCGCCCTTTAGATACCGCCGCCCGGGTGCGATGCACCCCTTGCACCCTCAGGACGGCGCGGCTCTGTTTATACCCTTCCACCAATTTATCGAATTCTAACGAGGTTTGTGGAAACGAAGAAACAGGAAATCAAGCTTTTCCGCCGTTTGAATTCCGGCTCGAAGGATATTTCCCCAAGTTCCGGATTGATAACGCAACGAACGTTTTCTCTGTGTGAGCCAACATGTCAGCGTCGACTTGAAGTTCACAATGGAGGAATGAGATGCACTTTAAAGTGAGTGCCTTTTCAAATGGGTCAAAGCGACGCTTCTGAGAGATGTGCGACGAGGAAATAGGAAAATACTACGAGGGCTTAAAAGCGTTTGAACGTTGATCCTTTGAAAGATACGCTCGTAGGATTGCATACTGCTCCCTCCGGTGTACTCCAAAGAATAATCTTCTCTGCTTTACCTCAGTGTTTACTTTGATATTTCTCATCGCCGTGGATTAGGTGAGGAATATGTGTGGCAAAAGCTGGAGGGACTGACTTAGTAGCATATGAATTAATGTGGACGTAAACATTCGTAGGCAGTGTGATAGGTTAGTTTTACGTTGGTTCGGTCTTATAGAAATTATAGATGATAACAGGGTGACGAAGATGGTGTATGAGGAGATTGTTAATGATTTTTAAGGGAGAGGTTGACCTAGAAAAAGCTGGTTGAAGATGTTAAATGAGATGTAAATAGCTTCAAGAATAAAAAGGAAATTATAATAAGAAGTATTATTATCATTATTATAAATGTTGATTATTTTTCACCGTTGCCACCGGGTCCCACGACCTAATCGCGACGGGTAATTCCTAAATAAATCAGTACATTACAGTTGGAGTAATACTCTGGTGGCAATGCTATTGGTTACAATGCTATATTAGAATAATAAAATACTATAACTGTAAAATATAATAATACAATAGTGTATTCTATCAGGTGCGAAGGGCCACTTTGAGGCCCAGCTAAGAGATTATTCTCCTCAAGAAAACGACAAAATGTCTATTTTTCGGCCCCTACTAGTAATCCCCTTTTAGATAACGAGGCCCTCACATTGCCTCCAGAGCACCTAAAAGCAAATCCGTCCCTTTATACACTACAATAACACGTTAGTATTTACTATACTAATTACAATAATACAACTTTCATGACCATTTCGTTGCAGGTATCTCCTACCTTCAATAATACACTATAACAGTACAGATATCTTCCTTACAAAGAATTATACAATTTCATCCCGAAGTTAAAAGTTACTGATTATAATTTTACTTTTTTACTCTTACAAGTATAAACGACTATTCCTTACTTATATCCATATATGTAATACAAGGTTTTTTTGAGTTCCTGGTGGGTCTTCATGGCTATCTGTGGAGGTATTTGAGGCGAAAAATGTACTCAAAGATAGGAAAATGCGAAGGAGTGAGCGAGGCAGATAATATGCTTACCCTGACATGGCGCGTAGGACAAGCAGGGAATAGCGCGTTTTGATTTTCCTGTGCCTATTAAAAAAAAAACATGTCCCGCTTAAATTTGTGATTTATAGGAATGAAGTTGTATAGTTTTCAACGTTTCTACTACATTGACGTTATTGTTATGAGCAACGGTGGTCGTGTAGGAAACCAACAAACGCTACAGCCAAAGAAACGATAAGGATTCGATAAAAACATTGATCTCGTAAAGGGTGAGTTGGGCATTCTTTCAGGATACGAATTTTTCCTCTTCACCGATCCTTTCCACTGAACAGTAACTTCATTCAGTTATAATTTTGAAAAGTATGCAACAACACATTGGAAGGGTGAGTAGTATTTTTTTATAGATTCCTAGGGTTTATTTAAATATTTTTGCACAAACTCACTGTAAAATCTCCAATTTTATTCTCGAATTAGGATTAGGATATCCTGAAATGTATCTAATTTCACATCGTAGTTATAAGAGTTCGTTAGTTTTATAAGAGAGTAATTTTGCGGGACCAGGGGACACAACGAGATGTTTCTGAAGCAACGGCGTGGAAATTACGGCCCGTTTAATAATTTAGACCGGAGCGGATTTAGATACAATATCGCAATGAAGCCATGTCTCAATTGTAAATTAGTATGTCTTAGATTTAAATTTCCATTTTTATTCGCACCGCATTCGTACCGTAAAAATGAGTCACTTTCACTCTTCTCCATAGGGCTTAGCACGTTATTAGCAATACTCCTATAACCCTCTCTTAGACGTGCGCACATCTTAAGCATCTGGAGGTTCGACAAGACAGATGTATATTTTTTCGGAGGAATATAACACTGTCTGAAGTTGAATTCGATGAATTTGGTGAAGAATGAGTAGCCCATGCTCTTGTGTGTGTCTACATTCAATGACTTTCGAAGATTCAGTAAACTTACAATTACGGGTAACAAGATTCGGGCAAAGATTGATCTCAGTACACATGAACAACAACATTTCTACTGAGTACATCG
Organism: Ladona fulva; assembly: GCA_000376725.2. NCBI lineage: Eukaryota > Metazoa > Arthropoda > Insecta > Odonata > Libellulidae > Ladona > Ladona fulva. The sequence continues at coordinate 326,185 of KZ308704.1, read as the reverse complement.
CGTGAGGTGAATCACAGCTTTTGATTTAGAGGAATTAATTTCATAAAATATATAATCATAATAGGAGACCTTGACCATCTGTTTCGATTTTATTATTGTGGTCCTTCCTGACCACCCTGATGTGTAAGAATTGTAACTCGCGGAATAAAGTAGCTCTAATTCTATTCAGTCCAGGCCTATCCTTATAATAATGTTCCAAAGTCTTGTAACAAACCTTGATGATTCTCTTGCCCTGAAATTTTCCTCATACGAACGTAGCATCTGTCACTGGAAAATTCTCGCTATTTTCCTGGTTACAAATAGCGTCGATTTCCTATGAGCTTCAACGGCTATCTGCTACCATCCAAACAAAGCACATGAGTATATAGAGCACTGTTACCAATCACATCCTAACAATCTCACCGTCGGCATTTTGTTACCGTATTGTTGGTCGATATTGTAATTGTATTGTAGTTATCGCCGTCCCAATACCAACAACCAATTTCACTAAATAGGTTGTATTGAGTGTGCTCTCCGATGAATATCTTTGCCTTTTACCCATTAACCCCTTGATTCGGCTTCTCATTATCGAGTACTCTGAACGTGAATGAGTTTTCATGCCATTGTTTGAGGCGGTAGTATCTGTTTTCGACGTACTAGGATTGGTGCTCCATTGATTGCTGTCCCCTGAAGCCGTTCACTCACTTTCTTTATCGGACCCTGTCTAAGCCATCTGAAGCATCGATTGGCTTGAAATTCATATATGTTCTCATGCAGATTTCAGCAACTTGATTGTGGCGATTGAATTGTTCTTTTGTCTCGTGGTTTAGGATTTGGAGAATTTTATCTTTAATTTACTTCTCTGTCAGTCTTACTCATACGTTTTTTAACCTAAAAGCTACTGATATGGAGTAATGGCATTCATTTTGATCACGGTGAAAAATGTTCTTTATTAGTTCATTGCACTCAGTAATTTATTGCTGCCCTTCCATATGGTTGTTTCGCTTACAGAATTCGGGTAGAAAGTTTTCTACAATGGTCAAATATTCTCAATCCTCATCTCGTCTAATAAGCCTTATTTCCTCTCCAAAGGTTTTTGTAGCTATATGAGTCTGAAGTACTCACCAATCTTTCTGCTGGTAGATTCATAGACAGACAGGTAGATAAACGAAGTTCTGTCTGTAAAGTATTCATCCCGAAGGACAGTTAGGGTCTCGTCCCCTCTACCATCAGCTACGAATAGCTTGGAGAGGGAATTGAAGCAAGATGAGGAGTGAGGTAGTTTACCTATGTTTTCCTCTCTGAGACAGAATGCTATAATCAGAACAATACCACTTTAGTGACTCTAAGAGTTACACTTTTCGTAACATAGCATATGGAGAAACCGTAATTAATCTTATTATTCAGCATAACTCATACCTCATTTCATATCATCACAGCCATGAACAAGACTGAGACAAAAGTATATAAAAGATCATTTTTCTTTCCTTGAGATACATTTTTCTTTATCGTACCAAAGGAGAAATGATAAATATTTCATTTGTCAAGGTATGGTAGCAGGACGAATTACTGAGGGTAAAGACTCAATATTAGTAGAACCGGTGTTCGTGTTCTGGAAGAAGTTATTTTGGAACGATAAGGCTAAATATCTTTGTATGAGTTTGCGTAGTTACAAGTTTTTCTTACTAACCGTAGAATCGAAGATATAGTTAGTGTAGAAATGACTGAAGTTTTTTAAAAATTTTTATGTGGCGGAAAGTTGTTCCTTTTGTTCGAATGTAGATTTTGTTAATTTCAATGATTGGGAAGAGGAATGTGGAGAATTGTGCGACAGGATAGCGAGGCTGATGCAATTTCAGCTTCACTCATTAGATTACGTAACTTTAGGCCTTTATCCTAGGCACTTGTTGTTGCTTCTGCCAGGGCAGACTATGACCACCACCATGCTTGATTATCAGTGTTGGATTTGGTCAGTAATCAGCGAACAGGCGTCAGTGCTCGAACATCAGGAATTTGTGTGAGGATCAGTAAATAAAATGTTTAACAATAGAATTAATATATAAAGTGACCACTGAAAGATAAGTAAAGATGTTATTGTGGAAGTAATTTGTTTACCCAAGAAAGATCTTGCACTTTGCATGAAAAAATAACGACTAAAATTGATTGTTGCCTCCAATGTGGCATTATGTAACAATAACTGTGACGTAATTCCACAATTGCCGTAATTAAGTAAGTAATTGTTCCACACGGAGATTGTTAATGGGTGGAAAGAGAAATAGTCAACAATAAGGACACATTAGTGTTATCAATCATTGACTAATCAGTTGTTTCCGTAAATTCGTAAGAGGTGAAGTCAAAAATTAGAAGGAAGCCGTTGTTTTCTCAGAGCGGCCAAGCAGCTGTAGCTGGTCCCACAGATTACGTCTTGTTTTAAGCTTTCCATCTTTGAGAACCATTCCCGTGTTGTATAACGAGGCTCTGACTAGCAATACCCTCGTTTGTATATCTTTAGACGCAGATAAATTTCTCTCATAGCAAAATACCCCTTTCCGAAAATATTTACTGCTATCCACCGCAAGTACGTGCAGAATAATAGTCTGAAACGCGGTGTGGTAACCGGTTTCGGCGTGCAGATGGCACCACTGCTTGGAAGCGTCCCGGTGGGGCGGGGAAGTGCGGAGGCGGGGAAGGGCAGTCCTTACATCCCATCTACGCTAGTCAAGTGACGAGTGTTACGAAGTATGGTCGTTCTACGGCCTTCATCCGCGAAAAAACCGCGTGACGGAATTTCGCAATACTAATTCGGATTGCTCCTCCGCTCACCGACTCTTTTTAAGTATTTCTTCAGGGGACTAAAAGGGCCGGCGATGGCGGGAGCGATTGCGCCGTGAAAAATCCGACGTTCGCCGCGTATTTGTTTGTTTTCGCAGCGTCGGAATTGTTGCGAGGATTGGCGAAACGCAGGCCGATTTCCCGCGCCTTCGCCGGTGGCGCCCTCTTCGCGATTGCGCAGTGAGCGCCGAAGAAGGGAGGTCCGGCGGTGTTACTGCGCAGCAGTGAAAGTGACTACGTGGGAATTTGAGGTGTATCTTCCTTCCTCTGCACACCTCCCCGTTTTCTGCGGATTTTCCACCGCCTTTCAGAATGGCTTTTTCTGCGCCGCGTTCTCCTCAATAACAGAGTCCCTCGCCTCGTGTTTTGCCCCTCAAGGCTACGCCGTGATCAAGCGGTGCGTGTCTCGTGGAAGGCGGCCGGCGAGTGGAGTCCGTGGCCGCGGATGGTTGTGTTATCCCGCTGGGTGGGCATCCGCGGGTTAGCCGCCCCGAAATGGGTCCTCGTTATTTTTAGACGTGCCGAACTGCTCGGCTTTTCATCTGTTTGCCGCGAGTTCGCGTCCGAGTCGCCTTTCCCGCTAGCGTCTTGGCGCCCTTGCGGTGACACCCTCGCGCATTCCCGCCGGTGTGCCCGTTGTCGCCCGCTTGTGAATATCCGAGGCGGGGAAGTGCCCTCTGCCCATTGTTTGGATGACCACAATCGACGGGATTGATACCTTCTGGATCCTTTGAAAGAAAGAGGTGTTTGTGGTGTGTGTTTCTTTCGGTGCCGGTGCTAAAGCTTGTTTGGCGCCCGCATCTTGCGAGCCGGTTTTCTGAGGTTGGCTGCAGGAGACGTAGCTTCGTGAAGTTCCTGCACGATTAAGATCGCCGCTGGATTCTTAAGAGCTCTACAGGATACCGAGGTGAGCGCTTTCGGTGTTCCCCACAGATCGACGCACGCTCGCGAAATAATGCGACGCTAGGAACCCGGTCTTCCAATACGCTGAAGAATTGCTACACATTCTCCTGCTGGTTTCCTTGCGAAATCCTTTTTTTCCTCAAGGGTCGGCTTGAGACGATAAGCAAGGGAGGTAACCATCTAAATAACCACCATCCATCTAATATCTATATAACCAGAATCAGAAATATACAAGCATACTGAAACAATTGTAAACTTTTGCATTCCTCTCAGTTTATAGCAACAGATACACGCTGTAAAACACCGTGATCGATAGTTTTGAAATATCCTATAATAACGATGATAACTGCGTTACGTAACAGTATTACGAAACTATTTATTCTAAACAATCTTAAAAATTTTAAGCAGAAAATGTCAACAACTAGCATATCAACGTCTCAATTCTCACCTGACGCCAGCGAGGGCTTTCCGTGACTTTCCGTTTCCCGTCTCTTTTGGCCTTGTCATTCACGTTCCAAATATAATATTCGCGATGACATTGCTCGTTTCCGAAGACTCCGCTTCATTTATCTAATAGAAGAACTTTATCGGAGACATTTGAGGATTTCGAATGGAAATGGAACTTTTCGCTCGGAATTCGCATTTTCCGGTCGATGTGCTATTGCGCAGTAACTTCGCACCGCTCACACCGGTGTGATTTTTCCGCCCCACATCTTGTTTATCCCTTCCGATCGAGACGTAATTCGGCATGGAGGGGATGATGACGACCAGAGTCGCTTCGCGTGTGTCAGCGTGAGCTCCCGTGCGTAACTCACGATAACAGAGCACTTCTCCGTGACCTTAATGCCGACACAATGGCAACAGTGACCGGCGTCGTAGCCCGCCCCGCATTGTCCTCGCCATCCCAATGCGTTTCAAGCCGGACTGCCGTTCCATCAGCTCACATGGTACGTAACGTGCTGCATACTTATGTAAATTCTCGATAAAATGTTTTCGCTCAACTGACTCCCCATCAGCTCGCCATCCACTCGTCTGAAACGAAGTGTTCTTGATATCTCCTCTCTCTTTCGCTCCTTTACAATGTTCTTCCTTGCTGGGTGTGGGAATTTGAGTCGTAGAAATAGCTGTAAATGCTGGAAGGTCCTGCGGAGCATCGATCAGCGGACGGTTGCAAGAGACGTAGACTCCGAATCAACTGCGCAATAAGATCTCGCAGTTGCAATGAACGGTGAAGAACACGTAGAGCCTTTTTGTCATCCCTCATTCATCAGAGGAGGGACTCGATGGAGGAAATTTGGGCCCGGGCCGTTGACGCTTCGTGACGCTTCCTTGTCGGCCAAAAATTTAATAAACTGAAAGGGTATGGGATTTATGGGTGCGGATGCTCTAGCGGCGCATGTTCAAGCTGTAATTATTTTAATTGGATTTAATAAACAACTTAAATTACGTGAAAATGGAGAATTAATACATGTATATGCAAACCTATCACCCACACTGTTCTTTCCATTATCTGCATTTTCATTCACCATTCTCCTCAATGCCTTCCCTACAATTTTCGAGGTTTTGTCAATGTTGTTTTTCCTCAAAATGATTTTCTGTATTTCAAAATGTAGTATCAGTAGGTTTTCAGGTTCACCCTATTGTCGTGGATGTTTTGCTGCGGTGGAATTTTTTTCGTAAGCTCTCGACTTTTTTACTTTTTGTTAAGCGAAATTATGTTTTTGCTAATCGTTTCCAAATTTTATAATTTTTGTAAGATACAGGTTTTTTTAAGTTAATGTGTTGTTATTCGTTGTTTTTTTGTTTATTTCTATTTATTTGTCTTCGTGCCTTTTATAACTCTATTAATCTACTTTCATCATCAAATTTAGTTTTCTATCCGTATGTTTCGCAGGTTTTTCACNTACTTCGCGATGTCTGTTCGTTGTTTCCTAAGCTTAAACTTCTGTTCATGATCATGATTTTCTTTTATCTTGCGGCCGAATGCGTTATTGAATGCGTCCTTCCGATAAAAGAAGCCTCCCCACCCGTCCACATTCATGTACCAATTGACCACTAACTAACCCTAGGCTGAAAAGATCACTAAGGATATTGGTGAATCATCATTTGGTATTTTACTCTTGTGAAAGTAGCCGATATACGCTCCTTATTTTTCATTCTGCCCACGTCCTTACTGTCGTCACATTGACCCCACGCAACCAATTGATACTTGAGAAAAGTAAACGCCATCAATTCCGTGGAGAGGGAAAAGTCACAGGTTCAGTCGTTAAAATCCCCGAGGATTGAGTTTACGCTAATGGAATCTGTGAGCGTCGGACGAGTCCCTCGTTTGCCACTAAATAACAGTTCAGCCCTCTCTTTCATTCTATCGATCCTCGAAATCACACACACGCCCTTCGATCTCTCTTTTATCGACACCGTAATCTGTTAGCGCTGTTCAAAGGGAAACATTATCTGGGGCTGAATGATGCCCGTGCACATCGAGGCCGAGCTCCATGGAAACGGTTTCATTTGGCGGCTAATCGATTCTATCGATCGATATATCGAACATCTCCTCGAGCGAGGAACGGCCGTTTCTTACAGATCATCGTCGGAGAAGTAGTTCTTTCCTCGGAGTCCCTTTATCACTCCCTTTCCTCCCTGGAGACATTCTGAATGGCAGGATGCCCTCTCACACTTATCTGCCTCTTCTCTCGTTCCATCCAATGCGAGAGTTGCCTCAGTCTGATGGCATTAACTCATACCGGTGGAACTCGATTTTATTCACGTAGTGATTCTTGTGAATAGAGAATAGAAGTAGCCACTGATGGTTAAGTTAATTGATGTTGAAAAACTTGAAAAACCATCAACGATGTGATTCTGGCTTATGCGCAATTCGCCATCCAAGAAGGCATCCTCAGGGATGGAGGCAGGAACCCTGCTAGCCCTCCTAACCCTCAGGATGTATTATTCTTGGATGGCGGAATGAGCATAGGCCAGGAATAAGATTTGTTTATTTTGGAGTTTTTCAATATCATGCCATTTTTGACGCGGGATTTCGTATATTGACCATAACCTAAATGCATATAGTTGGTGTTCGCGTAGATCTGGAGAACCATGATTTTTTTCACGTCTCAAAGTTAACTAATCATTAAATGTCGTTACGTAGCAGGAGGTAACTACATTTTATTCGCCTCATGACCTCTATTCCGACTGACCAATCGTTATACCTTTACATCGTTGGACCTTTACACTAGAATACACGTATGAATGGGTTTACTTCGTACAGGATTATTTCTTAACGAAACTTTTGAATTATTAATCCACTAACTCCAGACTCGAAGCACTGAACTACCAAACCGCGTCCGGTACTTCAGTGGTTAGAATACCTGCCGAGAAAGTCGGGTACCTGGGTTTGAGTCCCAATCAAGTCGCTATTTTTCGCATTTTTTTATGCTTCGGTTTTAGGTGCTCACATCAATGTGCGAAGATATCCACCTTATCATTTACCTTAAATGCTTCGTTTCACTATCGCGGAAACGTAAATAAAATGAACGGATTTTTGGCAAATTCTTGCGGATTTGTAAAAGCTTCTCTTTGACGACATGTTCTGTTGAAGTCGGCTGTAGGAAATCGGTGGATTCTCTGTTTGTTAATGAAAACGATAACTTAGTTCATCTGACTCAGGAGCATGATAAGCGGAGCCTATGGTTTTTAAGAAGTTTATCTTGGAATAGGAACAGTACTTAGGATTGACGGATATTTTGTCTTATTGGATGCATATTATAGTGAGAAATAATAATTTTCTTATAGTTTACTTTGTTATATATAGAAAACTATCCATTAAATGGACTTACTTTCCTACTCTCCAAGAATTCTTTCAATGAAAGAAATATTAATTGCATACGTGCATTCATTTTTATAAAGGGGGTAGCATGGTTATTTATAAGAATAAATGCTAGTAGAATGACTTTTATTTTATCGATAGTAATTACGCGTTTTCTTGTATCCCTGTCGTGTTTGCGTTAGCGAATAATTCTATAGTTAGTTGCTCTGTTTCCTTTAACGTTAAATTTTGTGGTTACAGGAAGGAGATCATTTCGTAGCACGACGCTAATCGGTAGTGGTAGCAGGCTAACAAGCCATCGAGTTGTTGATGTTGAATTTCAATTACAAGTTTTCATTCTATTTCAAATGAGGCTTTGGATCTTAAAATTCGGACAAATTCAATGACAGATATTTATTTAGAGTTAAAGAAATGTATTCATTAATTTGATATTTCCCAAATAGAGAGATCGTAAAGTGAGTTATACTTGAGTGTGGGGGAGGCAGGATTAGTGTAAAAGAAGGATTCGAAGCTATGAAGAAAACTCTAAACTGCCTACCATTCAGGGGATGGAGAATTTATACCCAAATTGTGATATAAATTGTAGCAGATGCATGTAGCACGGTCCACATTTTATGGACTAACGATATTTAGTCCAGATAATCGAACTAGTCACTATAGGCGACTGATTTCATCGAGTTGGTAATTTCTATCACGGTTTTAACACGAAAATACGATTATTTGTACGGAAAAGGATATAAATTTAATATTCAACTAGTTTTTTTTTAAGGAAAGCGATTTCGTCCTATTAACAATATAGCTCGTGCGAGTCTCTGTTTTAAAAAACATTTTTAGGAATGTCGTCATTTTGTTGCTGGTATTACTGATTTTTTCCCTGAATTTTCAGTCTCTCTATTAGGCGGCTACCCTCTCGTACGGTTTTTGGCTCTTCTATATACGTTGATAAACCCAAAATTCCCGCTATTCGCTACGGCAATTTACCTTTTCAATGATTACCTTTTTATTTTCCCTCCCGATTTTGTCATTCTATTAACATAAGAGCTATCTACAGTTACATAGGACACCTATCGTAAGTACCACAAAAGTGCTGCTTAGGAATCTTCCTCTTCCTTGTGATCCGGTCTTCAAGAATCATTCAGCTGGACCCTGTCTTGGGATGGAACGTCGGGCGATAAGTCAACTTCTTATGTTTTTACTACATCAGAACCTCTATGGAAGGAAAGAGCTTTTGAACATTTATCTTCGCGTCTTTTCCTATATTTTACTTTCGTAGTCGTATCGGCAGAAGTTGCAAGGATATCGCATAATACTTCATACCTCTTCCATCTACTTCCCTTTAAGTTAGTTAACAATCGCAACCCAGCCTCTAATCCTCTTTCTTCCAAGGATTCCCAACCTGCGTCAGAGAGTATTTTTAGTAACGTGTGCCGTTTTTTAATCGCAGCATTTTTTAACAAAGCACATCGCCATGCGCCGCACCACCTCTAGTTAGAGGGAACACGTTTCATCCTTGCGATCTTATGTGGTAATAGCCGCATAATCTAGACGAGGCCTGACTAATGCGGAGTAACATCTCTATCTCACATTTTCATCGCCCTTAACGACTGCTCGGTTTATTACGGTAACGATTAAAGCCGAGTTATCTAATTGCTTTGCCGCTGATTCTTCGGATGTTGCGTACTCCAGTTTCAGTTATTTACGAGCGTTGCCTCAAGGTATTCAACTGAATCTACCTTTCACTACAGTGTTTTCGTACGGATTATCTCTAAAAGACAACCAACTGATGAAGATCATTGCAACGGTGCGTTTATTGCCACAAATTGCCATCCTTCCGCCAATTCTCTATGGCTTGACTATGTGTTAGGTCTCCATAACGTAAAGAATGAATAGATGCAACTTTCACCTGTACCACGAAATTTTTACGACCATGGTTTCGACGCTAAGAGCATGGTTTTGACATGGCGATGACGCGAACCATGGTCGCTTAGCACATATTTCATGGTACGGGTAAAAGTTACATCTTTTCATTCTTTATATCCAGAGCCGACCCCATATCCTACCGCCCGGATGCAAACATAATTTGCCGCCCCTTTAAAATTAAATGACAAAACCATACATTTCTTGACTTGCAGGAAAAATTATTTGAAAGAATTTGAAAATCTAGTGTATTATGACTTCGTCACCCAGCTTACAATGGTCGCAAAACATCAGTAACATTTAATTATACATAATCTGAATGCTGACAGAGTAATTAGCATTCGGAATAACAAATTATTAATAGTTCACATTACTTTCGCGTAAAATTATCATCGTAATGCGCATAATTTAAAATGATATGATTTGTATGATATCCATTGTCGCAACTATAATATGAAAGTTTCTAATAAAAGTCGCATTTCAACATAAATAACTTGAATTAAATCCAGTAAACCTATATTCCTCTCGTCTTGGGTTATCCCTAATTCCTTCCTCTAAATGTTTACAAATCTTTAATCTCACATCATAATCTTCAGTAAATAAGCCATGTGTATCACACTAAAACAACAAATATTACTGTTGTGATAATAATGATGGTTGGTTACGCTTCTGTTGCCGCCCTTTAGATACCGCCGCCCGGGTGCGATGCACCCCTTGCACCCTCAGGACGGCGCGGCTCTGTTTATACCCTTCCACCAATTTATCGAATTCTAACGAGGTTTGTGGAAACGNTCTGTAGGTTTCGCAGGTTTTTCACACCCTCCTTCTTGAGGGTGTTTTCCTGCTGTGGAGATTTTTCCCTGAGCTCTTAGCTTAGGTTTTTTAATCCACAGAGTAGTTTTCTTCTTTGTACTTTTGCAAGCGATCTCTCTCTTTTATTGTCTCGTATGACGATGGGTTAGATGTAAGAATAGACTTGTTAGTCTCAATCACGCCCTCAATAAAGTCCTTTATTATTATTATATTATTGACTTAGGTTTTCTATCCACGCATAATTTCTTCCTTCTTTCCTCTTTTTCCACTGCTCCAAAATTTCCTTTCATTAAAATTAAATGTGTTAGAAGTAAGAGGGGACGTCATAATCTCAATCTCGCCCGCAATAAAGACGTTTCTATTATATTCTACCCTTGCGTACTTCTTTTCAAAACCCCCTTCCACCTTGTCACACATTCACTTTTAGGCATAACGTTACTTACATATCTTCAGCAAGTCCATACACTAGATTTTTACCGGTCTACTTCTCCATTTAGAACGTACGTTAGGATTTTTATCTCCACAAATCGTTCTTAAGTTTTCATCTCTATTTACAAATTTATTTTTTATTATTCATGACGACAAGTAAGATGGAAGAGGAGACTTTTTAGTCTCAATTTCGCACTAGGAAAGATATTATCGATCCATCTACATTGTTCCTTTAAAAATCGGCGAAAAATGATAAAAATTTCCGTCCAGAGTTCTCGTTTTACTTGCCTCGTTAATTCACGAAACTCCACCGTGTATTTTCTATTCTTGTTTGCTCCTTTCACCACATCTATAAGTCTCTTCAATGTATGAATCTACGTATTCGGCAACTCATTCACCAGCTTTTTCTCGGCCTCCCCCCCGCCCCCTTTGCCGGCCTCGGTTGCGTAGTGGTTAGCGTGCTAGCCTAGCAACGCCAAGGTCCCGGATTCGAATCCTGGTTAGGGCATGGTTGTTTGTGTTCGTCTAGGTTAATTCTAAGAGTGGTCTCATTAGACCAAAATTCGTCTAAATAACGACATTATTATTATTATTTAGAACCATATGCATTCTCCTTGTACATACGTCATCGATTTCATTCTGCTTGCATCCATTCTATCTATATGTCTAATTGTAAGACAACATAAAACACCTTTTCTCTGCATATTTTGAACCTCAGATAAATGACGTAGAAGCCCACGAAGATAAAAGATTATAAAAATAATCCTTTCTCATAAACCCTGCAAGCCGCCAGGCGCGTGACCGCTAATCCTATCGCATCCTAACCGTTATAAGCTTCTCTAATACTTCGCGGGAAAAACGACCAGAAGTAACTATCCGTCCTGACGATCATTTCGATTCGTTACTTCGTTTCTCCTGTATTTTCGTGGTGAATATTTTAATTGGATATAGCTAATATACGTGCTGTACGGCCTCAGTTGTATAGACGACCCGGGCTGAAAGTCATTCAGGCACTCCTTCCTTATAAATACTTATTTTTTAAAGACTTCTTCTAAAAGACACACGAGTTAATTTTTGTATTGATTAAAGAAGATAATGCAATTATCATAGCGCTAGTTATTATCACTATAATGTCAAAACTTAAGAAAGTAGATCCTTAGAGAGCAAAGGCAGACCAAAAATTCCGATTATCATTGGTCCCGACCGATTAATTTATTAAACATTTAATTCGACGTTAACATAACTTTTATAATTTCTGGATTACTTCCGCTAAAAAATCAAGAATCAGTCTTAAAAACATCTTAACATTGGATTCATCTACAATGGGAGCAATCCCCACAAATTATTTTATAACTGCTTTATCTTTGAAAAAATCATACGCTTTCAACACCATAGCGCCCCGGGCAACCGCCCAGCTCGCACTCGTCGCTGGGCGGCCCTGAATATGCGTGAAGGGGGAATTAACCGGACGACTTTCCTTTCAAAATCTGAAATGTGGGCTGAGATGAATTTATTTTCTGCTTGAAATAAAATAACTTTTACATTTTTTCTTACGTAAAACTGACAATAATGAATAAATTAATAAAATTCACTATTTCGGCCTCAACTTTGCGGTAGCTCTTCTTGATTAAATAGGAATAAGAACGACTTATGCACGCTACCACAGGATTAAATACATACAACTTAGGTTTCGCCGCGTAGCATCATCCTTTTAGGCGTCTAAACCTAGGTCGTATGTATTAAATCCTGTGGTAACGTGTATAGGTTATTCTTATTCCTCTTTCAGAATATATGATGCATATATGGTGGAGAGACAAAACTTACAGTGATTAAACTTGAATTCAACATAAGAACATTTGACCCTTTTATTTTTGGAGTTATCGTGGAAAGTGATTACCTATTACTCTTAGAGTTAGATATAGTCTTACCGTACGTCACGTCTTGACCAGGAATCCCAGTGTATGAATTGTCGGTTTTTCATTCCATCCGATTTAAAAAAAAACTCCGATTAGAAAAAGACAGTAAATTTAAAAAAATCAAGAACAAATGGTCAAAAGACTGTAAGTAAATGGCATAGAAAATGTAGATGCCAATTTATTTTTGAAAATATCGCGATATTTGCACCCTGAAAAGAAGATAAAACGTCCCTAGCCCCTGGAAAAATATCGCTAAAGAGAAGTAAAAACATTAATAAACATGAATTCACTTCTAAATTTTGAGTGTCAGGTCAGAAATTACCCAAATTAAATTTATAACATGAATATTGAGTATTTTAACTTCTGTAAGTATTCGATAAGTGATAAAGTATTTTAATTAATATAAGTCAGACACAATGTTATGAGCAGGCGGAGGTGTGTCGAATATAAAAATATTCTCAATAGTTTAGGAGATGACGTTAAAACAGAAAAAAGTCGCCAAAGCAGGAGAACGTTGTTGGATCTAGCTACAGAAACGCCAAACTAGCAATTTTAGACTGCGAAAAAACTAAATATTGTTAACGATTTAACGAAATTCGATGTAAAAATATTATGAAGTGACGTTTCGGCTTTGTCCCGGTTTAATTCTTCAAAATGTAATGTGTCCCGATTTTTCTGCGAAATATTTAGTCAAAATATGTTAACTCTTATTGTGCAGCACATATCTCCTCCCTTTCTGCATACGCCAATGCGAAGTTGCACATCTTACGAAGATTCAACTCAGGAGGCTTTCTTTATCGGAGAAATGTTCTATTTTGTACTGTGGTCACGTTGTCTTTGTTTCAATCAATGTTCATTAATTACCCAGTCGTTGCTTACTAAATATTGCACTATTGCCACACGTTCTCCTTATGTAATCGTCGTTTTAACTCCGCATGAGCTGCTGCGCATTTCCATGAAGCTAAGGGAAATCTCCACCGTTCGACTTGAAAGATGTCTCTGGCTCTATACACCAATTTCTATTACGGATTCAATGCAGAACATTTTGTTCCCTCCTTTGCAGACTTCGTTTAAAATTTACGGAGATATTATCATAGTTCTAAGAATTCATATCGACGTCATCGAGGCAAAAAAACTACGTCGAATTGTGTCAGTTACTCTTCCGGAAGAAGAAATTGTACGTGGAATCATAGTCAGGGTGTAGATTCTCACCCTTATGCGACGCAAGTATCAAATTCGTGACAATCAATTAAAGTTTTCTGTTTAAATTCAGACAAACTTGGTTAGAGTGGAACGTGGAATAATATGAAATTCACGAAACGAAAAAGGATTCCTCAAAATAAAACCTTCATATGATTCGGAAATTGAAGGATTTTACGCGGGATGCGAAGGCCTACTTTTTTCTTACCGAATGGGGAATTCATATGTGTAGGCCCTATGTAGAGGGACGGGAATTCAGACAAATCTGTAACGGAGAGGATTGATGTTGTTTCTGACAAGTCCACTTAATTATGGCGCCTTATGTATATCACTTGTCATTTCATTCAATAAGGAGGGAACGAAAACGAATACCATTACTGAGCATCATCCATACTTTCTTTCTACCTTTCAGATTCTTACAGTAATGATCAGGTCTGAATCAAAAATATATGAAAGATACATTTTCTTCATATCGTGCCAAAAGAGAAATTTGAAATATTTTATCCATCACATGTTAGCAAGAAAGCATCGCAGATATCGAATATATTAAACAAATTCGAAGAGGTTTATACTTCGTATCTTGATCCATTATTTCGATTAGTGATGCTCTCCTTGAAAACAAGCCTTAACTCAAAACGATTTGAAACTTTTTCAAAATTTCTCTGCAGTACGTCGTAGATGTTCTCTCGGAGTGTTGTTAAGATGAGGATCGTTGGGAAGCTGACAATGGAAACGAGCTTGACCGGAAGTTAGCGTTTCACAAGGTCGACCGCACGCTAGCCCACGAAATCCTCAAAGCAAAAGACAGCTCTGTTTCATTTTCCGTGGGCCTTCTGAGCAATTTTATTGTTAACGAAATAGCAGATTTGATCCTCGTAAATGCTTCATCGATTACAAATTAAAATGTTATGAATCAGTAATTCCTGCGACTGATAGCTTTTTAGCACTCTTTAATATTCAGTGTCCGAAGTTGTTAATGCTTCGTTTTAGTTCGATGTGGCTTTTATAATTTCCAATTGCGTTCATTTTAATAGTAGTAAAAGTTTAAAACGTATGTTTTCCTATACTTCTCAGAGAAGATCAAATTTTTCCGGAGAGAGAATTGCAGGAGAACTGGGGAGTTTTTAAACGTTTCCGACGCCTGTAGTATTTTGTGTATTATCGTTTTTTGCACCTCTTTTATTCAATGTGCATCTACAGGTGTACCCTGGGAGACGCCTTTCGGAGTGTGGTTTGCGTGTGCCGTAATTCTCTCGTTTATTAATCGGTATAGTCCGCGAGGAAAGTGCCCCTTCGATGCAGCAAGTTTAGCATCTATTCCTCTAATTTTCCTTGCAGCACCTGATCGGATTATTTAACAGTAGGTGGTCAATTTCTAAAACGCCTTCCGAGACCGTGTTACTTTTTAATCGACTGTGGAGGTTTAATAAAACCTGAATATAAACGCTGGACCTTTACCAATTCACGAATGCGACGCTTGTTTGCAGAGTTCGCTGTATTATTGTGTATTCAATTACTAACATAGATTGAATGTATCATAAGAAATTTATAAAACACTGTCTTTAACATTCCTTAAAAATTTGTGTAAGTTTTCAATCAGATTGCTCAGACAGCATTAGACAGCTTTACTTCTAGCTTACCGGAATTTTAAATTCACCGTAAGATTTCTTTCTTAAGTAAATCGATACCTTTCCTATGATAAGCAAATATTTTACGTGGAAGATGAAAGTGGGAGTATAATAAAATACTGAGTGGTACATGTTGATTGCACCTCTCAATCCCAAGCTACGTTGCTTGCTGCTCAAGTTCGGGTCTAAATAGCGGCTAAATGTAACATTGCTCATGGAGTTTTTCTTCGCTTCTTCAGAATATTCTCTTGACTAAACCGTTTCTTTGGACTCTTCCTCCAGTTATACGGATTTGGACACCCCATGGTAAATTAATCGTGAGGATTACTCCATACATAACCGAGTACTCTTATTACTTTTCGAAAGCTGTACGAATATTAATCTGCCAGCTATGTCCTTTCGAAAACGTTATCCGCTATACATTTTTCTACATTATTTCTCTAGAATCTACTAATTCGGCCTCGACTTTGTGTTAGTTCTCCATTGTAAAGGATAAGAAAAAGAACACACCTTTACCGCAATATTTTATTTCACGACCATGGTTTCGTCCCTTTAGGTCATCACGATGACAATATTGTGGTAAACGTGTACGTGTTCTTTTTCCTTGTTCGCTATTATTTCTATAATTTTCGAACGTGAATTTTAGTAGGCGGCGAAATGAATACGTTCGCCATTTTGCAATACAATTCGGAGTGCTCAGTCCTGACCTCGTCGATTTTATCAATTGTAATCAGCGGGGAATGACATGGTGTAGAAGTGGAATGGTGAGCTGCTGCGAGAGTTAATTCAAGAGAAGCATCGCGGAGGATTTAGGAGCGCGTGCCAAATGACCTGTTTTCGAATCGAGCCTCTGATGACGCCGCTAATCTATGGAAATAGGTAAACGTGGGCGGGAAATGTTGACTTTTTAGACGTAAACGGGTGATAACTCGTAATTGACTTGCTGGTCGATAAAAATGATCTATCCGCATTGCTAAGCGTGTTCTTTGTTAAGGATATGCGTAGATAAAATAGCTCACGGTACTACCTTTTTGAGTAAGCGAGAAATTTGCTTCGTATTTTAAAATAATATTCCATAAACATATTAAAACGCTCCATTAGAGTGAACTTGATGTAGCCATGCTACGAAACCATGGTCGTGTGTAGATTGTTTTTCTGTGGTATAGTAAAAAGTTCACTCTAATGGAGCGTTTTAATATGTTTAATATTAATAATTACCACAAGGTTAGCCCTGAGTCTGTATCGAATATTCCATAGGTTAGTTTAACCTCTGTGATTTGATACCAAGAATTACCTTCACCTAACTCCCATCGAAAATAAATTTAACGTATATGATGAGGTGCATTTAGCTCGAATAGCGAATTTCTTTGCTCTAAATCTACGAGTACGCGACTGCGACGTTAACTGCAGATAAAGGCTGAAATTGATTTTTGTTCATTCCTGTAATATCTAGATACTTTTTTTTTACGCTAATAATGATTCATTCATACATGTCCACACTCTTCGTGTTTTCGGGGTAGCACTCTATTTGCCTCTTATATTCTAAATTCTACCCCATACTTACCCCTGCTTGCGCACCTCTTACGTTGAAGATGTAAGTAAGAATCCTTTCTACCTCTTTCTTTCATCTTAAAATTCTATTCACATCAGTATATCGTTTTCCAAATTCAGTGATATCTTTCTTGGTCTTCCTCTCCCTTTACAACCACTCAAATTCTACTCAAGCAACGTCATGGCCATTCTGCATCCATCCGTTTTTTATTTATATGTATACCCACGTAAATACACGGAC
Source organism: Ladona fulva (assembly GCA_000376725.2). Lineage (NCBI taxonomy): Eukaryota > Metazoa > Arthropoda > Insecta > Odonata > Libellulidae > Ladona > Ladona fulva. Next base: position 308,950 of record KZ308704.1, on the reverse strand, counting down.
GGGCGTTCAGCTCTCCTTCTATACTGGTCACTTAGGCTTCTGTCACTGCATTTATTATTAAGTCATACTGATTCCTACTCGTTTCTATAGTGTACTCGAAAGGAATAAAAATTTTAAGCGCCTCGATGATATAATCATGGAATAAGGTACTTCTGAGAACCGTAAGAAACAACCTCATGTGCTTATTTGCGGTACAACATCGCTCCGCGGCACTCGGGTAGGGCAGCTTTTCTTTGTCTGTATTACAACTGAGGAGCCTACGGTGTGTTGATGATACATGAAACCTTTTTTGGTTGTATATACGGCTTTTTCTTCACTTCCTGACAAAAGAACTTTTAAATAATTTTGTTCTTTTATTTCGTTTAACGTATCAATTGAAATTAAATAGGATTATAATCTATTTTTTCGTTAATAATCTGTTCAATTAATATTTTTCTTGTTCTTTCTATTTTGAAGGCGGACTTTACCTGCATGTATGTACCCTGAAAGTCGCCTTTCGGTCTGTGGAAGGGGGAGCACGCACCACTATACATATTAGAGTTTTAAAAACACTCCATAAGCCGTTTTTCGGGAGAACTCTTATTTGGAGGCAAACGGGAAGCTCCGGATCACCGATTCCTAAGAATTACCCTTACCGATTTCTAATTCATTAACAGCCGTGTTGCATTTTTTCCTTTGTTTCACCACTCTACCTCATTAATCGATTACTTTCGCGTATCGTTCGCAGAAGAAAATCTTGAATCCAGAATCTATTTCCCTGATCTATCACCCAGTATCAGAACGGCATTTGTAACAGGAAGGACGCATAATATCGGCTACATCTTTTAAGAGCGTACTTTCTTTGAACTAATCATGTAAATTAGGCCTTTGTTTAAATTCTAAATTTCTAGAGATTCCCATCCTGCTGTGTGAAGCATGAGTCACTGATATATGGTAACAAATCTTTACAAAACGTTGAACTTCGAAATGTTAAGGTAGTCGTCGTCTTTCTTTTCAAAGAGTTTTTAAACTATACGCTTTGTCTTGCAGCTTAAGGGTCGAACTGGGATATTGCTGATTCCATTATTCGCCTTAATTCGTCTCGGCTTCGCGACTTGTATTGCTTCATTATCATTTTGAGGGAGATGAAGCGGATCTGAGAATGCGTTAGCGACTTGTGTTGTGGCTGATAGCGCCCCTCTTTGTTTTGGTTGCGGAGGTGTTTGTTTGCTTACGAGGCAGGGGATGTAAACATTAGTGAGCGTGGAGGAGCATGCGACGTAGCCTCGAGCTCTTCTGAGATTAATGAGGGAAAGGAGCCGTTTATCAGGTATCTGTTGTGTTCGAGCGACACTCTCGCAGCCCAAGTACTCTTCCTTATTTATTCGAGGAGTATCTCTCATTGGAAGATAATTTCTTGGCGATATTAGGGATGGACACCGGTGAACGAGTAGTTATTGTAATCTTCGTGACGCTATCTCGATGAAGAAAGATTAACTGCGGTAAATCTTCGCCCGCTTTTGCTTCGCTGTAACCCTTCGACTCTCTTTGAATGAAACCCGGCTTCGACTATTCTTTCCATACTATTATTGTTCGACGTTTGCATGTGTGTCGATATTTCTTGTGGGTTGTTTATAATGCTGTATCCGTTACACTATAGCATGGGACCGAAACGGAAAGCTAAATCGGAAATTAACATTATTTAGGAAAGAAAACCGAACTCGAGCGGTAAAATCTAACTTTTTAAATCGAACCGAAACCAAAATATGGTCATTTTCTGTTCCGAACTTTGGTTTCAAACAAAACTATTTTACCAAAAAGTAAAAATCTAAAGCTAATCTAAGTGCGTGTAACAGTGACTTGCAACTAAATAAAATGAATGCTTTGAATTTAAATTAATCTGATCTGATAGTTAGATCACTTCTTTCATATCTCTGGTTTATTTAAATTTTATTTTAATCACGTGTCATTAAAAAATCTTACCCTTAATCAAATAAATTTCTGAGAGAAAGTTATATTTTATGTTTAAGTGAAAGTTAGTCAACTATAGGATTAGTGTGTCTTATATTCTATAAGAAAATAGACACCATTAGTAATCCTCTGTTCTCGGTATAATCTCGCGAAATCTCTTTGACGTCCAGTCTCAGAAATTCCGTTTAGTGAGAGTTGAAATCACCATGTCTTGTACTTCATCATGTGAAAGTCACTTTAAAATGTTTGGAAAAATAAATAAAATCGGTCCAGTGATACTGCCCTGAGGAACTCCTGAACACGCCACCACTTCGCCTGCAAGAACGTCACCTAGACCACGCGTTTGTCTCTGCCTATTTGAAACGGCTTAATCCATAGCATTATTCGATCATTTACGGAATATGACTTTATGCAGTTACTTCGCGGAACTGTATCGAATGTTTTTCTAAAATCCAGGAATATTGCAACGTCATAAGCAAGGAACTATAGCATCTTGAAAGAAAGGAGATTAAAAAATACGTAGATGCAGTGCTTCAGCTAATTGACGAAAATAGAAAGGAAGACCAGGTAAAAAGTGAGGAAGTCTTTAGAAGAGCAATTAATTAGAAAATCTCTAATAATTATTTTTGAAAAGAGGAGGGAAACTCATCTGGCTCACTTACAGTTATGAGCGTTAATTGAAGACTGTATTAAAAGGAATGTTTAACGGAAGAAATTAAAAAGAAAGAGGTTTACATCGTGAGAGATATGTGGTGGTTTTTGGTACAAAAATCTTTGCTGAGATGGTAGGTTTTCTTTTCTGTTACAAGGACTACTTATTTCTTCTTCGATCCTTCCCTTAGTGGCATTCTGAGCGTTCGTGTTGTAACTGCTGCACGAATTTCGGAAGGAAGTTCGTAATCGTTGTCACGTTCTCTTAACATTTCCTAGAATGACATCATTTCGGACGCTGATATTGCGCATTCAGAGATTATGACCACGCCCCCTATTCTGCTTTTTCTATTCTCATAGATAATTGGATTATGATAAAATCACTCTTTCGCAGAACCTTGGCTCTGAACTTCCCTGTGATGTTGTGTTCTCTTCGATTATTAATCCAGAAATAAACTGTCGGTACTGTAGGACCCGCTGCCAGATTTGTAATCTGGCAGCGGGTCTTACCCGAATTGAAATTTGGTAATTGATCTGCTAACATTTAAGAGGACACCGCAGTCCTTTTTATATTGGCTGGTACGCACAGTTATATATGGTATTTGATTCTGGCTCGTTCCCTAAAAGATCACACTTAATTTTCATGGAATAGATTATTAACCAATGTACATAATTTTGGAGAATTGTGTTTCATATCGGAAAGTACGAGTTTTATTGGGAAGTAATCGAAGAAAACTTTTCATTAGTAGTCACAATATTTTTTCGTGGATATACATTCACAAATATTACAATAAATAAATTATTCTATGGTAATTTTATGAGGTGTAAACAGATTTAGATTATTGGTAATCTTCTCTTCACTGTACATACTAAATTTTTGTATCTATCCATAGTAATCCAAGGTGTTGGTTTCTCACTTTTTGCTGGTATAATTACTAAAAAACTTTTTCTTGGGATAAGGCCAAACCTAAGTTAAGTATCAGTTTGAAAAATATACTTTCGATTGAAACTGCTATGATAGGCATGGCAAATACAAAGCGCTATGTATACTTCAGGACAAACCTCACGTAATCCATTATCACAAACTGGCTATGCTTATGCATCTTTCATGCTTGAGTGCTTGGGGTGGAATTCTAGAAAAAACACTAAGATCGTTACGCATCTCTTATTCATTAATGGCGCATTATCTATTAATTTATTGTGCGTTCTTTGAAGCTTTCCAGTTTCGCAAAAGTTTATTTTCTGCGATTAATCGAAGTTTTGTTCTACAAGGTTTGGTCGAAGGTACTTTTAAGGTAGGTCGAAGGTAATTTCTACTGAAATTATCGGTATACATTTCACCACAGAGTCGAAACTTGTTGTTTTCCGCGTAGGAGCAGACTTATTTTTGCGGCAAGACCTCGCGATATGATGCGAGAATTCAGTGCCTCTGGAAGACTGCGGTATATTTCTGGCTGCGTCCGTGGTGGTGTGGTAAGGTAGAAATCTGTATTTGGATGACCGCCTACTGGATAAGATCTTCCGATTAGCACTCTGATAAACCTCTCCTTATCACTTTCTGGAGGATTTTGGGATTTGCCTGAGATTTAAATTAATGCTTTCGCGACGATCCTTAGTTGTTGAGTTTATGATGTTTTTTATTCCTGATCTTATAGGTTAACTTGAAGGCGCCTAACAAGATTTAGGTAGAGGTAGTCTAGGCTAGAGGTAGGTAGCTTATGCCATTGTCTCTTATCCTTGAATTATTCCTGGAATCTTTTCTGACGATCAGTGCGGCTCTATACTCTTCCTGATAAAGATGGATATCTTTGATGATTTTTCCCGTCTTATCCATCGCATCCATTGAAAAGGAAGCCATTCTGCTTAAGTATACATAGAATATAAATATGTTTTATCTTTACAGTGTCGATGTTGAACAAATTGAACGTAGGAAATACGCTACTCAAGAACGACTGAATGATACATATGGCCTTCCGATGAATAGGGTTTACCCTATACCTGCCTTAAGCGGTCACCAGGTTCACCTAGCCCGATATCCTCATCTTGTTATCGTCAACGGTAGCGTTTAAGTTTTCAAGACGATTTTGTTTGATTATCGACGAAATTTCGTCACGTTTTGTCTCCTTACGCGTTATCTCGATCCGCGAACAATGTTTAATGATATAAACAGTAATCTTTGATGGATTTTCATTTTAAATATACTTATCTAGATTTTCGATAGGTTTTTGGGTATATCTTTTTTTATAAGAATTCACTTTGTGAGCAAAAAAAGCGAAGATGTCACCCCTCTATAGAGTCATCCGGAATGGCATAAAGATTTAGATGATGAAATATAGCATATTATCAGTAAGATATCTACATGTTATGATGTATGAAAATTGATATAGTCAGATATCTTGTTTAGGTGGTCGAGTCATAAGTAACCGTAAAGTAAAATAACTAACCGTGAAGTAATCATTCTGAAGGCTAATTGAACACTCAAGCCATTCACCATTGCTTCACCAAGAATTTTGAAAAACGAATGAGGTTTTGGTGCAAATGACCGTAGCTGTTGAGGCACCAATAAAACTAATTCTACTACGAATGAGGCTTACTGTGCAAGATGAGGATTGATGTAGTTCGAGCTTGAATAGCAGGACTCACCCAATACAATTAAATAAGTATAATTAAATGTCTTACTTAATCGAACCCGTGATAAGTATAGTAGTTAAAATATACGATCTCTTAATATAGCAGGAATCGCTGTAGTTCGTTATTAATCATAGTATATAACTTGCATCGTTACGTTGCCCATTATCCTAAATGTTAATCCTTCGGTATCGGTGTTTCGGAGGACAAAATGCCTTACTCCTCGCCTTCCCTGACAGGCCTCATTCCCTCTTCAGGGCTTTAGGTAGGTAATGTTAAAGAGTTGAGGTTCAACGTGGTCTTCTGGCAGAAAACATACAGGAAAAAGGAACGCTAGAAGCTGGTTGCCTAGAGAACCACTCATGTAAAAGTCTTTAATGTTTTGTTGAAAGGCCACGCTGGACGAGGAACTTGAATTGCATACATTCCAACATCGAAGTCCCTCTCTCGGAAATGAGTTTTATCGCCAATTACAGCTCGCGAAGGTAATTTCCCTTTCGTGTTACGCAATAAATGTTGCTGAGGAACGAATTTTCGTTTCCGTATGTTTGATATTTAACAGGTGTGAGGGATGCAGTAACTCTTTGCTCAACTGACTGAGTGAATTTGAGGTCGTAGTCAACCTTCAGGAATATCACAGTATCCCTGTCACTCTCTCGTTTATCTCTATCCGAAGTATCCTAAATTCCAACCTGTATGTGATGATATTTGATTGTGTCAATTTAAATATCAGGGAACGTCATAATTGAAACACGCCCTAAGAAATGTGTATACATTGCCCACATGTTTAACCTGTGGATTCTGAGTAATTTTTATGTAATGATATTAGTATATTGAGTCGTGAAGTCTTCTATACCTTTTATCGCTCTTTTCTCCCAATAGTATCCTCGAAATATAGAAATATAAACCTGAAGTGAACGCTTTAGGCAAAAAATAAAGGGTTGTTTATATATTATTTAGGGAAAAACAATCCTCCCTCGAAGAGTCGATAAATTCTGCTGTTTAGGTATCAGAATCGCAAGAGACTAATAGCAAGTGGAATTGCTCTAGCGAAGAGGACATTTTACTTAAGGAAACATTTATTGACAGCCTATAATACGAATTTTGATATCTGGAACCGGTTTATATAAACCTAATAAAGTGCTATTTACTGTGGCTTTTAAACAAGGAAAGTAAATGCATCAGAGAATAGAAGATTAGAAGCAATGGAGCTGTGGTGCTATAGGAGAATAATGAAAATAAAATGATCCCACAAATTTAGTAATGAAGAAGTCATTCGAATAGCAAGTCATTAGAGATGTCTGTGGAAAACATTGCTTAAAAGAAGAGAAAACTTAATTGGGTGCAGATAAAGACAAGATGTTCTTCTTAAGAGAAGTCAAGAAGAGAGAAGATTCTAAGGAAGAAATTATAGTGGAGAAACTAATTCGGATTATGAGATGCGATAAGGAATTACGACGAAATGGAGGGATTCATTGGAGACTGGAAGGGTGAAAGGACTGCAATAAGCCAATCTTAGGACCCAAATGAGCCCAAATCTATGATTATTACATACTCTTGTTTTGACATAAAAGAACTATAGCTTTAATGCAGTCTTTTAAATATGTAACCGTTTAATGACGGAATGGGTCTATCCCATTTTATCGTGAAAGTTTAATTTTTTTAATTTGCTTGTCATTGTTCCATCTCTTTAAATTTGTGTACAGTAACGGGAGCAGATAATAATCTATTGAGGCAACTCTGTTAGATGGTAGTAATCAATGTTGCACCAATACTTGCATAACGAAAGGTTTATGATATGTGGGTAACATGTTCGATTTTAATGAAAACGGTACCGGGTTCGATTCTCGGTTGGGGCTCATGTGCAAAATGACCTAAGCTCTCGAAACATTTCTAAAATTACTATTATTATTATGGGAAGTACGGGACAGTCTATTTGGCAGGATGTGAAGTAAAGTTGTAATGAGTGCAGTATTCAGATATCCAATTATGATACTGACAATGAGTTCGAGGCGAATTATACAATTAGAAACTACTGTTGCTACCTGAAATCCAGTTACGTAACAGCAATCGATGTCGATATCGCTGAAATGTTTGTCCGGGAAAGTCCGCGATACATCAAGATAGTGAGTTAATTACTATGGATGTGTATTTCAACTATTTTAGAATGGAAATTTTTATTCTTGTACCAGGAGTGATGGCAAATCCTCCTTCCCCACCATCCAAGAACGCCCTTCTGTTCGAAAACAACTGCAGTATGGAGTTCCCGGCATTCATGTTGCGCGAGCGAGGATTTTTTGCAAGTTGGTTCCGTTTATTCTGCGATGGCGTTCACTCCTTTCGGGATTATGATGATTTATCTCGCTGAGGAACTGAATAAATTACTTTGAAGCAAAAACTGGTGTCGCACGTGGAATCGTGAATGAGTTTGGGATAGGACAGCCCTTCTCAACCTTCTCCTTAGCTTAACTCTAGAATTGACGAATGCACTACCCCCCTACGTGATAAAAATCATAAACTTAATATCTATATTCATTATCAGACATAAATAAAACTCGAACAAGAAGTTCTCGTTTTTTAAGGTTTATAATTTTCTGTTTTAGTAGTAGTAAAAAAAGTGCTTCAACAGCAAAGGTGATTTCGCTGGACTCCCATCGGGGATCGAACCCAGGACCGCTTTTATCAAAGGCGAACACGTTACGCACTATCTACGTTACGTTACTACACTATCAGGGAGCCCACTTTTTATTTGTGAAATTTGGACCCTGTCGGATTTATTAATGTATAGGCCGAGCTTAAATGTCAGCGTAACAAATCTTGAGTCGGCCTTATTTAACGCGATAATTACGAGTATAATTAACCTTAACATAAAAATGTATAGCCTTTCCAAATGTTATGATTACATGACTGAAAATCGAACCTAACCTTTATCTTTGTATTTCTAGCTGGCAAAATTATTTCATAATTCCGTGTATATCTTGACTTACACGAAATTACAATACCTTAAACATTTCAAAATTGTAATTATATCCCATGCAGCTCTTATTGCTGGAGAGAATACATTTCGAAAGTTCAAAATTAACGATCGATTTTAATCTGAGTTATGTTTGCGGTATTTATTAATTACGTCAAACTCATTTAAAAGATATGTGAAAATCGGAAATTTCAAGGAATAATTCGGAGGGTCAACCGATAACATATCGAGATCAATCGACCTATACATGGCTATATACGGTAAAACTATTATTAGCAGAACATTAACCAGTATATCCTAACAATTTGATATGGAGTAAAGTACTCGTTTTTAAACAGTTTTTAAACCGCGGAACTGTATTGCGTACATTTCTTAGCATCGACTACAATTGAAATAGTTACAGAAGAGAACTCTTTACATGGTAATTTTGCTAAGAAAATCGTATCAAACTATGAATTATCTCGGAAGATAAAGGCAATGCTTGACTTCGCAAGAATGTGTTATTGCGGGATGTTAAGCGGCCTACTGGTTCGGAAGCTTTTCCCTTAACAACTTCCATGAAAAGAGTTTGATAGGACCTCTCCTTCTTTGTAGTCTTCTTTTGATAGACCGATCTCTTGGTCGATTATTTGAAATTCTGCTCACATCCTCCCTTTAGCCGATATGTCGCGTTGTAGTTATGCATTATCAGAAGAGGATTCAGAGCATTTTTTTCTCTTTCTACATACATAAATACTTTGGTCTCATCTTCCGTCGTTGCCGCATAAGCTACCATTAGAGTTAAAATGTTTGACCACTAACTATTGTGACTGTTGGTGACCTTATAAAAAAATTATGCATTGCAGCATAGTATTGGATTTTGGAAAGGTGTATAATATAGCATGGAAGAGCAGTGCGGCTGAGACCCAAGGAATAACAATCGTGAAAAATAGCAACATGACTGGGACTCGAACCCAGGTCTCCCACTTTCCGGGCAGGTATTCTTGTATATTTCTTCAAATCAACGTGGAAGAGATACGGCATGGTAGTTTAGTCGGTAGAATACCTGCCCGGAAAGTGGGAGACCTGGGTTCGAGTCCTATTCATGTCGTTATATAGAGCATTGCTTACTATTATGTAATCGCACTATTAGAAATCTATTTATGGAGGAATAAATTGCCTAATTTATAAATTCTTAAAGAACCTGAAAAATTAGGTTGGATGATAAAGCTAAGGTCATTTAAAGCTTGTGTTCGGTAAACAGGATTTAGCGCGTGAAGGTCGCTTTTTGGCTTCATAGACCCTTTTGTTAGACTTCATTAGCCCAAGACGGAAGACCATTTGCAGCTGCTTATAATCATCCTGTTGGTTCTCGTCTTTTTGACATTTATGAGTACGACAAGTTCCGTGCTAAACGCAGTATTACGATTATCCCTAATGTCTGTCTTCATCTTGAGATCTCTAAGGTTCTTTGTTCTTTCTAAACTCATCAATTAGTTGATAACTTTTCCTATGTTCTCCTGCCTTTTAACCATTGTGGTCGCTTTAGCGCCTTTCAAGTTTATTAGCGCATCCTCACCTCCGGAAACGCGATTGCACTATCTTAGCGCTTTTGACAGCTGTCGTTAAGTTACACAATTATTTTAAATTCTCTCAGGGCTCCTTCAGATTAACGTCTACTCCGCTATTATCAACTAATATCTATAACGCTAAAAATAACGTGATAATATTTTAAATGCGCTTTCATTACCTAAATTAGGGGATAATTGAAGAGGTCTCAACGTGAAGAAACAGACAACGGAGGAACTTATTACTTTCATGTTTCTCTGATCGTAGATAAAAAGTTTTCTTCCAAACATATGAAGAGCGGAGTTTGAGAAAATCGAAGACTAAGGGTCCCAAACTGTGCGGCTTCTCAGCTAATTCTGTTTGGCCGAGAAATCATACCTTAAAGTTGGTAGTTATTTTCAAAAGTGCTTCGACAGCTAAGGTCATTTCGCACGTGAGCCTCCACCGGGAATCGAGCCCGGGACCATTTTCACAGAAGTCGAACGGATTGTCCACTTGGCTGTCCGGTGGCCCCATCACATCTTTCCATCCATATGCGTTTGATGGCCGGAATTCTAAGTAACTGTATGATTATTTAAATTAACTCCCAAAAAATTGTAATTTGGCACTTATTCTAAACACTTTGGACTACACAACCAAATTATGTTATGTTATTCTAGTTCGAAGAAACTCGCATATGTTCCCTGAGGCATCCCCTGTCTTTACGAATGCTAAAATGGTTCATTGGACTGTTATCATAGGAGTCACAGTCTAATTGTAACTTAATATTACAGCGGTTTATTCGATTCTCTTTCTACTTTTGAACTTTCCCGTCAAGAATGAAGGAACTTGATTAAAATTGATCATTAAGCTTATAATAATAAAACTACAATTATAGTAAAACTGTTAACTATAAAATTTTACAAATATCAATCATATTTGTCAAATTTTATCGATTATTATGTAATGTAAGATTCGATGTATAAGAATCTTTGACTCCTAATTAAAAGTCCTTTCTTCTCCAAAATATCTTTCCTTTTCCTCTCTCAGAATTTATAAATAACTCGATATGCTAATACGTCTTTGATATTTGATGTAAAGAGATCGAGAATAACTTTTACGTGGTCGTAAGTTTTTCTGATCGAATTGTTTAACATAATAGCTAATGCTCGAATTCCAGCAAATTGCCTCATTTCCATGTATTCTATCCTTAATACTTACTCTTGTATTTAAATGGGCCTAAATTCGCATTGTGTCCTCGGTAAATGATTGAGTTCGAGATCACTAATCGCCTCGATCTACAATGGGACGGAATGTTTATTACCACAAATTTCCTGCTTACTTTTTCTAAACTCTCGCAGTTTCCAATCGGAAATAGGATTGATAGACCAAAATGAGAATGTTTATTCAATTTCGCTTCTTTTGATGCCTTTCTCTATTTCGTGAAACTTTTCTTTCTAATTTAATTTAGCAACAGAAATTGAGCCTGCAAGCGATAAAAATGAGCTCTGGATGGCCATGATTATTATAACAGATAAATATATACAGGATGGAGATTATTATAGTAGATAATTCGCAAATTCGGGAAGAAGTCGATTTCCCTCGAATAAGTATGGGATGGCCGTAATTCCGCAATGTTTTATGAATAATTTACCCGGATACCCTGATATTTCATCGCCAAATTACGATCCGTTTCCTCATGAATAGTTAGGGAAACGTGGCGGAACGCCGGAGGGCACTTTCGCTATAATTTCCGCTAGCCAAAGGAGCGTCGTTTGCACATCTACCAATGTCACCGCGAACGCCGTCTGGTGAGTGAATCTGGAAAGTGCCTTTCACTGACGTGAGAGGGAGGAGGAGGCAGCTGAACTCACTCCAGGTGCGCCAAGAAAGTGCGGCTCGTTCCCTTACCAAATGAAAGCCCTCGAAGTTCATTTTACCCGCTTCTCTTTCGGTCCTTTTCTTCTTCAGCTGCGTTCCTCCACTTCTCATCGGTTTTCTTCTGCTGGAGCGCGAGATCGCGTTTTCTTCCGAACGATTGCCTTTCTTCATTCTGTAATCCGTCGTGCTTTTAGCGGGTCTGTTTAGGAAAGTTCCTAAATAGATCCACTATATAAGTTCCTAGGAAAAGAGAAGGGTAAGAACTTAATTTGTCCGTTTATTCCAATTTGTCGTTTTTTCTGACGGTTCTAACAGGGTGTCCGTTAACCAGGAAAACTAAGGGAATTTTGTTCTTCTGGAAAACTCTGGGAATTTAACGGGTAACCTGGAAAAATCTACATTTACATCTTTACAGATCCTTCCGTGGCTTTTTTGTTTTAGGCAGAGTATACGTTCGGTAAAAATTCACTGAGAGGTAGAAAGGTTTCGATGAGAGTTGTTATGACCAATTTCAAGCTTATAAGACGTAGATTTTCACTTTCCTTCCACATATAACGTTTTGGATATATAGCAATTATGCAACGTTTTATTGTACCGAGTCACAGTTACCAGGAGTATCTAAAGTTAATCTTGGTAAGCGATATTTGGTGGAATATTTTGTGTTATAGTCAGAAGTATCTAATTTCTAGTTTATAGTGTTGAGGAACTTTTTTGTATTTTCTCTGTCCTCTAATTGCAAGAAATGACTTTCCTGTGCTTGTGGGATATCTTAAAGCTTCCCGGTGATCAATGAAAATAAAAAGTGTATAAGCAACTGAAATGATGAACCTTATTAATGTTAAGTGAAGCCTATCATTATTTGAACTCGAATTTTCGCGGGCAACCTTTCTGCTTGACCGTGTCTAGGGCCGGATCTAATACCTAAACAATATCATAATGAACCTATGAACAGATCGTTACCATTTTTGGTACCTTAAGTGGTTAAGAATTACCACCTGTCTAATATTTGGACAAAACAATACTTATTTGCGGATGAGGAACGCCGTGGAGGACTCGGAAAACTCAGGGAGTTTCTTAATGGCTGAATAGTTGACATCCTGTTTTAATGAGTCATCGACTTTCCTCGAAGCACTGGATTCATATGAGGGATTCGCCTCAGGGTGCACACTTGATGGGGGCGGCCAAATTTTCTCTGTGTTTGGAGTAGCGCAACTCTTCTTCACCTATTTCAATCTCATAGTATAATCATCAGGTTATAGGAATGTAAACTCTCCTTAATGAGGTGTCTAAATGTATTCAAAAAGGTTTCATCGTCATATTAATAGTCTTCCAAACTTCTTAACCTTGATAAATCCGGCGTTATGCAAATAAAATTAGAGAACCAAAGGTTTTGATTTGAGGGATAAAATAGGGGCAGATGTTGAAAGGAGACGGACTTTTTAAGAAATCAATTTATAGTAGAAAGCATGGGAGGAGAGAGAGGGGAAGACAATGGCAAAAGTTGTTAGATGAAATTAAGGGAAGGGGTAGTTGGTAGGAAATAAAGGGAACAGCGTTCAGTGGAGAGTTTTGCGGCGCATGAACACAGCGGTAGGAATTCCAATTTAAAGGATATAATAAGAGGGAAAAGACACCGGGATGTCCAAGAATTGGTCTCCAACATCTCTTTCTTGCGTTACGACTGTTCGAAAAGGTCTTAATATATTTGTTATTGCGCTCAGATCCATTCCTCCTTAGTAAATTAATTTACATGGTTTATTTTTCTTAAACAAAGAGGTAAGTGTACTCACACTTAGGCATTCCTGACTTTACTTCCGAGCAGTTTATCAAATAGTTCGGCGGATAGATTCAACGTTATTCAACTACGCGTTATTAATTTAAATTCTATTAATTACAGAATAATTACTTTTAACACTGACCGGCCTAGGTGAGGGTGCCAGTGCTCTAACACCAAGGTTCCAAGTTCAAGTCGAGTCCCGGCGAATCGTATTTTTTTGTCGGTGAATTGTTGTGTATTTGAATTCTCTTTAATGGATTTAAAGGGTATCCAGTCGTAAAAATCACGGCCATAACCAATTTTATCATTATATTCGCCAATTATAAAAAAAATATTAGCTTTCCCCAAGTGGTAAAAATAAAGAAAATTTACTTTTAACACTTCTGTTTTCGTTAGCATTTTCATCGCTATCCCATTCCAAGTTCATTTATTTATACCTTACTTTCTTTAGGAACACCTCGAACTAATGGGTTATTTTCATCATTGTGCATTTTCTCATTGGAAATTTTCGCTAAAGAAGTCCGCGGCATCGAACCGCTCTTGTTCTCTTTAACCAGAAATAGATTCCATGTTAAAATTAACCGTGGTGCTCGGCGATTGAGGGCAGTTTTTCTCGGCCGATTTTTGCGAATTCGCTAAAGTATTCTCGGTATGCCGTTTGTTTGCCGTGTTTTTTAGCGGATAAGTCGCAATTTCTTAAATTTAAAATCGACCAGCGCCTTTTGAGCCGAGGTTGAGAACGACTGACTGTTTCAAAACTGTAGAAAAACTTCATGGGATGAAAAGGAGAGGATTATCTCAAAGCTTTTCCATCAAAAGTGGACCCGTGAGACGAGAAACGTAGAGTGTTTGCTAGTGTATGAATAATTCTAAGCCTGGGAGTTGATTATTAACAATCTTATGTTATAGAGTGTGTGTGTGTGTTTGTCCGCACAAAACTCGAGAACCGGAGCTCGCACGACTTTAAAACTTTCGAGGTTTATAAATGTCCTCACAGATTAGAAAATAGGCTACTTTTCATTCACCTAACTGTTCCCGGTTCAAATCCAGACGTTTAAAAGTGTTTCCATAAGAAATGCACGTAAACATCAAATTCACAGTTTGCATTTCATAGCATTGCTTCACTTCTTGTGAAAAATTAAATTAGAAAGAATAGTCGTACGAAATCGAGACAAGCACCACAAGAAGGTCAACCGAATAAATTTTCTTATCATGGTAGTAGAGTATCGTTTCGTGTTCAAAATTGCACGAATTTTGATAAAATAAACCTAACTTTTCTACAATTTTGAGGTTTTAAAGAAACCGTCCCCCTGACGTCCAATTCCATTCTTGAATCCGAGCTCAAGCATTTCCGTATTTTCCCCGCTGAGAATCAACGCACTTCATCTCGTATAAATATATATGAAACCAATTGCAAATTGGAGAGCAGTCGAAGAAGTAACTGATTCTGACCAGGAGTGTGTGTAGTGCCGGCATTGCAGTTCGTCGTGTGTTTTTTGTCAATCGGTACAAAGGATTTTTATGAGTATAAAATCTCAGTATTCTGGGTTTTCCAGCTTGAAGGCTATGATACGGTGAAGCTAGGTAGTGATAGGGCGAAGCCTATGGTGATGAAAGTGAGTTAATGACAAGTTGCTCTTTGAGACTCAATTTAGCTGAGTATTTTCATAATTCATTCATTACTGCCGCGCTTAACCCTTAGCATAAGCCTAGTTAGTCAACTTTGTTTACCAAGCTGGGGTCTTGACCTCGAACGACCCCATTTTTTTCTATTATTTCTTAACTGTTTGTTGCTGTAGATTATTTAAAATAGGCTTTTTTGATTTCTGTAAGATCCAGGCATATTTTGTTCAACAATATTTTGTTTCTTTATTTTAATAGTATACTCCGTCCAACGTTAACGACAGAACGTAAATCTTATGGCCCCGTGCATTTCTTGCGGGAGATCGGCGCGCGCTGTTGCAACTTTTGCATAGAAAAAGAAAGTTGGCAAACATTAATTTATAATACATTTATCATACAGCAAAAGTACTTCCAAACAGCATAGTGCGATTTAATCAAGGTTAAGTACTATCGTAATCGAAGGACAAATAAGAAAGTAATACTTTCGAGAAAATCGGGAATTGGGTGCGGTCTTCTTTGAACCGATATAATTAGGTCTAGCTTTCAAGAAACATGGTCTTTCTTAGTATCACAATATGCCTCATTTTATTCACTTTCCACCAATGCTATTACTTTTCATGTAAAAAAATTTGGAGAAAAATGTTATGGGAAAATCTACGGGAATGCCGAGAGTTTTCGGCAAAATGCATTGAGAAATGTAGTCGCCAGCTACTTTTCGTTATGTATCCGTAGGAAAAAACTTGAAGTGGGAAACTTTTTGAGAAAACACTGAATTTATTTTCTTTGAAAATCAAAATCCTCTAACTTTATTGATAACGTTAAAAAACGAATTTATATTTTGGAAGTAATGCAGACCTCGAGCGGACGGCAATGACTCCAAATGAGGCGGTTACATAGCGATTCGCCTATTTCTCCGATTATTTGTAATGTTATCGTTAATTTAATCACCAACAAAAATGTTTATAGTAAAAGTAAACCAAATGTTACCTATATAAAATGAGCTACTCCGAAAAATGTCGTACAAGCGCGTTTAACATTAAAAATCTTGCAATAAATTTCGTCTAGAAGCTCAATCTTTTATTGAAAAGCTTGAGCTCGATCAGAGCGTATATTTAACGAAAAGCTATGACGGGGTAGATCTAGCAGAACTAGTAACTAAGTAAACAAATCAGGGTCCTGCCGTGACCCTAAAGGAGTTTTATTTAAGGGAATTAAAGAAGGCACTTCGAGTTTTATTTAAGTTTCTATGAAAGAACTTTATAAAAGACTAAGTATATTTTTTTAACTTAAACTGATGCGAAACACAAAAGTCGAGTAAAAAAATTATTGTTATAGTTTTTAATCTGGGGTTCTCCTAGGACCCCCCTTGGTATGTTATTAGTTAAGGGAAACAAAGCACGGAGTAACGGACGATTGTTGCTATAGTTGAGTAACAACTATGAAGATTGTTGAAACAAATCCATTGCTGATTTTCTTAAGTCAATATAGAAACGTTACAATAAAGGAGGCCTTCTAGAGAGCTATTCTCGTCTCAGGGCGGCCAATCCTCTGGTGCCGACCCTGGGTGGAATAGAGGATGACAAAAGGCGCGGTCTCAAGGAAACACTCGGGAAAAGAATGGCTAAGAAGAGGAGCATCTGCCGGCGATGGAGGGAACGGGGGGCGTTTGTGGAAATGCTGCTCACTTCCCCTTCGTGTTCGCGCATGAATCGCGGAAATTTCCACGAGGCAAAGTAAACGTCGTTTACTCGAGGCAAAGTTTGGAAATTTGTCGTTTGGTGAGAAAAACCGACTTTCAGCGAATAGAAATCCGATGGGCTAATCAATGGCGCGGAGTGGCGTGTGAGAGAATTTCTCAGGCGCGTGGAACGGCGGTATGCGACGTTTTGTTTGTCGATAGAGAAATGTGTCTGCAAAGTTATCTGCCCGAAGGCTGGTTGAATCCTTTCCCTGCCACTGTTGGCTGCCAAAGCTTTGGAGGGGAGAAGCTTACTAGCCAAGATGAGGAGTGATGTACTTTGACCATTCTCCTCTCAAGGAAAAGGGTAAAGGTGACTTAAGGCGTGCGCCTAAGAAAAATAGTATGAGTATTGTACGAGTATATGACTGTAGTAACATTGATGCTTCTATGGTATGATTAATGGTCATTAATGGCATTCCCTCTATTATTTTTTTTCTAATTCTCCCCTCACTGTTCGAGAATACCGTTAACGGAAGAATGCCATGTAACTGCAATACAATGACCGCTTTAATAGTATTTTTTCTAGCATTTTACTAGTTGTGACCAGAGTGAATGCTGTTAACAAGCAATAATTATATCATTGAAGCATCAGTGTAATACAGCCATATGTAAGAATGAGGCATACATAAAATAAATATATCCATTCCTTTCTGAAAAGCATCAGAACTACGAAAGAATATAAAGATATCACTGAGGTACTGTAACTGCGAGAGCTACTCCAACCAACATAGAAAGTACTTAAGGAGGCACGAAATCCTATGTGACGAGCGGAGGATGATGGGTCATATCCTTCATGAAGAAGACTCTGGGAATTTGGGCTGCTTGACCGTGTCTAAGGCCGGCTCTAACACCTAAACAATGTCATAACGAACCTATGAACAGTTGGTCGCTATTTTTGGTATCTTAAGTGCCTAATAATCACCACATGTTTAATATTATGCTTATTGGACAAAATTATGCTTATTTGCGGTTGTGAAACACCCTGAAAAACTGAAAATATATCCCTGGAAAACTCGGGAAATTTCTTAATGGCTGGATAGAGGACGCCCTGATATAGCATTGCTTACTATTGTATAATTGTAGAGTAATCTATTTCTGGATGAATAAGTTACCTGATTTATAAATTCTTAAAGAATGTGAAAAATTAAGCTACGATGATAGTGTTTCCATGACCACTTTTAAGCTTATAAGACGTAGATGTGCACTTTCTTTCTGCAAATAACGTTTTGGCAATATAGCAACGTGGGATTGTACGGAGTCACAGTTACCAGGGGTATCCAGTTTCTGATTTATAGTGTAGAGGAACTTTTTTGTTTTTATTCTGTCCTCTAATTGCAAGAAATGTCTTTCCTGTGCTTGTGGGATATTTAAAAGCTTCCTTGTGATCAATGAAAACATATCATGAAGAAGACTGGTCTTTTCACGAAATTTTTAGAAATAATCCTTAAAAAATAAGTATTCAACTATGTATGTTTGTATTCTACAAAATTTCAGCTTCATTTAGCAGGTTTTTCACACGACCGCCTTGTATGGTTAAGAAGGATATTTTATTCGTCAATTTAAAACGTTAGTTTTTAACTAGGGCTACTTTTAACCCGAAAAGAACTTTCAATTCCGTCAACTTTCTTTGATAACATTCCCGCTACTTCATAACCAATCAATCCTGGCGATACTTGGTGGAACTTCTCCATGACAAGAGAAAACAATCTGACTCTGTCCACCGAAAAGCTACTTTACCAATGTGTAATTCATTTACTGATAAGAAATTTAGGAAAATAAATAGATAACTATTTGATTTCACTATAATTAACTATTAATGTAGTTTCGAATTTCTGAGTCCCCGATAGATTTCGTATCATTCTCTTTCTTAACTACATTAATAAACATTCTTTGCAATTTACGAAAATAATCTCGATTTTTCCAAAACTTTTCACATGCGGCCCTTGACCGTTTTACGTAATGTATGTGCGGTCCTCCGATTCGTATAAGTTGAGCGGATCAGATATAACAGATTGTAACTGAAGCGATGAAAAAGATTCATTTAAAGAATCTTCTCGAAAAATTGCGATCTCAAGAGTTTTCCTCAGTCGCTCTTCCGAGAACGCTGAAGGATCGGATTGCGGCCAAAATAAATCGCACTCGTGATTTTCCGGAAAATCACGGATTTCCGTGAAAAAAGGCGGAAATGACGTTTTTCGCCACGCCCAATCGTGCGAACGCATGTTTAGCTTCACATTATCGACTCTTCGATAGTGGATTTTTTTTCTTCTCCTTCGTGTTATACAATGCCGTTTATTGACGTTTGTCGCACTGGAAGTAGAAGCTCGTTCGTTCGAAGAACGAAAACATTTCAAATTACAGAAATACCCGGTGCTACGTAGAGGATCATGTTATATTTCAATATGAATTTGTCCTACTCTGAAATATGTCTCCCCGAAGTCAGTTATTTCTGTCCCATCTCAACTGTCCTCAGCGATATTTTATCTTGTAAATTCAGTTCTTCCTTGTGGCGTGGCACGTACTCGGAGTCAACGAATTTGATAATGGTAAGCTTGAAAATAAAGTATTGTAAGCAGTTTTGCGTTAATGAATTAGAACCATATAAATGTTGCAGAAATTACGTTATTTCGTATTTTCTTTGTTGAGAAACGAAAATTTAGTTTTTATAGGACGAAAAGATTGGAAGATTTGCAATCCGAGGGTTTTCTCCCTCCATCGTAATGCCTGGATGTTCCTTACTCTGGGAAGTATTCCGTAAAAGAACAGTGTGACACGAATAACGTGAAATGTGATTAGTTCAATCAGAGCCGTCTGTAAAGCCGGCCTGATTTTTCACCGCCTGAAGCACGTAAAACTGAGCAAGGAGCAGTTTCATGGAAACTCCTCGCAATGGAACCTTCTCTCTATTGTCCAGACCTTGCACCTTGACGTTTATTTGTTTCCGATGTAGTAATTATCGTATATTCCCAAGCATAATAATAATGCGACTTTATTCGGGCGATATTGAGACCATAAAGGTTTTTACATCTAACCTTTTCTTCTCTCGGTTAAAAGCCGACCCCATTTCAAATTCATAATTTTTCCCCTACGCCCAATAAAAGTCGACGTTAGAATTCTTTTAGCATATCTGTAGCAAAGTATAGCATTATATGACATTACATGTAAGTATTTGAGCTAACCTTTCTGGTATCAAGGCTAAATATATGGAAGAGCAAAGCAGCCATGGTAACGAATCTTCGGTGGGAGTTTTTTAAAACAGAACCAGGGTTTTAATTTGTACAATCGTACGTAAATCACCACTAATCTTTCTGTTTTTATTTTTTAATTATTTATACATAAATTAGGATTTTGATAGTTAAAATTTCGACCCAGAATAGAAATGAATATTTTCCCTGAAAGATTATGATTATGTTGATTATAAAAGTTATGACTTAGCACGTTTACTGCGGACACCTCCATTACAATGCATTTATTACTCCAACGGTGGAGTGATCCGCAACTCCCAGTCTCCATTGAATTAACAACTTTGGAATCGAAAACTTTCGGAATCGACTCTTCAGGCGTCGGCGATCCTAGCCGCAGGTGGTCGTAAAAAAACATCAGAGTTATCGCAGTTTTGACACCCCTTTTGATCCAACTATTTCGTTCTGAACATTTCGTGGATGACCGTTTTTCCATCTGCGGATCGGCTCTTCAGCGGTCTTCAGCATTATGTCGGTCCAGATACTGCTGCTAGAAAATCTGTTCCGCAAAACGCGGGCGACGGTGTGTGGCCGCAGGCGGCCGCTGCACCCGTGTGTACACTTTTTATCTCCGATCCCCTTCCCACTCGGAGTTTATTTTTATTCCGCGGGAGGGCGACGGAGCGAGGCGGTGACACGTTTTCCTCTTTTATATCAGTGCTTCGTGCACTCGCATCGTATTGCTGTGTACGTACTACATTCGCTCAACCGTTTTCTCCGTCCACTTTCAATGCATCCAGACGCGCGGATTTAGAGAAGAGCGTTTATTCCCATGATGTGGCTAGAATTTATTGCGCGAAGGTAACTATCACAAACAAGACAATGTTTGTAAATGGAGTGAAAACAAGTTTAGACGCTTTTCAGAGTGAAAGTTGCGTTATTAGCGGGATAGCGTTATATCCGGATACTACCGGATAGCCGTCTAAGGCTACCGGTAGAACCTATAACAGGATGTAACCGGATACCGGGTATGACTGGTCTAAAGCTGTACAGCCTGTAACCGGGTATAACCGGTCTAACTCTAACGGGAGAACCAGTAACCTGTTATAACGTTTTTTCTTCTACGCTAGAAAAAGGAAGGGTTATTATTTAATATTTAAGGAAGTGCTTTCACCTTAAAGCTAAGAGGTATCATCTCTGGTAGATTTATTTCTGGACACGGCTGAATATTGAATATTTAGAGAACTTTGTTGCGTTATGCTGTTCGTCGTATTTTTTTAAGAATCTTCAGCTTTTTGGACAAAAAGCACGCCTTCTTTTGTTACATCATTCTAATCATCTTCACTCCATGGTGAAGAAATTTTAACGAACTAGAAAATTAGGGCAGAATGATTGATTTTCTCTAACTGGCGGTGGTGAGAGGCCATCACAGGGCATGATTATTCCAGAACTTCGCTCAACAGCTCACCAAACACTGCACTGCCCCTCAGGTTACTTTGGTTTGTTTACAGCATAAGATTTCAACGATGGTAAACGTCACCAACCGACTTGTTATTCTAAGGTTCTGCCCTGAAGACTAAACTGATGGGCAAGACCTCACTATGTCGCTATCGGTTCCGAAAGTGAGATAGTAATTGCTCCGTTTCACGATATATTTTCCTTGTCACAAAATTAGTTAGAGAGTAGGTACGTTAGAGATAAGGTAAAGCAGGAGAAAAGAAAGGCGCAAAGGATAATGTAAGCAAATTTGGTCCGTGACATGAGCTGGAGTATTGGATATAGATGGTTGGATTGTGGTGACAATTAAAAACCTAATAAGCGGCTAGCAAAGCGTTTTCAGCGGTATTTTTACCATGTGTTCCGTGTGATAAAGACTGGGTCCTAAAGAAAACCACGTCTTGAGCGGAATAGCGTCTTATCCGGGAGAAATTTTTACGGGTTTTGCTGTATTTACAATTCGTCGCATTTTAATAGTGTGTCGACAATAGAAGAGGCAATGAACTTCAGTATATCACGTGTTCAGTTTAGTTTCGTGTCCTCATTGAAGGAAATTTATGCTGGTAATGCGCATAAAAATTGTTTCGCTATTTAGGCTATTTGACGCTCCAGGCGTTCAGTTCAGAATTAGGCTTCCGCTAGATATCTCTAAAGTGAAAATTTGCTGAAAACATAACTTCATGTATGGTTTTTTGTTAAACTTTTGGCGTATGTACTTTGACGTAGAGGGAAAATGTCTTACGTCTGTCTGCTCAGTGTGTATTGCTGGTGTGGTTATTCGAAAGCTATTGCGGTATGAGTGGTGTAGCTGTCATTCATCATGGTTATCCCTTATTTACGAAAAGTTTTACTACCAGAGACTAGGTAATTGCTGCACTTAGGTGACTTGTTCGTCCGTTATTATCCTGGCCCTGGGTAGAAAGCAAGGCCTCATTCCTCATTTCTCTTGGTAAGCCTCATTCCCTCTCCATGCCTTTCGGTAGCTAATAGTGAATGGTCTTAAGATACAGCCAACCAGCAAAGTAACTTAAGAGACAGGCAAACTATGACATTTTATTATGTTGTAAAACGTCTAGTTAAATATACCGTGGTAAAACATCGCTGTAAAGTTGAGAGGAAAAATTTGAGTCATAAATAGAATGTCTTTCAATGGCAATAAGTACGTACATCTAAATTAATACCATTAAATCCTCCTACTGACTATGGACCATTTCATTGGCCCGTTTCTTCTGTTTATTTTTATCGCAGATGGTTTCTGAAAAAGTTTTAAAACGATTTGCATTCGCGTCTACCTCTTTTATTATTCATTCGGTATATTTCGAAGTTCCATGGAGTCGCATAATATCTGATCTTCCGAAAAGTTACTCTCTCTCTCAATTTACTTTGCTATCGCAGCCTTTTTTTATCTCCTTTCTTCCAAGGATTCCCAGACTGCATCCGAGAGCATTTGATGCTTGCTGTTTCATCGTGGAGCATCTTTACCAAATTGACTGCAGTGCCTTGCGCAATACATTTCCGAATTCGCAGGTACAGGATCGTTGCAATCCCATCTACTTACCACACATTGTAGATGAAGTCTCAGTCGTTGCTCTCTTTTCCTTCCTTCGCGCCTGCGTTAACTCGCTTTATATATTCGTGTTTATCGGATATACGTGCTCTAATTCAAGTTATTCCTGTCTGCGGTACTCAACTGAATCGACTATTCCAGCAGTATTCTGGCTATTTGTTATCATTCCATTGTATTATCAATCCATTACCAATTCATTTTATTCGAAAATTATTTCTTGTGATCGCATTATTGTATTTCCCTTGCATTCCGTCAGTTTTACGCGTTTACTAGCTTTCCTCTGATGAATTGCTGGTCGTTAAAATTTTCAAAATTAAGCTTAAAAGTTTACAAAAGTGATTTTTTTATGTATATAATCTTAATTTTTTTAATCGCTTTAGTTATCATAAAAATGACTATATTTTCAGATCTTTTATGTATAATGTACAACATTATATATCAACCATTTCTATTTTATTGTAACTGCATTTTGTGCAGTTGTTTTTTTATAATTCGACTTGAAAATCTGGGTACTGTCCACGAGAGGTTTCCCTCTCGTCTGTGAGCGAATGCTGAACGAATTTTATTATTATTTTTCTTACGCCCCCTTACGACCGTTGCCCCTCGCCTAGAGACCAAATTACTACAAATTATTGAATAAATAAATTATATATTAATTCATTAAACAAAGGATTTCCGAAACTATTGAAAGTCAATTTCTCCAGATTTATATTTTCGACTCAGAACCTGAAATCATTTTCCACTCGTCTATCCGAATATTGTCTACATGGTTGTTCTGAGTTGTTGAATTTTTATTTTACTTTTCGAAATTACAAGTATCGATAAAGGTAGAATGGTATCTCCAATCCGCAACCAGAGAGCTCTGTTAATCCAGCTCCTCTTTGGAATTCAGTGAGCATTATGTGGAGCATGTTAGTCGGACTGAAGCGAAATCGCGGCTACTATGTCTTCATTACTATCACCGATACGCCTATTAACTGCCGCCAAAGGCGATCTCACTTACCTTTCCTCTGTCCCTCGGGACGATTCTCTCTCTGCATTGCGCTATACAACCTCGCTTTTGCCCACCGCTGCCGATAGTTCTCTGCGTTCCTTTTCGTTTGACCCTTTATTCCGTGATCCTTCACACGGGATTTCCGTTTGGAAAGTTTGAATTGGCGCTTATGGGACTATCATAGGCTACAAAAGGCATCAAAGTTAAAATAAAAGGCCTTAAACCAGGGCCGACCTGTTCAGCAAGCGAGGCAAGATCTCTGGGCGCTGAAGCCAATGAGGCGTTGATTCTTCTAAGAATCTACATGTATATAATTACCCTACAAGCCACCTTTCGGGTAATGGCAGGGGGTGTAATCACCTGTCCTTCAAGTTATTTCTTTACCTAATTGTTGTCGCGTATCATTCCTAGCAAATAAGAAAGATACTTTCTTTTTTGCAGAAGGCGTAATTGGTATACTGCAACACCCTTGTTACTTCGTCCGTTCAATAGGCGTAAAATAAGAGAAATAGATGCGGGAAAGAAAAGATGAAGACTTGTCTTCGCAGTAGGGGTGTCGCAGTGTACCGATTACGACTTCTGTAACAAAGGAAAGGATGTTTCTTTTTTGCTTCAATCTTTGATTTTTTTTAATTTCTAGTTCATATTTTCATATATTCATATGGGTTATTCATACCACGCAAGTGTTATGTGTTGTGCTTCTAAATAAAAAATAGAAAATGATGATTTGTTCAGCATACGTATCAATGATGGTGTTGTAACTTAATATGCAATCAAAGAATTATGTAATGTTTAA
The DNA here is from genome assembly GCA_000376725.2 of Ladona fulva. NCBI lineage: Eukaryota > Metazoa > Arthropoda > Insecta > Odonata > Libellulidae > Ladona > Ladona fulva. The sequence goes on along the minus strand of KZ308704.1, from coordinate 284,162 downwards.
GTCATTCACTAGTAAAGTAACATTAGGTATAGAATAATGAAACGTCGAATAAAATATGAGTTTTGAAACTAATGCAGTATTACATAGTTGTATAAGTTATGAGCGTCGAGTACGCTGAAGTGTCAGGTGAAATAAAGATAAATTACGTGAATTTATTGTGTATGGTTATCTTCATCATCACGCACATTGACTTCACCGGCCGCGGAGTGGTTTGCGTACTAGCATTCCAACCCCAAGGTTCTTGGTTCGAGTCCGGCTCCGGTTTCGTCGGATATTTTAGGTTAGGGAAAGGTTGTTTATAATTGGAAATGTTAACAGTTATTGAAATGGATGTTATTGGACTTACATCCTATTCATGTAACACCACGAAAAACTTACCTTCTTTTTCATACCCATTTGGCCTTTTTGTTCTATCCTGCAGTTCTTATGTGAACCAAAAAAAGACGAAATTTCACGAAAACTGACCCACTCTGCGGAGATAGAGGGAACAGAAAGCCACGCCTCCTTTGGATCCATGCATCCAAATGAGATTTCGAAACATGAAAACAGAGAAAGATTGTCTTTTGTATTCGATGGAGATAGTGGTTTTATTCGCTGGAAGTTCAGCTCTTTCATTGGCGAATCAGAGAAGAGCATTTACAGATCCGAAATAAATAGAGGTGTAAATATTCTCCATGCATGAGCGAAACTTAGATTAGTTTCTATTCAGCCTTCTTTTTCATCTTTAGGTTGCTTAATATTTTTACCAATCCCATCCCAAACTTTCCGTAAGGTATTGCTTCTCAATATATTTTTGGGAACTTTTTATTCAGGTCGTCTTCTAGATTTGTCGCGGATCCCTCGCCTGAACATTTTCTTGAAATCGTAAGACAGTACGATATAAATCTTACATATGTATATATTTTGGTGATACATATGCCTGATTTCAGTAACAGGCCCAGGAAGCACTACGGGCACCAGGATTTCTTGGGCACCCCTCTCTTTCTGCAAAATCCAAGTCCAAATGGAGATTACCTTGTATTTCATGCTTTTTCACGTTTGAAAATGAAACAGGAGACGATCTTAGTCAGAATCTGGGCGTTGAAATGAAAATGGCAAACTTGCTTTGTAAGATGTAACTTTAGTAATATTGGAGAGAGGATACTTGGAATTAAATTAACCTCGTTTTTAACGGAGCTGATAACCTCGTTTAACTAACAAAATTCGGGACATCGCATTTCTTTCCTTTCCTCCTTTTGTGTCACTGCTCCAAAAGTAACGTCAAACAACCTTGTAACCATTATAATTGGTGACTCATTAATAAAAAAATAGTTTCAATAAGAGCCGTTACTAACCAACATGGTTTAACGGTACAGTCTGCGCTTAGGTCGGCCCCGGTGATATCGCACATGTATCTCTTGATATCTAGCTACTACTTCAGAAAGTATTACCGCCAAGCATCGACATTGAAAATTATTTCTACCGCTCAACTGTTCTGAATGCACTACTCAGATTAATATTTGTTCTTCATCTTTCGTACGGACCATGGATTTATTTTATTTAATAATCATTTATTACTTGTAGCAGAGGAATCTCAATTTAAATTGATGACGTTACAAATTCAACAACAACATTGCAACAAAAAATAGTAAATAAACAAAAGAATAATAAAAGAAATTAGGGGCAACAATTACAATGATCTGGCAAGAGGTAAACCTAATTTTATAAATGGCCCAATGAAGTGAGGAAAAAGGATCAACAGAAGGAATAGAATACAGCAAAGGATGGCGAAAGAAATGGGAACGCTTGTTAAGAGAGAGTATAGGTGTGGTGTAGTGTAGCAGAGATGTCAAACGGATAGATCTTTAGGAACGTTACAATCGGGGAGAATAGTTAAGAGAGGAGAGTCAGATAGGGGATTTAGCCGTGGATATAAGAAGGATGAGTCATGTTTTGTTCTATTGGCAGAAACAGATTCCAAGGAAAGAGAAGAAAGTATAGTAATTCAATAAGCTTGACGGAAAGAAGAAACTCTGGTTTTTACAGCTCTGAGGAGAAGTTTGTTATTCTGTCCAAGAAGGAAGGATGATTTGCAGAGGACATAGACCAGATAGGAGAGCAATAGGAACAGGAAGTGTAAAAGAGGAAAAGTACAAGGAAAGAACCATAGGGTCAGTAATGTCAACAAAACGATAAAATGAATTAGTGAAATATCTGTTTTATTATCAATATGAAATGCCTGCGAAGTCTTCTTTGTTAAACCCCCGATATATCCGCTGCTTCATGGGTAATGTTGTAATATTAATTTACGATTTTTGTTTAAAGTAAAGCATGTCATCCATTTAGACGCACAGCCGCTGACCAAATAAGATTTGTTTCCCTCTGTCTCTGATCTGTAAGCATTCTGACTTCTCATGTTAAATACGTTGTTACGAAGATTATTTACCTCTTCGCATACTCTGATCCCCATCAGTGACTGGAATATCGTATTTTTGTTTCTCAAGAAGCCGAGAAGCGCGTTCAATATTTATTCCTCGGATTCCACGTACAGAATGAAGTCATTCCGCAATATCGGGATTCTTGCTTCTCCTTGCGGTAGAGGTGTCCGTCAGAGCTGACCATAGTGTGGCAACTGCATAAGAGCTAAATGTCCATTCCGACATCGGATTGAATTACGGAGATTTTTATGATCACATCCAAGAATGGCAAATGAGTGCTGATTTTCTTCTCGGTTATCGTCGTCAACGTTTCATGCTTTCGGGTAAAACCTAGGCGATCTTTACCGTATCTCGGGTAAAACTCCTCGTTGGTGATACGTCCTGTGTCAACTCATCTTTCCTTAGAGACTCATATCGATCCAATTGTAACATAAAAATGCGAATTCTTTTCTGAAATCTAATTATCATTCTTCGTGCGTCAGAGAGAGGCGACCGTCACTCCGTAGGAATCCGCGGCTTTCCTTTTTTGTGCTTCTTCGATATATCCACATCCGTAATGATGGTACTCACTTCCCTCCACGCTGTTTCCTCTCTATACGAATTCCTTTTCCCATTCTTTTCTTTCGCTGGCTTCCTCGAATCCTAAAGCCGTCAAGTGTTAGTTACTTCTTACAATCCGAATTCCGAATTTGTACAATAATACGCATCATTTCCACTGTTGCCTCGTGAGTCTGCTTGTTATTTTTCTAGTTCTTTCACAAAACTCCTCCGCACTTTCCTATCCTTCTATACATTTTTCCTCATCTCATGGCATTTTTTCATACATTCCCTTTTGTCCTTTTAAGTTAGCGTAGTACCTCCAGCATCTCGTTCTCCACGCTTCGTTCTTCCTTTTCCTTTTTGAACCACTCTCGTAATAATCAATGTCAGTCATTCTCCTTCCATCCATCCACACTCTTAATCCTACTTAGCATTCCATCGTGAACCCATTTTTAAATCCATATTCATTTATTACTACGTAATCTGAGGAATGCAAAGGTAAACTACCTCACTCCCCATCTTGTCCAGTAAGCCTCTTTTCCCTCGCCTAGCGCTTCGTAGCTGATGGTAGAGGGGATGAGGTCCTAACCGGCCTTCGGGCTGAATACTTTAGACAGACTACGTCATCTCTGTCTTAGTATCTTAGAATGGTATGAGTCCGAATTTCGATCCACGAAAAACATTTTATCTAGTGTTTTTGAACGCTGGATAACGAAAAATACAATAGTATAATGTATAATAAATTAATGCAAATTACAAGGGATTATATAATCTAAAATTGGTAATCAAAGGGAGAGATACTTCGTTTTTTCTTCGGTATATTTAATCTACGACCGGTTTCACGAACAATTTTGCATTTTCAGGTACAGAAAAAACTAAGCCTGAGGAAAAATAAGTTTTTATCTTTTTGTTGATTATTTCAAGTAACGCCTTCCGCAATCGACCATTAAAACTGCATCATCATAAAGTTTTTGGACTTATTATATAATGGAATTCATAAAATTTTCGGGTTAATAGCGGTGCAAAGTTTTTATTGCGGTACATAAAAACCTTCTTTGCGGCACACCCATTACCTGCGGAGCACCGGTTGGTTTAATCTTTTTAAAGGCCTACTTTTCAATTTTGCTCTTCAGGATACCAGTCTTTCTTCGAAAATAATGTTTATCTCTTGGTGTTTACTTCTTGGAATATTTTTTCATCTTGATCCAATCTCTTCTGCATTCATGTGTATAAATTCTTTCCTGTGAAAGATAAACTCTTTTGTAGACATTCCTCAGTTTTGACCTTAACGAAATGTCGACCTCTTCCTTCACCCCTTCATCCGTTTCTCTTTTCTTTTCCTCTTCTCTTCGACGTCGGTTTTGGAGTTGAAATGGCTAAAAAGCTAACCGATCTTCTTCATTACCGAAGGTTTGAATTCCGCCGAGAGTTATGTTTTTGGTAGACTAATCGATTGGGAAAATCAGTGTTTGGGTATTAATACTCCCCCGTGAATGTTATTTGTATTCCTTTTACCTTGTCAGACAATCACAACCCATTAATAGACAGAATTTTATCTACTATACGTTGGAGATTTTTTTTTATATGTTATATGTTGTAAAGATACTGTAAGATCTATAAGGGAAAATTAACATGGCTGTGTTAATAAATTAGAGTTTTGAGAATAACTTCCAACTGAAATCAGATCCAAAAGAGTACATGTCTCACTTTAAACATATAAAGCGTCTCATAACACATTCAAGAAAATTACCACAAGATTTACAGAGAAAACTTTAAAATATCAGTATAGAAGACTTGACGCACACGAGAGCCTATTCATACGCAAACAGGAAGTGCGTTATGAATAATGACCTGGGACCAATACCTACTTCTGCTTTGTTTTCCCTTTTTGACGTCGCGTTACAAAAGCCATAAATACCTCAAACCACACCACACTTGGTTACATTCTCTCCTGAAGATGGCAATGTAGTTGCCGAAGCACGCATAGAAAGTAATACTTAGCAGACTGCGACCAAGGAGAGCCCTGACCCCGGCTTCTTAGAATTTCCCAACTGTTGGTTTGCTTGCAGATTACGGCTTTTTTTGGACTTTTCTCAAAACTCTAATATAAAGATCCTATGTTGAAACTTTCCGAAAATGCTCGATTCAGTGTCTGTTCACTGCAGAATTTAGTCCCCTTTTCATTTATCGTATTGTCCCGGGTTCGACTTAACGCAATCTTATATTCCTCTGCAAGAATCTGTTTTCAGCGTTCAGCAAAAATTTCTTTTAAAATTTAAAATTATTTTTTATTAATCGATAACATCATGGCATAAACCGTTGAGAAGAAAATTCCACACAAAATCTTATTCTTAACCTTAAATGTAATATTCTGCTCGTCAAAATTTTGCTAATGCAAGCAGATTTTCGCTAGAAAATGTTTCACATCTATGACCACGGACATCGTTGACATCTACTTTAAAAGAATATCTTGGGGTAGATTAGCCCATTACTGATTAATTTTGTTTCATAAAGTGCCCGATCGTAATATATTGTTTTTCATGTGGCATATGGTATTTGTAATAGCAATTTATGGGGTGGGCCTTTGTAATAGCAGTTCGCGAAGAAAAACAAATGAATTATTGCTTGTGGCACTGGAACATGCTAAATGAATCCTGTAGTTTTTCTTCGAATTAAATCGTGAAATGGGCTGAGATTAGTGCTTGTCTTTTCGGGATCCCGCGGGTGAATCCCGGGAAAGTCGATGTATATCCCGGGAAATCCCTGTTTTTCCATTCTAGTAGGTTTCAGTTCTCTTCTGAGCATTCCTTTCACATCCTTAGAAGCAGAAAGGGCATTCTCCTCTGCTGGCTTTTTCATTACCAATGTATACTCATCCCTAATTGATCGAAGTATCAACACTGTGGTTTTTGTGGAGTTGTTATAATTCAACTATTACAATATCCTGATTTTGAATGTCGTTTTGTGATTTGGACGAACGTGTAAAATTGTTAATTTGTTTTCTATCTTACTATTTGATCAATTTTATACGAAGTATTTTAAAATTTCTTGCATTTAATATTAGTTTTTAGTTGTGACATTAGAGATTTGTCCTGTTAGAAATCAGGAAAAATATGAAAACGATAAGTCTTGGTATAATTTTACCGTCGATTTTACTAAACATTTTAATCGGGAAATTCCTGAGATCTCGGGATCGACGCTGAATCCCGGGATTGTTTGATATCCGGGAAATAATAAGCCCTGGTTGGGACTTCGCCGAAAGACTTCTGAGATGTATATTTCAGCGGTGAGCAAACTTTTACTCATGGATTAACTTTATATCCTTACCGTACGACCTTTCTCGATACAATGCGTAAGTAGGGAAAAATGAAAGTCTAAATTACGGCCGTAACCAAGGCGGAGTTATTATTATTGATTCTTCGGCGCGCATTTCCCGTCTGAGATCCTCTCCTTGGCTTGAGTGGAGGGGTGGCGGCGTGTGATGGATTGAGTCGCGGTCCAGTCGGAAAACCAATGAAAGGCGCATAGAAAAGGGGCGGACCTTTTCTTTTCCCTTGTCTCGCGTTTAATTTCCTCCGTGTCCGCGGGCGCGTCGGCTGCCCACTCTCTGCACCTCCTCTTATTTTAATCGGGTGCGGATTTATTCGAGGTAATGAAAGGTATTCTTCGCTTTTCCTTTGGAGCGGTTGATGTCTGAGGAAGTGGTAGCCAAGAGAAGGTTCGTTTTGGAGGGAGGATTTTCAGCTCGTTTTCATCCCTTTTTGTCTTCGGAAGTGTTTTTTAACAGATGTCGTTTAGCGGCGCATAATTAGAAATTTCCGTGAGCACTGGAAATGGAATCGGATTCCTAAAAATGCCATTTCCTACCCGTCCTAGTGGGTTTGCATTTTCCGAAGGACGCGCTTCTCCCGATTTCTCATTGTCTTTATCCATTTCTCTTTTTTGGCATTTTTCCGTTGATTTCGGGAAGAATTTTCCCTATTCCGGATTCATTCGTAGTCTTCACGCTCTTCCGATAGAAGTTCAACGTAAACATTTTTCGACGATACAATTGAGAATCTCTAATCATTATTCTTCGTCCTCGCAGATGTATAAAACTCGATAGACTCCTTTATAAAAAGAACAACAGTAAATACCTTGCTTGGTGATATTCTCAGTTCCTTCTTAAAATATACATCTAGGCTTTAAAGAAGTACATATTACGTAATCATTCTTTAGCCAAATGAGGCAGTAGGCGTAATCCAGGGGACGTTATAACTTGAATATTTGTGAAGATAGAAATGACTTTGTAGAAGAGTATTTGTCAAGGAGAAACGGACATGAAAATAATCTGGCGGGACACGAACTCAACCGATCTTGTATCCCAAACGGTGTAGAGAAATGTTCTGCTGGGATAGCTCAATGGATAGAGCAATTGGGAGACCCGGGTTCATGTCCCGGTCCGTCAGATTTTTTCCATGTCCGTTTCTCCTTGGGAATTTTCCTAGGTGCACGCCTCATCGTGCCAAGTCACCGAAACCCTTTTCCTTGAAGAATATTTCTATCTTTACCTTTATGGAATGCTACGTAGTAACGGCTGAATCTATCGATTTTGTTGGACTTTATTTATATCATTAATTGTATAGCGATGGTTAGAATTAAGTATACATATATCATATCTATTTTTTAGATTTGTTTCTTTGATCGTCACTTTTTAGAATCGGGAGAGTTAAAATCTTCGTTGTCTAATTATGAATGACGTTATTTTACTAGTCAGCAAACAAATACATAGAAAATAAATAATTCCTTCGTAACTTGGTTCACCAGAAACTTAAATTCTAGGATGCAGTATGTGCTGTTTTCTGTAGTAGTTTCAGTCGAAGCCAGAGTAAGTTAACGAATTTGGTAATAACTTGTGGAATCTGATATAAATCTATCATTGATAAATGTGCAAGGTGTAAGGCCGCAGAAGTAGAACAACGAAAGAAGTAATTGCTTGTAATGAGGTGTGGAAAGATGAGTTTTTATGAAATTGAGTAAATATTTCGGAAGGTACGCTTTTTCAGGCTCTTACGATGTTGTCTATTTCCTCGTTACAATTTTTTGGAGTCAGAACCTCTTCTTTAACTTCACAGCCATGATAAAGTGGCACCTATTATTTAAAGATTAAGGCCCGGTATTATAGTATGTACTCTATTTATCTACTAATATTCACTTTAAGGCCAGATATTATAAAGTTTTGTTAAAATTAAAGTGAACATTATTGTTAATCTCTTATATATTTATGATGGATTAGCATCGTTATTAAAATTGACCTTCACTTAAAATCTAGTGTAAGAATATAATGCTGGGACCTAAAGTGAACAAAGTTAAAGTCCATTTTAAGAGTACATTATAATATACTTCGAAAGAAATTTGTGATTATAATTGTGCACTATAATACCCGATCTAAGACTTTTCGCTGCATCCAAGAGGTCCTATCTTCTGCACTTCTCTTGAGTCATCCACCCATCCTCGCCTGGATTACAGTGGTATATTTTTTCCTTGGTCTTCTCCTTCCTTTCTATTCCAAATATGTTTCCTTTCAGTGCTTCTAAAATCAAATTGCCTCATTTCCCAAAACTTTATCCTCCCTTACTCCATCATGTTTATCAATTGGCTCTATTAATTCACTATATGATTTTCACTCTAGCCTGCAGGAGTGTTTTCTCTAGCGTCTATTTTATAATTCAATAGAGCAAAAAAGGATTTTCAGTTTATTTTCGCACAGTCCGCTGTATATGTTAGCCTGTCAGAGAATTATTTACCTAAAAAAAATATTTCGTACGTGAAATCTTATAAATTAGAACTGAAATTTGTTGACGATTTATTTGTGAATGAATAATTAGTGTATGCATCTAACTCCACGGTGATCATCTCTTATACGTTAGCAAATGCCGCTGAACTGTCTGAGCACCAACCCAGCGTATTTCATGTGGATCGATGTTTCTGATTGACTCCATGACCTTCAAGTCCTTGAAGTTTGCTCCGTAATAATCGGCTGCCAACACCGTTGTGATGATTTCCCTCTACACACTATGTTCTATTAATACTTACTTAGACCTTTAATTACCGTAAGAGTGCAAATATTGGCCTAAGGATTGCAGGGGGGGATTTCCTACAGAATGAAAATATGCTAAACAGAATAAGCACTTTTGATTTCTAAAAGGGATCCCGCGCATGAAATTTGTACTCATAATATCCCCCTTTTCCAGGGAAAGTTTCATTTCTGATTTATTTGAAAAAATGTAATCGAATTGATTAGTATTTTAAACAACTAGTCCCAAAGGTAATATTAAAGAAAATTATAGGTTGTGTTTCTGCGAAGGCTGTTGGTGTAAATATTAATTATCACATGTAATCGCCTTCCTCAGCATTCGCTTTTTGGAACTAACATTAATCTTGAAAGGAATTTTACAAAATGTTTCTGTTTATAAAACTTTTATAAAAAAAGGCTACCGGTTTCGACGCAAGAGCGTCATCATTAGGTCTGGTTAGAAAACCCTAAAAATACAACTTTTGAATTCCACGTAAACCTTTGAAAACTTTGCGGAGTTTAAGGGTAAGAAAATTAATTGAGGCATGGAAGGAGTGGATGAGGTGGGAATGGGAGGTAGGAATTAAACGGAAGATGAAATTGATAAATGAATCACTCCCAATTAAGTTTGGGAGTAAGTGATTTTCCGCTTAATTGTAGCCGCTCTGTGTATGAAGGATTTCTGTCGTTTCCAAAGCGTGTTATTTTCGCTATCGAACATATATGTATGATATTCAAGGGGAAAGATTAAAAATTTGAGGAATCGCTATTTTCAAAGAGTTGTTTTGCTAATCAAGAAAAGTTTTTTTTAATCTAATAAAAGTAGCAATTTGCAATTATTCGCAATCTGAGAACAATGTATCTGTGTTCTCACACTATTTTATGGATTACTCACTTAGAAATTTTATATTTCCCAAAGTATCAATTTATTCAAAACGAAATTTTGATATTTTTTTGAAAATTGCTATTTTTAATTCAAATGAAATGCCTCAGATTATTACAGTGACATGAAAAAACCCGTAATCGCTTTTGTGGATAACTTTTCCTCGACAATGAATGACATAAAAATGCTTGCTTGGTCTCGTTAAAAAGCTCTCGATCGAATCACAACTCAGCGATTTATTTATGCGAATTTATATTTAACAAGACGGAGAGCCGGCGATAATTGAAAGCCTGCTATGTTGTCGCATTCACCTGTCCCAGCCTGTCTCTCGAAGGTTCCTCAGCTTTAATAATCCCATATTGTAAGATAAGATAAGAAAGGGTACACCACGAAAGAAAGTAGATTAAAAGCTAAGCTGAGATTTTTTAATGCATCCAGATAAAGTACATTGCGGAATACGTAATCGGTATTTTGTGACTCCTGTTGCTTCGGCCGATCCGACAATGAGGTTAAAATAAGATAAATAGACGCGAGAACAAGTCGCTTTAAGGACTCATTCTTTCCGTATACGATACATGACAACACTAAGCTAAAGACGTAACTCAAACGCTTGGTGTTTAGCACCCCTGCCACACGCCTAAAGGCGGCATGCAGGGTATTAATGTAGATATAGAGTCGCAAAATATCTGTAGGTATGCCCTATATATTTGTTATTACAATCTTTGCACGCTAGCTTATACTCACTAAAGTTAGTTTTTATGGATATTGTATCTTTTTAATTTAAATACAATATCCCAATATCCAATATTCAGTGTATGGAATGGAATGGAAATGCCCACTGATGGTGAAGATAATTAATTTATAATAACTCCAAAAACAATCAACTACATAATACTTAAATATTGTAGTTATTATAAAAACGTAAAATGCTGGTTTTAGGATCAAGTCTCAAGAGAGAATTAAAAACTTCCACACGAGACTTCAGCGTTTGGGAGGAGGTGATAGTTTTAATAATAAATGTTTTTTAGGAACAAGGAATATGGGAACATTTACTCACCACAATATTATTGAACTATATGGATCCATTGAACTATTAACAATAGGTCCATGAATAGAAACCAAGGTCGTTTTGNAAAACGTAAAATTCTGGTTTTAGGATCAAGTCTCAAGGGAGAATGAAAAACTTCCACACGAGACTTCGGCGTTTGGGAGGAGGTGATAGTTTTAATAATAAATGTTTAGGAACAAGGAATATGGGAACATTTACTCACCACAATATTATTGAACTATATGGATCCATTGAACTATTAACAATAGGTCCATGAATAGAAACCAAGGTCGTTTTGTAATAATTGTTGTGGTTTGTAAAAATTCGCCTTTTCTTAATTTCTTCATGGAGTCCTATAATAAAGTCACGGCCAAGTAGTTTATTCTATCGATAATACGAGTAGTTAATTTAAAATTTAGCACCATTTATTCTCATCAGAATGACTTTTTTCGTACGGAAAATGAAAGTATGCGAACTCAAGTTGCTTTTCATTTAATCCTATGAACTTAATGCCAGAACGTTTAATATAGTCTCTTTAACTGGTCTTCCAACTTATTTAATGCGACTATAACTTTGTCTGCTGGAATTGAGGTCCATAGCAGATCCCGCTCGTGTACTTTTCGCGAGTTTTACTCTCAGAAATTTTGAGTTCCGCTACCAACCTCATATACGCAATCACTGGATTGAACCAGCTGCAGTTTATTTTGTCGGTCGGATCTTAATCTCTTCGCGACCAACTCCCGTCTGCGTTTTCTATTATTAGGAAGTATTTTGTAACGGATTTAAGGGGAAACGGCTGTAACCTGTTAAGTAGACTTATCTCGTAATAGTTGCTGGCTAGTGTCTGTGTGAGTGATTGTATATATTTTATGTAGTATATAGTTTATTATTTTGCATAAAGAATTTACCCACATTTCGGTGATGCCAATCCGGAATGGTCATATCCTCTTTCCTCGTGTGCCATTTATGAAGGCTTAATAAGAATAATAGTAGAAATTTTCAAATAGAACTTCTTTATCGGAGCGTATTCAAAATTTGCGAAATCAAAGTAGTACATGTACTACTTAACCGTCTCTGTGAGCTTTTGAAATGAGGTCGCATGCCCCTGTCGCTCCATTTCGAATAGGCCACTGCCATTGGGTATTTAACGTATTCATTGTTTTCTTTTTTATGTAATTTATCCTTATTGTTTTTCTTGTTTGAAATCGAAACTCAAAGAATGTTTTTCTTATTTTCAGGTAAGCGGTCTTTCATGGTACCCATTTTTTGGAATTGACCCAGAATATGTAAATTGGTGGACATGTAAGGTAAGAAACCGATCTGAAGAAAGGATGGCTTTTCTTCTGGGTTGGTATACTTTCCAATATTGATAGCATTAGGGATATGGATTCCAGTAAGTGAAATTATAACTAGTTGTAAATCAATCTTGGGCGGTGGCTATAAAATGCAAACAACCGAACTATTCACGCTATTTCCATTTTCGCCATGTACGTTATTTCCTTTTGCTTACAATAAACTCCATCTTTCCGTTCACTATTAATCACATTTAATCTGATTATCACTTAATACCCTTTTATTCTATAATCCTCATTTCCTTTTAATTATCCGAAATAAATGTATCTTGCGGGTGATAAAAGTGAAATTTACATCCTTTCCCTTTGACTCTTTTGGGTTAAAATTTGGTACCATTTGGTACGCAAAATTCAGGCTTATTCAACGCTTAGAGAAGACGCCACATTGGAGCAATGAATGCGGACTTCAAGTAGAAGCTCAACACATAGAGAGCAGGTCATTGGGAATTCTCAAATTTAAGCAAAGTCGTAAAATATGGATAAGTGCACGTTGCTCATTTTGGAGCCTTTTAATTTCGAGGCATTGCGTCAAGATTTATACATGTGGAAATAAGCCAATCCTATCTGCTTTGAGGACCTCTAGATACGCTTTCATCTCCGATGTGTTACAGGCACATCGCCAGATTCCCACCCTCTTAACTGAAAACGTCAGTGTTGTTTTCCGTCAGGAGGTAGGAAAAATGTACCTTGGGAAAGATTAGAAGAGAAGCTTAACATTAAATTTCAGAGAAAACGAATGAAATTATAGAAATATTTGCTTCTATCGAATTAACCATATAACCTTTTTTTAGACATATGGTTTTTCTTTGGTGTAATACTAATTTCTTTATTCTTGTTCCATTACAAGCTATAACTTACCCTTGTCAATTTCTGTCTTAAATACGCTTATTAATATTTAATAGTATACAAAGTACTATGACGAAAAGTAACTAATAATAAAAAATAAAATAACTTTGCGGTGGAAGGAATTTTATTTGACAACCATAAACATCGGGTGTCCCACAGGGAAGTATTTTGTGGCCTATTTTCCTTCTTATATACATCAACTACCCAGTACATAATTATAATAGCAGTATTTCATTACCTACCGACAAGATCTATACGCAGATGGCTTTTGTTACAAGATGGTGTTATCATCCTACAGAACGACTTTAGCGTTACGTCATGTTGTTTCGGAAATAAGCAGGTTGATTTGAATATCAAGCATTGCGTATATATTCCTTTCCTCTATAACAGTCCCAAAGTTCAGGGTTTCCTTTGGTGTCACTGCATCAATATAAAATACCTATGACTTATTTTAAGCATTCTTTATTCGTATTCAAACTTCAAAAGGAATATTTGATAAAATGTAACGAACGACACTCAAAGAGATAGCTTATTTGTTTCTTATTCGACCTCTTCTCGAAAATTGCTGCGCGATTAGTGAAGTAAGGTAAGATTAGTCGCACATTAAGAAATGGTACAACGTGAGTAGCTCGAATCTACAGTGAGATATTAGTTTCGACGGTAGAGTTACAGCAGCGATTACGTTCTTGGTGGGGTTTGCTCCAGTTGCGTAGATCGTGTTACCGAATGAAGCTTTTAAAATTATTCAGCGGTACGACGATGTGGCTTACGTTATACTTCCTGTTAACAACGAGCGCAAATTCTGAGAGAAATGGACAGAATGTGACAAGGAAAAAATTGGCATAAATCGGTTAATAATAGACGTTTACTTAATAAAAATAATAACTTCTCTAATGGTAACAGGAAGATGATTCCAATTACTCCCATGTTAACGATTGTCATTATTTAAGATCACTCATAACTTTATAAATAGAACTAAAATATTTCTGTGAACTTTTGTAATGCCATACATTACACTGGGAATTAAGTTTAGAAATAATTATCTAGTCAACCTTATCAGTAAATTATTGTGTAGAATTATGTAAATTGATTGAATTTACTGTTAAATGGCTTAGCTTACGATGTAAATTGTTTGAAATGGTAAAATGAAGTAAGTATAGATTTTGTAATGAAATTGTGTGACGTACTGCCTTCGGGAGGTTCTGGAGGGTTTTTCCCCCGACTTGAGTGAATTCCATGCAGACTGTTTTGGTTTTGTTCTGCCATAAATGAATACTACCTGGCCTGTTGCCAATCTGTGGTCATTAAGTACATGCGAATGATAATAATCATTCCATAAACAGAAATATCGGATTTGCCAGGACTCGAACCGGGAACCTTAGTGTTGGAACATTGGCTCACCACTCCACCTTCCTGGGTCTGGTGTTGGCTGATTCAAAAGAGCAGTAAATGTATATACTGTAAATACACTGCTGCATGCCATTAAATAAATGGGTTGTGGAAATCATCTGTAACAAAATGGGAAATTCATATTTGAAACATACTTACTGTATGAAATATGAGGCTATTCGTGTGCAATCCTTCTTTAACAAAGTGTGACCGAGAGCTTAAGTAGCCGACCCAAAACTTTTAAGGAATGGAATAGGGAACAGCATGATCAGCGATTCACGCTATGTAGTCCACCCCAATGCGGAAAACCGTTGTCGTGTTGAGGTATCGCAGCCAATTCATACCTAAAATTGGCGTCTAAATGAAGCTTTACGTGGTGCTGCAGTCCCACGATACCTTCTCGCCCGAATTTCAATTGGAATCGATAACTGAAATTTCCCATTCGAAGCGTTGTGTGCGATGCACGATTTGATAGAAAATGGCAGATCACGCGATGTTTAGCAGGGCTAGTGCACTTCATTACGTAATAGATGACTGGAAAGTACTGAGTTGAAATAGAGTCATTCTGTTTGAGTCGATTCCCAGGCAGCGGAGATACTGGGTGGAATATGCTGCTTGCATGCATAAATTAGTACATAAAACAAATAATTTATTATTTAATAACCTTTCAGTTAGCAATTAGCTTAGCTTAATACCATACCTTGGTATTTCTCTATCGTTAAGAACACCTTTCTCCATGTCCCTTCCATTTACTTCTCTTTTATTCACGAAGCTACCTAAGTGACCGCTTTTCGCTATCAGATTTACCAGGGTTTCCCTAACTACGACCCGTAGGGCATATCCGGCCCGCGAAATTTTTTCATATGCTAACTAATTTGTTAACATGGTGAGACCATTAATTTGCCTACCCAGTTCTTTTCGAACATTTCTTTTACATTACAATTGTGACATATAAGACCAACTTCAGATGTTCCTTTTTAAGCATGATACATAATATAGTTGAAGACTTTTAAGATGAAATATCTTTAGATTCAACCCGACAAGCTCTTTCTGTGAATTTATGCGGCCCGTCTCTCAAAAAGTTTGGGAACCCCTGACGTATACTACATTTAATTCAATCTCGGTTTTGCTTTGCCTTCAGGACAATTCTTACTCACCTCTGATGCTATTTTAGTTTTTACGTTGCTACAATTCGCTAATGTATTAATTTGACCCTTAGCAAATCCAAAGGAACAATGAAAACGAGAACCCATCATGGAGTCTATAGAATTTTTTTATAATAGTCATTTATTTGCTCTTCTATATTTTCCTGTCACTTTTCCTTTAGACATGTTCCTGAATTTTATGTATTCCTTTTTAATTCTACTTAAACTTCTAACCCCGTTCTTTATTTCGTAGTGTATTATTATTTGTACGCAAAAGTAAAATCTACATTCATTAAGTCAGTCTAGGAATAATGTTGATTTTATTTTTCTCTATTTTGAATTAGATTCTCTTTCTCTAATTCGAATTACTCTATTTAGAACGGCCTGTCATCGAATATATGTCAGCTATATACGTCAGCTATTGTTACATATGCAGCGGCAATAGCCATCAGTTGCTTTTTATTCATCTCAAGTACATAGTTATGGATGGGCTTCAAGATGCGTCGCTAATTTCAATTTTATTTAGCCTCTCTCCATTATCACAAGCAAACAGTTTTTCATATAAATACATCTATATATAAACATATAAATACCCTGCAAGCCTCCTTTTGTTTCATTTTCCTTGTTTATAACTTCAGAATACTGGTAGTGTAAAACCCTCAGTTCTTGTCTGCTCATTGGAACTCCGTGAGGCGTTTAACTTTCTTTCTCTATTCTTAAGTCATTCTTAATTCTTACTTAAAATATCAAATAGAATATCTACCCTCGATGATTGCCGAATTTTGCAGAACGACCTGGATGCTTTCTTTCGCTGGTGTCAGAAATGGAGTCTTTACCCCAACTTATCCAAATGTAAGACAATTTCCTTCACGTTAAAGAAAAAGTTTCATAAGTTCGACTACAGAATTGATAGTACTCCCTTAGAACTTGTAAATTCTTATACTGATCTAGGAGTTACTTTTGACACGAAATTTAGTTTTAAACTGCATGTTAGAACTGTTTGTTCCAAGGCTTTTCGCCTTTTAGGCTTTTTGAAGCGCAATGCTATTGAGAACTTTTCTGTAAAAACCATATTTAGTACTTACTGTACCCTTGTCAGACCTACATTAGAATTTAATAGTGTGATTTGGAATCCACACCATACCACCCTAACTCAAGCAATTGAGAAAATTCAAATGCGTTTCCTGAAATGGATTAATTTAAAACTTCTGGCACTAATTTTTGTAAAGAGGACTACAATAATGTTTGCAAGCAATATAATCTTGTTTCGCTCCAAAAACGACGTGCTGTGGCGGATATTGCGTTCCTTCGAAACATTGTAACAGGCTTCGTCGACAGTAGTAAACTTGTGTCGCTTGTGAACCTCAATGTACCACTGAGACGCTCTAGGCATACCATGCTGTTTAGGGACTCCTTTGGGCGAGTGGATGTATGCCGATATGAACCTATGGCTAGAATAACGAGAGTGACAAATGAGGTCTTAGGTAAAACCTCTGATACTGATATATTTCATGACTCGCTTCCGTCTTTAAAGCGGAAAATTTATTCAAATTTGTCTTAATTTGTAATTTATATTAAATTTCTTGTGATGTATTAATTTGTATGTATGTTTTATTTATTTTATATATTATATCGCATGTAATTGGGGTTTTTCCTGTTTGCGGTAAATAAAATATTATTATTAAGACCGGCCCTGCCTTTCCGCCAAGAGTTTTACTATGAAGTTATTGAGTGATGGGTGGGGGATGACTTTTCTCCGTCGCGGATTAATGTCACCGCGGTGTCTTTCGATGAATCGATCGCCTTGACCTTAACAAAGTTACAGAGAACTAATCGATTCCATTTCAACTAGGGATTTTTAAACGGGATAGCGCCATCCCGCACGCGGCTGGGAGTTTCCGTGCAATTCAACGCGTTACCAGGGAAAATATCGGGTATAAAAGAAATGCATAGATTGTCAGTCTACTTCTCTCAAAACTAAATACCTTTCGAGGATTAAGGAAAGGTGTATCCACTTTTCACGGTAACGCGGCTTCGACGCGGTATAGTAGTTCAGTGGTTAGAATACTTGCCCGTAAAGTGGGAGACCTGGGTTCGAGTCCCAGTCATGTTGTTTTTTTCACACTTGTTATTCCTCAAATATTCTTCTCAGCAGAGAAATATATTAAGAAGAATTTATAAGAGAGAGGAAATTCATTCCTTTATACTCGTATATTACAGAATACTTTCCTCTACGTCTTCGCAGATATTCTTCCAACCACGCATCGTGACGTCAAAGGACATTGTTTTATGAAGAATTTAAAGTTTATATGTTAGTAAATATGGTAATGCCTGATGAGCATTGGGTCAGATATATTTTAGTTTTTAATTGACGAGTTAAAATAATTTTACGTTTTTCTTCTGGCTCAGATATTTAATCAATACACTTTCATTAGAATTTTAATTAAACCCCCTATAAATAAATACAGAGCGTGTTGCACTTTGACCCTTCCATAGGGATAACGTTTGAAGTTTTAATCTATTTCATTTGTAGATATATTTGTTAATTTAACCTTTAGGATCAATGCTTTTCTTTAATATATTGCAATTATTGCGATGTTTTGTGTTATGTGTCGAGTATTGTATTGCAACTTGGTTTTGGGCATCTTTCAACATTTTCATAATTATAATTATTATTTTAGGACGAATTAAATACGATTTGATAGATATTAAATACAGTAACGAAAGACAACGCATTTGTCGTGCGAAAGTAGATTTCAGTGACCAGAGATGGACAGAATTGAAAACTAGCGACGTGTCTGGGTACCGAACCCAGGTCCTCCTGTTTCCGGGCAGGTATTCTAATCATCAAACTACCATTAGGTAAAGGGAATACTTCGTGATCAAGGAAAGTTACGCTCCATATAGTTTATCCTATTTAATTTTTTTTATTTGTTATATTTGAGGCGTTAACTCGTCCATCTTAAGATTAAAACAGGTCTAAGGAACTAATGTTCGAATTCACTAAAGATACTTGTTTTATAAACTCAGCCGCTGATTCCCTGATCGTTATTTATGACTTTTTCAGTGTAGCGGTTGTGATCATGCGCGAAAAAACTTAAAAGCAAATTCAGGTCCCTGAAGCCATTTCCAGGTTTCTCTGCCGAGTTCTTTTTCGGGATTAATCTGCTACTCATCCTTTCCTCGGGGAAAATAAGGAAAATAGGAAAATGAGCAAGGCGAAGGCATCGATCCGAAGTGTTTGTAACACTGGGGATCCCTTTCCCTTGAGAAAGTGGCCTTCTAAGGATTGCTCTTAACTTTTTAATGGTTGTAACACCTGATTTACTGAGAAATTACGATCTTCTTCCCACGAAACAAGGCTGGTTATCGCTTGCTGAAATTGGGATCATTAAATTATTCTCTTTACCTCTGACATTCTCTCATTTATTTTCGGTCAATGAAGGTGTTCTTTAAACTTTTCTGAGGTTGCGGTATTTTCTTTTATGACGAAACGTGATACCCTTATATATCTTCTTATAATTTCCTATGGGTCTGGTTATATCTTAGGCTTACTTCTACTTGATGGCTAACTAATATCAGATTCTTCATCTGTGATTTTGGCTACACCTTGGTCAAGTTAACTTTTCTCTAGGCTGACCCCAAGTCATATCCCCATCTAATGCGTCTTAAAAGAAAGAACACTTCGTAATTTCCAAAGCACATTTTTATTGACTAGTTTCTTCAACGAGTTAACGTCTTCTTTATTTGATGTTATTTCTTTTAATATTTGTGTGGACTTCGACGGAGTCACGCTTTAACATATTAATTTTATCCCCATTTAATGTATGGCATCGAAATGGAACCAAAAAGAAGCATTTCTTCAAAAATGAAAACAGAATCTGTACCTAAAAAAAATAAAATTCTTAATGTGAAACCAGTTACCGTTATTGAATATAATTATATTAAATGTTCATTTCAGGTAAAACAATAAATTACTACAGACAAGGATACCTACATATTTGTGTTGAATAGGGAATTCTAATCTCGCGCCATTAATATGGTAGGCGGTTTGGCTTTAATCTTGGTTCGGGGACGGCATGGTGCTCCTTGCATTTTTTCTACACTCAAAAAGAGCTGCCAATCTTCACATCGTTTAGAAGTAACTTCCAGCTTGCCCTGTAATACGAATATATATACCGCATTTTGAATTTTCCTGTCGATAAGAGAGTTGTCGCGAGGACCTCTTCACATTGTTTGTTCTATCTTTGATGTAAATTAGGAATAAAATCGGCCCGATAACGCTGCCCTGATGAGCTCCTTATATCACTTCCACTTGGTAGGAAGAAGCTCCATCCAAGATCACACATTGACTTAGGCATGTCAGGAATGAACATGAACTTTCAAAAGGGTATAATATTAAAATGGTCGGTTCAAATAATACCGGTTCGATTTTGGCATAAATAACGAAACCGGAACTGAACCGAAAATTGTTTTTTCGTTGAACAGGAGCGAAAATCGGAACGAAAAATATTACAGTTGGATGATAATACGTAGTAATGTATCTTATACTGGTTTTGGATGCGTAGTTGACATTAGTAAAGTAAGTAATGATATTTATTTAGAAGTTTTCTAATAATTACCTAAAAGGAAATTCTCTTAAAACTACAAAATTACAATTTAGTAAAACAGAACCATAGCATAAACAAGGATACGAAGTAGATAAGAAAAGGAACAATTTTTTTAATACCTTACAACTTACGTACATCCAGTACATTTGCATTACAATTACATTTTTTACAATCTTTACACATTCCCTTCTTTATGTTCTTTCATTTTATACTTTTCGTATCCATTCAGGAAGACTATTAAATAATTTAAAGCCATCAATTATTATTCACTTTATTGAGAGAGTCGTTTTGAACTTAAGTATTCTTAAATTTGAAATTTGTCTAGTCACGTATGGATGATAGTCTCTATTACAATTTATTTCTTTACATTAGTAATCTAGTACTCCATTATACAGCATTTTATGCACTAATTGTAATACATGTAAAGAAATTCTTTCCTCAATTGTCATTCACTGAAGGGCAAATAGCATGAATTTAATTGGAGTGTATTTTGAATAATATTCTAACTTTTCCGGTGTCAGTTATTTTACATTTACTAGTAGGTGTTGCTGTATTTGACGACGCTGTTCTTGTTGCTAACTCGCTATCTGAATGGTCTCTCACTTTTACCTTTGGCAGCAAAAAGTAATCCATACAGACGGAGATAATTATCATATACAAGTATATAAAAAGCAAATGTCTCTCCGTCTGTCCTTCCCTCTTTATTTATCTCAGAAAAGGCTTGACTTAAGGATCTGAAACAAACTGCATTGTGTTTTTACGATGCTGAAGCCCCCAGGGAAACTATTTTCAACTCTCTAAAGGCCCGGGTTCGAACCCAGGAGCACAAAATTCGTTTCCATAAGAGATGTACGTAAATTACGTTTTCATGACTTGCAGATGTCGTTTCTTTTACAATGTTAAATTAGAAACAATCGTCCTGCGAAATCAAGAGAAGTGTCAAAAGAAAGGAAATTGATCATAGATTCTAATTTTAGTCGTGAATCATTCATATAATTTCGAAATTTCGAGAGCTTCGATAAAATAGACTTAAATTTCGTGAAAATATTTGGAAATAAACAAACCATCCCGTTGACGACCAAGGCAATTGTTGTACATCGACTTGATGAGATATCCCAATTAAATGCACGGGGATAATCAGTTAGTATACTTTTCCGTAAGAAATGTACCTAAAATAGGGTTTCGTTACCTGCAGAGGTTGTTTCTTTTACAAAGTTAAATTAGAAACAATGGTCCTACGAAATTAAAACAAGTTTCTAAAGAATGGAAAATGATCATAGATTCTTATTTTAGTCGTGAAATATTGATATAGATTTTGATGAAACACACGGAAAGTTAGTAAACGTTTTGAGAAATAAACAACCAATCCCTTTGACGACTAAGGGCATTGTTGAATGTTGATTTCATGAATTATCCCATATAAGTGCACGGGGACAATCAGTTATTATAATTTTTAAAAGAATTGTACGTAAAGTAGGATTTCATGACTTGAATACAGCAGAATAAATATTATAAATAAGTTATATGATAAGAAATATATTGAGTTATTATCTTACGGCCGAATTTTTTTGTGCTTAGGAGGACCAGATATACGATAGTAGATATATTTTTAAGCTAAATTCAGTCCCGTCATGCTTGACGGGGCCTTTACTAGTAACTTAATAGTACTTGGACAATCTTTGCAACAATCATTTCTTGTTCGTTATTCATTTTAGCTGCAACTTTCTTGCTGTTTGTATCAAACAGTTAATTAATTACGAATCAATCCAGCGTATAGTTAGTGATAGGTCTACAGTTTGTTGGATTTATAGCAGACATGTTTCTGCGACCTTGGCTTTTACGGTCATGTGCCAGACGTCCCGCGACGCGCTGAGCAGTTCTACGACGAATACACTGTCGAATCATTTGTATATTTACTATAGTATATAGTATTATATAGTATTACTCAAGGGATTAAAAATTATAATTTCCCAATGACGGAAAGAGTAATTTTTTATGTTCTTCTTTTTTCGGATTTCTCATTCAAATATCCATATTATCTAGGGAATGAAAGAATGTCCTGCGGCGAATGTTTCAAAATGTGGCATCTTTGATTACCTCTATCATCTTTTTATGCTTCTCAAAGTAAAAAATCGTTATGTCTCTGTTTACCTACTTTCATCTGCTCCCTTTTGTCCGTAGCCAATTATTTTCGTTAATCGCCCGCCGCTGACGGGTATTTCAATCCATTTTATTATTGTTTTATGGCTGCGTGAAAGGCGTTGCAGATTTCAACAGCTCCGTCGTAGGGACCGATGAGAGCGGCCAGATTTTTCAGATCTGTGTGACAAAAGAGAAGTGGTTAAGTAAGCATTGCCACTTAAGTGCCTCTCCGCTTCCTCCGCCGTTCGTAAAAATTTTATAGCGGTTCATCGTAGAGATCTGTCGTTGCCCCGAAAGTGTCAAAAAGGGCAAAATTCTTCAACTCCACGAAATTCCTTCGATTCACTCATGGCTTCCTAACTCATTGGCTTTTCTTTGTGTTGGTTTCTCTGGCGAACGATTTGAGTAGAGCAGTGCTTCACAACCGCTGTTCCGCCGTTCACTGGTGTTTCGTGTATGCTCTTGGTGTTCTGCGAAATATCAAAGGGTACATATAGTTCAACTTTGGTATCATACATGATATTTATTTTGACTTACATCACTTCTAAATGGGAATTTTTTTTTAAAGTGAGTTATGTTTCCTGGACTGGATTCTAATAGTATGGATTGGTATTATAATTTATACTTTAAAGGAATATGAAAAATTTTGTAGTATCCACAAATACCGCAAAGTTTTTCTTGAGAATGTCGTTCTGCGAAGTCCCGCCAGACAGGATACATTTTGTATGTACGTTTTAAATGGACTTTAACTAATGCTCTCTTTAAGGCCCAATATTATTTAGTTTTGTTAGAATTAAAAGGAAGGTGTATATTCATCATATACGAGTACAAAGGAGATTAATTATAACCTTCACTTTAACTCCAGCAAAACATTATAATACCAAGCCCTAAAGTGAACATTAGTTGAAGTTCTTTATATTATAATATCGGCTCTAAGTCTACTCTTGCTATGACGCATTAAAGGAATGACTACTCCTTGCTTCCTATTTCACATTTATGTACTTATTTTGTTTTCCAGTTTACTTTTTCGTTATTTGGATCTGTTTTTGGATTTATCAATGATTTCCATATGTTAATATGCTCTTCTTTATCTGTTTGAAAGTTTTCTGGATTTAATAGATGTTATGGTTTAGGCTGCCGTTAAATCCAAGTTAATGTTTCAGTGCGGCGCAAAGATAGAAAGATTGTTAAGTATACTCATGTATATAACATAGCATATTTCTTTCGTGTGAATGTTTTACAACAGTTTTTTCCAAATACTTCAATGCAATCGTGAAATGTATTGGAAGTATACTTGTTTCGCATATAACTGGAGAATCAGAGAGAATCTTCCGCCTTTAAGTAGACTACATGCATATCTATCTGCTTACCTGGTGATTCCGAGTTTGAATCTATGTAGTATTTTATTGTCAGAAATTTTAAACGTGGAAACTCGTTCTCGTAAACGTATTTGTTCTGTTTGATTCTTTTTCCAATTCTTATCTAAGGCGTTCCACCAAGTAAGACTAACTCAAGTCGGTTATATAAATAAAAACTAATTGCTAACACACCCACTACCGTTGATTATTTATTATATTAATAGTATATTATGTGACTTAGTTTATCGCTGCTATTTGACGCAGGGATATTAAGAAAAAATGTCCTTAACTGATTAGGCCATAACTCAGTAGATTTTACCAATATTTTTTAAGTCCATAAAGCCCTTGTAATTATTTCCCCACGCTTCATTTAAGCTTCCACATATGTAATACCTTAACAAATGGAATTCCGCAGTATCGGATAGTGCAGGGTTTCCCAAAGTGTGTTCCGCGGAACACTGGTGTTCCACGAAGAGTTTTTAAGTGTTCCGCGGAAACTTACGAAGAATGATAATTCTTGTATGAATTTCAGTTTTGAATTAAGTTATAACATATTTTTAAAATGAGGGACTCTTGATTATATGAGAAGATTGTGTTTTCAATAAACCGTTGACTCTTACTTTGACGAAATCAATTATTACTGATATTTATTGACAGAAAAAGTAACCTAGGTGTTCCGCTGATATCATAGAATTGATAAAGTGTTCCGCCGGAGGAAAAGTTTGGGAAACTCTGAGATAGTGTATTGGATGGAAATTTCACTTGTCATTAATGTCTGCATTCGGCATTCGTTTTTACTTCATAGTTTAATTTTAATAAAGTTTTGACTTTCGGTTTTGAAAAAAATATATCCTTTAGTCCTTTATTGACATTGTGTTTAAATTGAAAAGGAAGTTTTTAATTCATTTAATCTCGTCGATGAGTATCGGGTTTGCATGTTTGTGGATTATGACTCTTACGCATCATTTAACATTTACATTAATTGAATATAGGTCTCCGAAATTCCGGTCATATTTTGTGTTATGAAATTCACTTAACTAAAGAGGCACTAAATTTTTGGAATTCCGTGACCAGATTAAAACACAGGGGTACAGATTTTACAAATGAAGCTAGATTTCGAATGTTTAACTTAGTTAATTAATTAACTTTAAAATTAGTTAAATTCAGTTTTTGATGTTTCTGCTTTGAATCCTGCCTTTCATTTTTTTTTTTTTGTTTTTGAAGATAAATTTTCAGCGAGGAAAATTGGTCAAATAACTTAGTGTCATCTGCAGATCTTATAAAGTCTCATTTCTGTGTTTTTCATATCAACGTGGAGAAAAAGGTCGTTCTAATTTCGGGTACTTAATTATTTCGGTGAAATGAAATCCCCACTGGGTAGAGTTATCAAAATAAAGTTTTATGTTCAGTCGTAATTGTCTTTAGGTCCCAGAAAATGATGACAAATATACATATTTTCGCTTTCTTTTTTGTGGACAAGAGTATTATCCTTAATAGCTATGCGTTCTGTTGAAATTCTGTCTTTGTCTGGTGGATGTATGCTTTATACTCCAGAATCTCCTTTAATTTTTTTTCTACGACTTCAGCGTTGTACGAAGTTGATGCTATATTCAGCAGGTTGATTTGAATCCATAGAATAGCGTACGCATGACTTAAGCACATTTTGTATCTTTATTGGCATACATTCAGGGTATCTCCTAGAGTGCTTATGTTACGATAAATACCAAAGAGTTAAACATAGTAGTTTATCCTTTAAAAGACATATTCATAATGCAATGAGAAATACGACTGGAATGAAAAAATTGACCCGTACAGCTCTAAGGAGTCCTCCATCGAGAGTCAGAGAAACGGCTTATTTTTCTCTTATTGGATCTCTTTTCGAATAATGAGGCTCGATTTGGAATCCACGTGAAGTAGGATTGGTCTCCCGATTTTGAGATGAACCACCGTAGAGCAACTCGGTTCGTTAGCGATATTTCAGATTGAATATTACTGTTTCAGCTAAGGCCGATTTTGCTTCTTGTATTAACACCGTAGAGCCTCGAATTCTAGGGTTAAGTAGAGGTTGATGAAACTTTTAAGCTGTGATTGTCCTTCTTAAACACTCTGTCATATGTTACTCTTGTCTCTGAGCAACCTTTCTGTAATTTTCATTGCGACTCAATGGTTCAGGAATATAAACTGGGAATTGTGCAAATTCTAGATCAGGGGTGGGAACCATTTTTCTATGGAAAGCCGCATTTACCACGAGGCTGAATAATATAGGCCACATGTGCAACCTTCAGGCCGCTCATTAGGTACGTTTTGCTTACATTGAAATAGTTTAAACGTCGATACCGTATAAGACAATATTGATTCATTGTTTGAGCGAATTAACCCTTTCGCTGCATATTTGGATTAGATGCAGCCTTAAGACTATGAAAGTCAAATCGAGTTCAGTCGATTTTTTTACTTGGTGGCATCAGCAAGAACGGGAAACAAATTATTTAAATACGGGTATTTCCTTAATAAAGTGACCGAAAGGCAGCATTTTCCAACCAGAAAGGCCATATTTTCCCCTAAAGGCCCTAGATGACCTTTGACCTATGGCAGGGACGGGAACCTTTTGTGGCTAGAGTGCCATATTGGATGATTATAAAAGAACTTGCGTGTCAATGTGGTGCCAAACCATAGGGTAAGATGCTGATATTAATTATTTTATCGTGTCAGCGATGGGATTAATATCTGGTAATTGACGTAAATTATCTTTAACTGCCATTACCAATGAACAGAATCCACTTTTGTTTACTCTTGGGTTTCATCTTTTAAGTGAAGAATACGTAAGAAGGGTAGTACCATAAGAATTCCTCGTGTCACTTTGGGCACGCGTGCCTACTACCTAGGAGCCTCTCTTAATTTAAATCCGGACCTGGATAAAACACCTCAGAGATCAGATTAACGACGGAAGGTTTTGAAAAATTTGTCTGTACAGACCTTTTTGACAAAGTAGTTGACTTCATGATTGGTGATGAGGCTAGAGAAAACGACGTAGTGTAACAAGGAAATAATCGGTAAAACAGATAGTTACTTCTGGTCGCTTTTCCCTCTAGAGGATTAGAGAAGCTTTCAGGCTAGAGTTAGATGTTCCTTCTAATGCACCCATGCGGAATCGGCGGCTTTCATGGCCATTGTGTAAGTTAAGGTATATTCTGAATGCGACTTTGTCAAGCTGTGCTTACAGCGATAGGCTTTATGTTGTCCACTAATAAAGTACGGATGGATGCATATTTCTTCGTTAATGCAATTACATCCTTCCTTGAGGAATCCTTGAGATGTATAGAGGAAGATGTGCGGAACAAGCAGTGCAAATGTGTATGTGATGTAGCAGAAATGCAGCTACTTCCTGTTGAGCTGGATCATCGGAATGTGGTTGAGGCGATTCCGAGTTCAGAGGAATATACTTGTGGATAAGCGTCATCGGTTAGCTATCGCCCCCTTGTGGAGGTTAGCCATTAAAAGCGCCTCCATAAATTTACTTCCGTTGCTACGTTCCAACCATCGCTTGCATTCTCTCTAAAGTAAATACTTTTTATCCGACGAGGTCGAAGTGAATCTATAAATAGCAGTAAACGTCTATATTTATAGTTCCAGCGAAATTGAGACTAAAATATCTTTTCTTCCATGTGATCTATCGTCGTTCTTAACATATTCCATTAATTGCATTTGGTTTCAAAATAACTTGATTGAGAAAAAGAAGAATTTATCTATGTATTTAGCCTAAGAAATTCCCTCATTTGAGAATATCCGCAAAGACGTTTGAAAATCTGCACAAAGCTACCGATCATATTTGTTAAAAATGTTAAAGGACGTTTTATGAAAAAAGAATACTTCGTGATTTCCACATAAGATTGACTTTTTTCGCCAAAGAGTTCCTGATGATCGAAGAAGATCGAGGATCTGAAGAAGTAAACTCGTAGATGAAACTAGTCAATAAAATCTGCTGTGGAAATTACGAAGTACTCTTTTTTGTAAGATATATGTTGAGTTCCACGAATTCACGCTTGGTCCTATTAACTTTAATGTTCAAGAATCTTAATAAGTTGTAAATCTAAGGTCTTTATTAGTACAGTAAGACCCCGCTTAACGCGGGAGATACGTTCCAACAAGTTCGAGTGCTAAACGAAACAGCGTTAAACGAGGTCATCTTAGTACGTAAATAATGTGAATAAGTGAAAATTAACATAGAACAAGAAAATCTATCAGTTTTGTTTTATTTTGTGACATTTGTTGTTCAATACATATTTATTGCAAGCAAGCAGCTGTTTATAGCAAGACATCGCATCAAAAAACACTTCGCCTTTGAACTTCTATCTAAACTTGAATCATTTTGTATAAATTGATCCACAATATTTTATAATGGCTTTAATCCGTTGAAAGTTCCTTTTGTTCCTCATCTTCGGAAATACTAATTAATTTGGATTAACAAAATCATGCGCAATTTCTGGGAATCCCAATACCGTGTTCGATTTCGGGGAATCCCAATAAAACCGCACAATACTAAAACAGCGTTAAGCGGGGTCTTACTATACATACATGAAAGACTTTTGGTGATTAAATACCTAAACTTATTTTTCAATGCAAAGTCAATGTAATGCAGAAAATTGCAAGCGGTCTTAATAAACTCAAAATGCACAGTCCCTAAAATTAGTTGATGTAGAATCATTTTCTTTGTCCGTGACTTCGTGATAATACTGCGTGAAGAACAAGGAAAAGCCGAACTTTTATAAACCGCAATATTTATTGCAGGACGACCATTGTTCATGAAGTCATTTTCAGGTGTCTTAACGACTTGAATACATCGGGTGACCTGAGGAAATATTTTTGTGCCATAAATATTGTGGTAAAGGTTCGATTCATCCTTCTTTCTTTTAGTAAATGAAGTTGTCAATAGGATTCATGGTAGTGCATTGATATTAAGAAATATATAACTTCATTGCCTTCCATGATCCTCAGGAATTCTATATAGGCCATTTATAAAAAGCGCAGAAGATTACAAAATTCCTTAATATAAGCTTTTCTATAACAAACTTAGAGTTAAAATTCTCTGTAGCCGATTGCGGACATCCTGCAGCATGTTGTTTAATTTGTTCGCGTCTCAGACACGGTCCTTCTCAGCGTGAGGCAACCGCCCCATGGCGCACAAATCATCGGTGTTTCAACCCTTCCCCTTATGTACTAATTTGACAATCTTTTACAAATTTCTTATTGTTGGCGGAGCTTCCAGTCTTAACGAGGACGTCTAAAGCAATGAAGAATTTTTCGAAATTGCCTGTCAGTCGCTTTAGAAAATAACGATCTTATAAGAGATCACTAATCTTAACAAGTTTTGCGGAAGAGCGTTTCTAAAATCACAAGCTTTAATAGTATTTTACGATACGGTATGCTTTCAGTTACCAATATAGCCGAAAAAATTCTCAATAATTAAGGCAGCGAGTTTCTTCTTGGTTATCGGTTGCTATTAATCATAATCAGAGACCCGCTATCAGCAATGTGATTTTTCGTTATTAACGGAGTTTGTCCCTATTCGGGGAAGAGATTTTGTTCTTATCGTTAATTCTGACATCTATTCATTACACTGTGATGCGACAGCTGTGGTGGACCACGTCGGTACATCCGAGAACTCATGAATGCGGTACGTAAGGTAGTTCGTACGTGTCGTTGTAAAGCGTATTTTCGGTTAATGCGGTGGTATGGCAAGACAGCTCTTCCACTTCGTTCATGTTCATTCAATTTATTTTTTTTATCGAATCTTGCGGTATTTAGACTGGCCTCTGCCAGTAGCAAATAACTCATATATACTAAGTTCCCCCTACAATCTTTTATACTTGAAAGCTCATGTCATAAGAACAGTATAACATAATATCTATCTATTTTCATACAATATATAAAACATATACAATGTTGCCTCGTACTATAATTTTAAATTTCTTTGGTAACCTTTTAAGTATCTACTCTCAAACATGTACTTCATTAGTTACAGTTTTAAGTCCAGATATTCGTAGTTCTTTGATTACCGGCCGCAGTGGCGCAGCGGTTAGCGCTCTAACTCCAAGTCCCGGGTTCGAGTCCCGGTTTATCGGTTTTTTGTCTGGTTAGAGAATGGTGTATGTGTCCTGTTTTCACTGTTAGGGTTGGCGACAGGAGGGACATCTGGCTGTGAAAATCAACTTTAAAACCAAGTTTATCATCATCATCATCACGTCATCAATAATCATCAGCCAACCCCTTAAGTATTGTGAATAAGGCTAATATGAACAAGATACATTTGGTCATAAGTTAATATATAATTTTATTGCCAAGTTAGATATCGATTTACCTGCTTGTCATCGTTTTATTTAAAAACTTACAATTACTTCACTATTTCACTGTGAAGGCCAACATCTTTTTCTTAACTACTTTTATTCATCGGCAAGTGTTTGAAGATCTCATACAATGTCAGGTCTTATCTAGCGGTAAACATATCGGCCTCTGTAGATGAAATCTGTACCGTCGAACTCGAGAAGGTGCAGCGCAAGACGATGTTTTGTTAGGAATTGCAACGATAAAGCAGTAAGAATTGCTGAAATGTTCTGTGACGCATGATGGGAATACTAAGGAAAAAGGGATAAGATGATATTGTGATTGCTAAATATATTGGTAGAAGATAGCTTACGGGGGACTTAATAGGAATAATGACGTATAGCGATACGTTATATCGGAGGATCTGACATTGGTTCTCATTTAGAGTAGCGGTCGACGAGATTCCAAATAGATTAAAATTTGCTCTCCTCAAAGGATCTAGCTGGCCAGTCGGACGATGATAGAATATGGAGGTAAATATTCCTCGTATCTTAAATTATGATTGCATTATGAGCATTTTTTGACCTCGGAAATTGCAGCAAACATCAATCTCTTTCTTCGTGAATATTTGTAATAGAGATAGACGTTTTAATCAGAAGTCGTGTTATGTGATTTGATAGATGTATTTTTCAGCCGCTTTTCTCGAAAAGTGTCTACTATGTGGAATCAAATTCATCGCTTTATGTCAGTGTTATACGTCTTCTATTTTCCTCTTACATAATTTTTCGCTCTTTGTTTTTTGTGATATTTTTTTCCGAAGCAATATAATGTTGAATAGTCAGTTAATAATATTAGTGCTAATAATAGTATGCTAGTAGCCCTTTGCTTTTTCTTAGAAATCCTTTTCTGTCCATCGTATTTTCCTATTGCAAGTGGGGGTGTGAATGAAATTGACCTTAACATATTTTCTCACCACTTTTCGGCTTTATGGGAAGCCATAACTTTAAAGCACGTCATGACTTATTAATAACTGCGGTAACTATTTAACGACCGGTTTCGCCACCGAAGAAGCATCATGAGGTGATTATCCCTTTCACTTTTTTGTAGACGGATTTTCGTACCGCCGTTTCTCAAAAACCGTATTATTTTACGTTTGTCTCGTGGTATATAGAGGAAAAATAATTTTCATCTACTTTTGTCTTAGTAATGTTTATGCTAGTTATAATGTAAAAGCTACTGAATTGTGAGTGACTCTGAACAGTAGCGTTTGTATTAGCCGCAAAGTTGATTCGTATGGTTTACTGGAAGTGAATAAGATTGCTACGTAGCACTGTCAGCTACCAAGTTAAAGGTTATTCATCGAATAGTCGTGAAATCTTAATCGTAATCATTAATTAATATCCATTACGAAGCGTTACTTTCTCCAAACAAGATTTCATCTTCATTTTCGTCCAAAGCATTGCTAATTCCATATTTTTAAAAGATTTTACCATAGTCCCTATTTCTGTTCACAGCCTCTTCAGTTTTTCATTCACGAGGTCTTCGGTCGCCAAACTTTTGTATCTCGGCGACTACGGAACTCTCAATTTTACACCCCGCGGACCACCAATGTGATATTATTTTAAGTGAAAACATACAAATAAGTAAAAAAACGTCTTTATTTTGGACGGAATTGAGACTTTAGAGTCTCCTCTTCCATTCAACCAATTGTCAATGTAAATAAGTGAATAAAATAAAAATAAATGTTAATTTAAGTCGACGAAAATTGGAACGATTTAGTTGTGGATTTAAAAACCTAAGTGAAGCTTAGATAAAAATATCCACAGCAGAAAATATGTTGAGCTATTATATATTGTTGAGTATTGCATAAAATATATTGAATAATTATCATAGAAGTTCGATTTTATTAACACGAAATTCATGCTGTCAACTCGTTTACCCAGTGACACTAAGAGGACTCAGAATATAATATATAATGAGAGGGCGTGGTAAAAATAACAATATATAATGAAAGGGCGTGGTAAAAATAACAAATAATATATAATGAAAGGGCGTGATAAAAATAACAAATAATGCCAATTTTTTCTTTTTCTTTGCGGACCATCGGTTGGCGACCGCTGCATCAGGAGACATTACCAAATGGAAGGTCTTTCTCACGGATTAAATGCAAAACTCTAATATTAGCATCTAACTTGGCAACTTTGGTCTTTATCCAATGAAGTGTGTTCAGTCTTAAAATTTTGAGTGGTACTCCGAAGCTGCTGTTCGTAATTCTCACCTCTGCCCGTAAGAGGAAGGTAGATTGTAGGTCACACTTTCCGGAATATAAGCGAGTGTCATTGGCCGGCTAATAAGGCCCCATAGAAGACGACGTGCATGAGATTTCTTCACTATTTCCGGAACAACTGCGAGCAGGAATGCGGAATATTTATGATTTCGAAAATAATTCAAAGCGAGCTGAAAAGGTGGATTGCTTAGGAAGCAACTAAAAACGCCGCGAACTTCCTTTGTCGGATATTGCATCGGTTCTTTCGAGAAATCTTCTCTCTCAAAACGCGCTAGGGATGAGTGGACGCAACAAAAGGTGGAGGCCGAAAAAGGGCGTCCTTACTTCGGATGCAACGCACGGAAGCCCCCTTCCAAGATGGAGGAAGCCACGTGGTGCTGGTTCAAGGCTGTGATAAAAAAGAAAGGCTCGCCAACCGAATCTCTGGGCAAGGACAAGGCGCGAATAAATGGTCGGAATGGCGGCTTGTTTGGCATCTGACAGTATCGCGAATAATTAATATTACATTTTTAAGCCACAGTTACACGGTGTCTGGCGGTGACGTTCAGTGATATATCATAATCAGTCTACAGTGTATTAATTAATTTCGAAATTAAATTAAAGTAATTACGTAAATAGTAACACCAGCTAATTACGTAATTATTTCGACAAAGCATTATTAATCGGGAATGATTTACTTTTTCAAAATGAATAGACCTAGAATAGCTTTATAATCAAATTTAAACGTTTTTATCATCAGTGTCCTCCCGTCCAGCCTGTAGACTCATTCAGAAAATTATAGAACCGCAATTCAGGAAGGAAAAATGACCGTTTTATCATTACCATTAGTTCTACCTGGGTCTGTATACCCCCCAAATTTTATATGGAAAATTCATCAGCTCGGTTTTAGCAAGTCGTCAATATAACGGGTGGTTGAAAATTCTAAATTTGAATAAAATTCGTGTAATTTTTAGAAATTGTCTCAATTTCGGAATCTTAACATTTTTAATTTCCGGATTAGGAACCATTCTTCAATTTCCCTTCCTGATGTGTATTTTACAATTTCGTTGGACCATTCTACCTAAATTTATTATGAAAAGAAGTAAAGCCCTTAAAAGTTCAAGTAAAGTTTGAAAACTCAGGCAGGAAATGGCTAGGAAATATATATATACGGGAACGGCTTGGAGATCTGCAACAAACCAATCCCTGGATGGTAAACCATAATGACTGCGCCATAACAAAAAACATATGACGTCCGAAACGCACTCAGCCAAAACATATGGGTGAATACTTTTTGTTTTTGAGTGAATACATATGAGTGAATACTTTTTTCTTTTGATATGTATGCGCATTACCCATATTTCCTATTAGTAGTGTGTGTTTGTTTACCTTTAAAAGAGGTACATATTTCACCTGTTACCCTCCGTTGTTTCTTTTTAAGTTAAATCTGCTCCACGCTTTAGCTAAAGCGTGTTTAGTACGCCGCCCAATGGCTTGATTTAATCATCTCCCCGTTTGCTAGGATAATATTTCCACTCAAAGAGAGTGGGAGAGCAGGAATTCATTACACGTGCCTCCTCGTGATAATCGAATCGATGGATGTGGGTCAAAGGTTAAGATGGATGAACCGCATATCAACGGGAATTCCAGCAGACCTTCCTCACTCCACGTATTGATAGGAAGTAATTCCCAGACGCTCATACTTGGGGGAGGGAGGGAATCCAATGATTACGGAAATATATGTATAAATAAACACGGATATTTTCTTGAAATTGCATGTTTAGTATGTATCAGCCCAATGGCCGGTTTCAACCAGGGCATGGAACCATGGTATCTTTCCTTCCGGTTCTAAGAAAAGAATAAATATCGGTTCCGTTTCAGCTTCGTTCCTTCTGCCGACGTCGAACCGGTTCAAACAGTTTTGTTTTGCTTTAACCATTGTAATACTCTATCCTTCTGAGAGTTTGTTTTTTATGTCCAGCGTTTTTCATGTACGCTATACTATACTAAATTTGGAATAAAACTTAATTATAGTTGAAAATTGTTGTTGCACTTGCTTAGAAAGATTTCCTCCAATTACACTTAAAGTTAAGTGCATTGTTGGTAACCGAAAATCCAAATTAAGAGTTTCAGTTCTTCCGGTTCGAGTTTGGTTCTCACAATGTTTATAAAATAATGTTTTTTTTCGGTTCGATGCCCTGGTTTAAACCTGTTTAATAAAGGGACCCATGACCTACCCGTGGGGTACGCGTCCCAACCGATGGGGTGCGTATTCCCAGTAAGAATTCCGAACCTACTTGGTGAGACAGGAGAGGGTTGATATCGTTCTATTTTATTCCTTTTAACTATTTAATTATCTTATATATTGCCTCATTGCTAACATTTATTGCCAGAAATTCATCGCTATTCGTCAGCAAACTAAATATTTGTATAATAGTAATTACGTAAATTAGAAAAACAAAAGTTTTGCAACTTCGCGAGACTTGTATGCCTTAAAGAGATGCAAAGTTGTACCTGAGGTCTGAAAAGTTAAAAAATACCGTTCTACACCAGCAACGTTATCTACCTAAAGCACTGCGAAATGAATAGAGTCAACCCGGTTTGATAAGGAATGAGTTGGTTTGCCTTCGCCTTCGTCAACGAGCCAAATTGTTTTGAAAGAAAGACGTCCATGTAAGAGCAGCTCAAAATTCTTCTGAGTAAGATTTTTAAAATATTCGTTTAGAATTTACCTGAATGAATGCCATTATTCAGCATCTCTAATACCGCAGTAGCTTTCACATAATCACAGGTAGTATCAAGACTGATATCAAAGTAATTGAAAGATATATTTCCCTCTATATTGTACCAAAACACAAATTGAATGATTTTTTTCATAAAGGTATGGTAGTAAGAACGATACATTGCTGTAGTAGGAACGATATAAGTCCATCTCATAAAAAAATATGTGTTGTCTTTGTTTTAAGCTAATCTGAAAATTTCGATTATTTTTCCACGGAAATAATGATCAACGAGGATATTTTGCAATATTTTGACGGAATAATAGTCTTTTTGATGTAAATATAGTACGTGTTTTTGTGGTGAATATAATACGTACTATAATGGTCGTTCTCGATGGGAAATGCCTTTCTCCTTAAGATTGAAAGAAACATTGAAGAA
>KZ308704.1:193023-215534 GCA_000376725.2 Ladona fulva | reverse complement strand
TTTTTTCACTCTTTCCTTCAACTTTCGCTGGTTTTTCACTCTTTCCTTCTCTTTGTGGGAACTTTACTGCATTAGAAACATTTTTTTGTGATTGAAAAATTAGTTTATTTCTCCACAAAACTATTTTGTCTTTCCTTCTTTTATTTCTATTTCAACTGAAATTGTTAAAAATCTACTTATATTGTAGTGTAATATCATATATAATGTTATATTTTCGTACCAGTACATACCTTATTTTGAGAAGGGTTAATTGGAAGATGGGTATCTCTAGTCCCGACTTCTCCCAGTAAGGACGATTTCTTGTGTATGTAAAGTGGAACCTTTGTGTGCATGTATGTTACCTTTCTGAGCTCACCTTTAACCAAAGCACTTAAGCCAAAGTATTCCTGTTGGCTAACTTGGCAGTTCCAATATTGTCACACGGAAGAACATTGGTTTGTGTTTGACTAAAATCAGTGCTTTATTTCAGTTTTTAGGCTTTCTGCATTATTTTATCTTTGAAGAACACTTCGCAGCTTTTATTCTTATCATAAAATTTAGTTTACAACTTGAATTGGCGATAAATTTTCAGCCCAGTGGGCAAACATTATTGAATAACACTTGTTGTTCTCAGTTACATGCTACGAATAATTTTGAATTAATTTTCTCTGGCGACGTTGGTGGAATTCCATGTTTTCGATGTGAAAATAAATGGCAATTGTACAATACCATGGACCACATTCAGCTGGCGAACGTTGTTTCGAAATTTCAGTCCATATTCAGGTCTGAAGTTACCTTACAAATTTTTAATTGCCATTCTCTCCGATAAATAAAATGAGTGATTTATCTGCATCTTTTCATTGAATGCTCTGTAACTCTATTCCGGTATATACTAATTTTTGAAAGAGCACAACTGACTATTGCTTCCTGTGAAATTTATGGTGAATATAATTCTGAAAAATTTCAAATTAAATATTTTACTGTTTAAAAGGTATTTTTCGACCCAGCGACTGCTAACTAAATATATTCTGTGGAATTGTCATTACCGTTCAAATCTACGTATCGAATGATTTGATAAAATGAACGGATAAACGGAAGCAATATAATGTCCTTTCGTCGTAATATGTCGTAACAGCCATGGATAAGGCAGACAAAGGTAAATTAGATTTTCCTCTATCATGCTCCATAAGGTAAATTAGAAATACTCCTCTCAGCAAGATAGCAGAAAATCATTATTTGTAATACGAGTAAAGGTTACTTACATACTGAAAGCTTTTGGATTGATGAATTTTCCCACTTCTCGTTTCGTGCAGTCCCAGTTTAAGAACTGGTTCAATTTCTACGTAATAAACTTATTGAGAAATTAAACTATTCTGGCGTCAAACCAAGAACTATTTATAATATATTGCACGTTATGGAGTGTAGTCTTCTATAATTATGCATGGTTTCATGTCGCAACCGTTTCAGGAAAAGCCTCGAAACAAAATCCTAGTTTCCTATACATTACATGCGGAAGATTATTTAACCTGCTCTGACATCGAACCATGGATCATTATGGGCTCTATCAACCTGGCGGGTAAAAGATAGCCACGATTCACATGCCGAATTACAGCTATAGCTTTTTCTAAAGCCCAAAAATGTATTTAAAGTATTTTAAAAGGGCGATATTCGAAGCATCGAACCCAAGGTCATTCTGGGATATATCTTTGTATCATGCGTTACGAGTAGAATACCACTTCCAGCGATATCGTAAATTTCAACTCTCAATCATTCCGGGGAGAGATTAAGAGTGTCTTGAACTTTGCTACAATAAATTTCTTATAGGGTATATTGCCGACCTTGAGTCGCACCTATTAGGATCAGTTTGGGGGATTTCTTTGCAATGTATGTAGGAGAAGCATATTAGCGAATTTCAATTCTCTAACTTTCAGAAAAGTGCTTTAAATATGCTGAATCCATCACAATTCTATTCTTATAGGTGTATGATTTTGGAACGTCTGGGATCAAACCCATAGTAGCTAGGATCGAAGTCTCCTTCTTCCTGGTGGTTTTTTGAATGGGTCTATATGCGGTTTAAATTTCAAGTCAATAACTCAATTGGAACATGACTATAATTTGTATCCTATACACTTACAAGCGTCTATACATAATAGACGTTGCATTTTGCATGAACGTATCATGCGCTGTATAGATAATGCATGATACATTGCACCAGTTATAGCGTCGCTGTTCGTATTGATGGTTTACCTTTTTTGCACGTACATATATATTGAGATTTCATAAATCCGTGACCATTTCGATGACAGCGTTATCACAGCGCCCGTGGCAAAGCCAATTCTTCGCAGATATGAAAAAATCTGTGGGCCTTCCCCATGGACCATCACCACCTCTATTCTTCTTTAACGTGTGCACCCACGTTATTGATCCTCAGTGGAGCGCCCCCCCTTCTCTTTCACTCCTCCTTCAGCCATTTCTCCTCGTCCCGTTCCTCTCTCTCACTTGTTTTTCTCTCTTTTCGTGTCTCCTGCTCGATTTGCGGCCCCAGTCCATTTCTCACGCCCCAAGTGAAGGTCACG
Source organism: Ladona fulva (assembly GCA_000376725.2). Classification (NCBI taxonomy): domain Eukaryota; kingdom Metazoa; phylum Arthropoda; class Insecta; order Odonata; family Libellulidae; genus Ladona; species Ladona fulva. The sequence continues at coordinate 212,979 of KZ308704.1, read as the reverse complement.
GTGCTATTTTAACGTCATTCTCATGCTTGCACTCTCGTTAGCACCCCCGATATTGTTTTTCATCGGAGTTATGTCTGGATGTAGAACGGAATCCATAGTTTCGACCGGAATCAATTTCAATAAGATAAATATAGGTTTACGCAAATTTGTGTATATTTATGCAGTGAAAAGATAACTCTGCGTTCGAGTTTGTCCGTAATGTATTCCAATTAAGTATGGAACTTCATCTCCTCCACCATTAGCTAACAGACTCCCTGGGGGTAAGGTTTTCTAAGCTAGGTGAGGAATGAGGATCTTTGGCCAAGCGTTCCTCACTTACTGTAATTTGATCCACTCCCTATGAGTGGAAAACGTGATGAATAGAATAATTTGCATTTGTCTTTTAATACAGGATAGATGAAAACGTATGTTAGATTTACTAAGAAATGCATAGCTTGTGGGCTGATACAACCAAAAACGTCTATGAATACACTGTGATACGATGCAGACAACTGAGATATGAGCGATGCTGATTTATGACATTCATATTGGTTACTCTTTATTGAGTACTGTGAAAGAAATGGCACCTCGTGACACTCCTCCATCACGAAAAAAAGAGAAATTAACTTGGCAAATTCCACTAAATGAAGAATTCATTGCAGTGACCCGGGTTTAGTTATCTTACTATGTTACGAACCCCGGATTGCAGCAATGAATTCGTACCCTAATTGCCTTAACCGTCTCAAAGTCATGAAGAAAACTGAAGCAAAAGTAAATATAACATACGTTTTCATCAATCCTATTTTAAAAGATTAATGAAAACTATTCTATTGATCAAGATGTAGAAACCAACTAACGAGTGATAATCTATGCACCATCTTGAAGGAAGTAAGAATTAAGTACAGTTGTACCTCGACTCAGGAGCTTAATTCGTTTTAGACCGGAGTCCGTATTTCAAGAAGTTCGTACCTCGAAACTCAATTTTCCATTGGATCTCATGATAAATCAATCCGTTCTGTCTCGAATTTTTTGATTAAAAAGGTTGTATACAATAGTAAAATTATTTTCATTCGTCAGATTTTTAACTTACACGGTTTAAAAAGAATACATAAAAATATATATATTTATAAATTCTATGATTATTCATTTTGTCTCTTCGGTGGAAAATATTTAAGGAAAATGTCCAGGGTTGTCTGTGTCAGTCGCTTTGTCTGAATTCTTTTAAAGTGATTAGTGACATTGCATTCAAAAATATTAATGGCTTTACGTACGATGTTGCCGATGTCTTGGGTGCCACTTTCTTACCAACTACTTACTTTCTAATTCACTCCAGTATTGCAATATCATTTACACTTCATTTGTTTTAATAGCTTTGTTCCGGTTGTTATCTTCTTCGGCCTATGATGATGATTCAGTAGTAGGGATTATAAAAGCACCTCGGTTCGCATGTTAGAGTTAGGTGGAAGAAGAGACTACCTGGTCTCTATCTCACCCCACAATAAAGACGTTTTTTTAATATTATTATTATGTCGAAATTAAGTTCGTTTCTTGAGGTCATAATGGAGTACGAAAAAAGTTCATTTGTTGAGCGGTTCGTAAGTCGAGGTGCCACAGGATCCTTTTATTAAGAATTAAGAATTTTTATGGACGCGTGTATCTTTTATGGCATAAGCCGCGATCTGTTGCATTTTTGATCTGAAACAGAAAGGTAGCAAAGAGCAAATTGAAAAACATTCAGGATAGGGAAAGAGTAATGATGGACAGTACAAAGTGATTTAATCCTCGTTACTTAGAATCACAATAGAAGTAACGATGAGAAAGCGATTTTTTTCCTAAAACTGGGAAGTTTTACTAAATAAAACGAAAAAACTTAGTAACTTCCACAGATATGACTGGGAAGTTTCATTTTAGGAGTTTTTGGTTGTATCAATCCTTAAGCAATATATTTCTAAGTATCCAATTTCACGACTATTCATTCTTTTTCTATCGGTGTTAGTAAATTTTCCAAGAATGTTTTTTTTTCAAAAGAGTAGCGCAGCTAGGATATATCTATGGGGAGAGGTTCAAGACAGTGGAGAGGATGAAAATATGGCTACCTTACAGGGGCCGGGATAGTCATGCATGCTTCATCTTACAAGTGATGAAGTTCCTCCATTGCTTATATTACAAGTGATGTTAAAAAAATTCCCTTCAAAAACATTTACTGGATATAAAATGAGATTTACGCAGTTATGTAGTATAATAATTGATCTTTTCGAGATTGGGGAACTAGATTGTGATATCTTTCTTTAAAAATCTTATCTTATTGGGGGGTAACCCTGAAACCCCCCCTCTCACTGCGCAACTAGCTTTTAGGAAAACTATGGAAATGCCCAAAGTTTTCGGAATAAATCATCGTGAAAGTAGTCGCCTACTATCTCTCGTACTATTCGCTTATCGCCCTCCGGTNAATATATAAATAAATTTTAAGTTTATTAGCAAAGTCATCAAACGAATCTATATTACGTAGGTGATCTTAAGAGATCTTATACTCTTTCCTTTGCAAAAATGAGACTTTGGTATCATTGCTCTACCTTTCCCATTGGAAAACAAAGGGCAGCTCTACATCTACATACGATCTACTACTCGAATATACATTGCAAACCGTCTTTTGGCTTGTAGCAGAGGGAGTAAACAAGAAGCGTTCGAGTTACCTCTGTAGCCTACTGCTGTCCCGTATAGTTGGCGGAAAGAATGAGTCCCTAAAACGACTTGTCCTCGCATCTATTGCTTTTATTTTTTGCTCATTGTCTGATCGGCCGAAGTAGCAGGGGATCGCATAATACCCATCAAGTTTCCTCAAATTTATTTACTCTAAGTTTATCAAACAATCGCATCCTAGCTTCTAACGTCCTATCTTTCAAAGACTCCCTCAACCTGCATCTGACAGCCTTTTCGTAACGCTTGATTTTTTATCCTATCCCATTTTAACAAAAAGTATCGCCTTGCGCTGCACTTTCTCGAGTTCGCGGGTACACGTTTATCCCCTGTATCACTTATAATCGCCGTAACCCAGCCGCAGTTTTTTTATCGATTGGTAAATTCATCTATAGAATCTCCAAAGTTAACATTTTTCGCTATTATACTATTTCAAGGACCATTTATGACTAACGTCACGCCCTGATTTGATTCTTTTCCACCGAAATTCCTGTGAAGGGCCTATGACGTCAAATAGACAAGCTATACAGAAAATGAATGAAGTTACAGTTGAATTTTCATTCTTTATTCATCGAGGAAACAAGTTGAATAACATTGAAAAAATGTATTTGGTCGACTCGATATATCTCATTCGTGGCCCTTGTAAGACTGAAAGAATTCCTCCACTATTCTCAGAAACGGTGGGCCTAAAATAGAACGACGCGCAGTCTATTCGTCATCGAGGTTCGATTTGATTTCCTCTCGCCCTTAGGAAGTAAGTTTTCGACGATAAGATGTGAGTAACAGTCAAAGGACTCTTAATTGGTTCCCATCAAAGAGAATCGAGAATTTGTACACTGGTTATGTCGACATCGATTTGCTTTTGTTACTCACCGAAATAGTTTCAACTTTGGCGCTGCATTTCCTTCTTCAAATTGCTCTCCTACGCTTCTGCATACGGTTTAATTTTAGTCCTTCCCCTAAAATGTTTCTGTTTCTCGTGTTTTTTTGTTTTATTCTTCTGTCAGGAAAGAGTGGAGGGAAATAAAAATCCGCACCGCATTTCGCAAAGGGGGCCAATAAAGCACCCTTAGCGGTCCTATAATATCGGCGTCTCTTGTCAGTTTACAGAAAAATGTCAACATTGAAAGGATGCGGACTTAAGTTGATCAGAAATGGTTATTACGTTCATAGTTAATTTTCTTACTAGGTTTGGAGTTGATAAAAAATTGTTCATGCGCTCAATGTTGTAAGAAATATGCATTTCCTTATGCCTGTTTTTTTAGCTTTGTTGCTGACACTTTTCTTTTACTTATTTTCCCTTCTTTTAAATATTAGTTGCTACTGTCACAGGTTTTTCACGCCCCTCTTCACGTGGTTGTTTTCCTGCAGGGTTTTAATTTTTTCCTTAGTGCAGAGTTAGGTTTTTTTAAAAACCCACATAATAGTTCCTTCTTTTATTGCTTTTCTTTAGTTCGACTCCCAATATTTCTTTCATTCTTTCTGTAATGACTAAGGGTCAGATGTAAGAAGAGACTAATTAGTCTCAATCTCGCCCGTGAATAAAGACGTGTTATTTTTATTATTAATGCTCCTTTTCTCTCGATATTTCTGAAATCCTTTAAAAGCTTTTCATAGTCATATTTTTCCCTGCGAAAATGTATAAAAAATACAAGCGAGTAATCTCCAATTATCTCTCATAATTACACTGCCTTAAAGTTCTAATTTTATCACTTCGCACCGTAATTACTTTTAACAGAGCCGCGCTCAGCCTGTCGCCTGGGTGCGAACATAATTTGCTGCCCCTTAGGGTTAAATACCAAAACCGTACATTTCCTGATTTGCAGGTAAAATTTATTTTGTAAGACTTCGAAAAAGTAGTGTTTTATGACTTCGTTCCCCAGCTTATATTGGTCACCTAACATAAGTAACAATTAATTATGCTTATTTCGTGTCCTGACGTAGTTAATGTTCATTATGAGTTACTAGTTCACATTACTTTTGAGTGTCATTATCTTAGCAGCAACAGTCTCCGTCAATAAAACACGCAAAGCTATTTGCATATTAGGAAATATTCCGATCAAATCTCTATTAAATATACATTTCAATGCCTGACGAGGATATAATTTTGGTACCAGAAAATGTTGTTGAAATAATTTCATACCTTAAAAAACACGTTTTCCAGCCCTGTGATAATATGATACCAATACTTCAACATTATAAGTTGTCTTCAATTAAACTTAAGAAGAAGAAATGTTTAATTCAACGAAATTTATTCTCGCAGAATTTAAACCGTTTTAATGGTTCGTTAACTTTGTCGGAAAATATTTCAAGGGGCATTTATTTTCCAGTTTGCCTCAAAGTTGTTAGTTGAACGTATTCTTCGTGAGTTTCGTTGTCTACTTGTAAAGTCATCAGCAATGGCTGCTTGTACCCTCACCCCCACCACAGTTATCTTCCGAAGGCTTTTTAGATGAAACAATGATAAGAATAAGCTATATAACGAGCAAATGCTCTCTTAAGTTTTTAAAACTAAAATAAAAAAGGGTAAAAATAGAGAGTTAAATAAAAGGAATAAAAAGTTCGCAGTGTAACTTGCGTTTACGTAATATTAAGTGAAGATTATCATGTAAAGTAAAATCTTAGTAGAAACAAATACGTATATAGCAAACAAAAGTAAAGTAACATCAATCTTATGATACAATCATACATTATTTTGCATGTAATAGATTATTTGGCATTTAAATAAAATGTTTTTGAGAAAGGTAATAATTAAAGGAAAGAAAAAGTTCTGAATATTACGTTTACATTTAGAAAATAAAATCTATAGCCATTGGTAACGTAAAATAAAACCAGTAGAAACTAATAAAAAATATAGGATACATAAATATCAGTATTATTATACATCATAAATTATTTCGTAATAATTGGTTACTTGGCATGTAAAAACCTAAATACTTTGAGGAGATAAGACCGATATAAATGGAATCTAATGTAGAATTAATGAAAAGAGCCAATCTAGGCAAGACGAGGTAGTTTGGTTTAGCTTTCCTCACGGAGTAGTAGTAGTATTTTTTTAAAAATTGATTCGACGGCTGAGGTGGTTTCGCCCATATGAGTTCCTGCGGGAATCGAGCCCGAGACCACCTCCACCAAAGGCGAACACGCTGCTCATTAAGATATCTGAGAGCCTTGTCCTCACTGAGTCAGAATACTTACGATAAATTAGGTAATTTCTTTATCATAGCTGAACAATTCCCTATGAATTACACCTTTCGTAGTATTCAACTAAGAATTATATACCGGAATGACATCATTTTGCATTATTCAGTATCATTCATAGGTCATTAGCTTTCACATTATTGTAGCCGTGTGCCAGACTCAGATAAAAGTAAATTATAGATTAAAGTTTCCTCTCTCTACCTCTCTCTCACTAGAAATGAATGTACAGGACGACGACTTTAATTTGTTTGGAAGAGAATTCACAGGAAGATGGAAAACTTCTTCATCGAATTGTTTGATGATGATGAAACGCAGCTATGTTAACAATTCCACAATATCGCCAACAATACTAATCGATTAGGGACTTAAATCATTCCCCTAAATTGAAATAATTACAGTATTGCATTTTTGTCCCAATTTCTCGTAACGTATGGTCTTATGCAATGACGAAGCTCGCGACTGTTTTACGGCTATTGCTTTCTGTCCTCCGGAGATGTTAATGTGGGTGAGATGATCTTGTCTACTTGTTGCTCCGAACAATTGATTTCGATTTATCTCTTTGTTTTCCCTGTATTCCGTGTCGTAAACCTTTGATACTTTTAAATTTTGATGTTTCATTGGCTGACTGTTGCCTTTTGGCTCCCATCCAGCCTATAAACCTTTTATGGAAATAATGGCCTATCACAGCCTTTGTATTGGGAAGACGTACCATCATCAGTGCTTAAACGGAAATGAGTAATCGAATGGAAGGAAGGTATTTTTTCTGGTTCCCTGGTGATATTCTTTGGGCCTTCGAAAGATATTTTATATGGTCCACTAATGTGTAGGATTCTGTTTTCCAATTATACCTCATTATATTATCTTTCCTCTTCTACCACATTAGTTTATTTTTTGTTTCAGTATCGATTATTGTAGTAGACGATGCATTTTCTCCGAATCAACTCGTTTCCTCAGGAGGTTTTGCTCAAAGGCAGCCTCTTATTTATCGACTTCCCCCAATTTAATGATATTCTATTATTGATTATTTATTATTGTGATATTGTATTGTTGTGATATTTTATTATTGCGATAAGTTACCAATGTGTATACTATTTTATGTGATATTTTCACATTAAGTCTAGAATTAAAAATTCGATTATTGTGATATTGTATTGTTGTGGTTGTATATTATTGCGATAAGTTATCAATGCTGTATACTATTTATGTGTTATTTTCAGTTAAAGTTCTTACACTAGTTTTCTCTTTTTCAGGTAAGCTTTCATAGACGTGGTGATACTCATCAGAGTTGCTAAAGAAACTTTGTGATCTTTCGAAGAACGGACTTGTAGGGTAAGCCATATGCATGATTAAAAAATTGAAATGCTTTATTGTATTCTATGTATTCCAGGGAACATAATTACTGAGGCTGGTTGCTGTCGTATATGAAGTTTTTCATTTACACTTTCCCTTATTAATGTGGTTTTTGCGCCTGGAATATCAATAGCGTGCAACCTTCATTTAAGATGATTGGACGGAAGGTGTACGAGTATAATGGCTGCTCACCTAAAATTACGTGAATATGCCAGCATTTGGCAAGGAGTTTCTGCATCGTGCAGTCTATTTTCGTATCCGGTAGCTTTATCGTATCGAGCAAAAATCAAATTTGGAAGCGACTAGCTCCAGGATCTATTTTCCTTATTTCATTACATAATCTGATCGACTAATGTGGCAGAGTGAAGCACGTTATTTCCATCACATTTACCCAGAACGTACTGTCTCTGAATCAGTTGAGAAAACGTATCCGAAAGGTGCGTTTCCTCTTGAGAGTAAATAATGCAGAGTCGCTCTCGCTAGTAGACACTCGCCAGTGGACACGTCTGAGAGTAACTCGCTGGAAGAACCTGAGAGCTTGAGAGTTTGATGTTGCTCGCTAGGCAACACGTGCTCTTTGTACTCTCGGAGAGTAGCTCTCAACTTTCGAACGCAGTTCGACTTGTGAGAGTGACTCGCGAGAGCTTGCTCAGGCAGAAAAGGCTACTTACAAGTTTTGGTCAGCGGAAGACTTCAAAGATTTAATTAACATCGACCTGATTAAAGTTTTGTAGCATGAGTGTTGTCAAGAATGTCGAGATCGGATACTGAGGAGAAATTTTTAGAAAAGAATTATTTTCTAATACATTTTTTAATAGAAGTGGAAAATCAAAGGAAACTTCATTATTTGCCGAAGTGTTCGATAAATTTTAATATAACCATTTAAATGTATATATGGTGATGCATTTGTATATATATATAAGCAGAACGGGGAAATGACTCTTATGTAATATGAAATGAAATCGTAGCAATACTCCATACAGTATATATTACATGATAATATGGTAATTTAATGTAATTTCTGAACCATTGCAACTATTCTGTACTAACATTATCATAGCCCTGAACAGAACTAATTACATAAGATTTTGTAATATTGTAACTGATTAACGAGAATCCTATCTCTTCCTAGTGTATAAAGTGGCGAGTTAATTTCATCATTAAAAACAGTATTTCCACGTGTACACGTGTAATGAAATCAAATGCTATGGTAAATGTTTGGAGTCGAGAAGTTTTATGCATAACGTCGACAGTTGTGCTTGGTATTGAAAAAATTTCGTTACATTGCTTAAAATCTGAATTGTTGGTCAAAGAATGGAGAAAGAATGTCATCTTGCTTACAATTCCAATGTAATATTAAATTACTAGTAAACGCCCCAGTCAAGCATGACGGAACTTAATTTAGTTTTAAAATATATCTATTATCGTATATATCTGGTCCTCCTAAGCCAGAAACATTCTGTCCTGAGATCATTTCCACGGATCTGTGCTCATTTATTTACAGAACAATATAAACTTTATTTCAGTTTGGAGCAGTGATTGGCAGCTTGACTTGAATGTAAAGAAGTGCTATGTCTTCTGTTTATGCATTCTGCCAATACTACCTGCATACCGTATCATATTTCAGGTCATCCTATGGAGTTTGTGAGACATCACAAATACATAGGAATTATGCTCAGTTGTAGTTTTTCCTTCAAAGAGCATATTCGAAGCATAATTTGAAAGGCAAACGGGATGCAAAGGTTAGCCAGTAGGATTCTGAGGGGATGTTCATCAAGAGTAAAGGAAAAAGTATACTTTTCCTTAATTAGACCTCTCCTCAAGTATTGCTGTGCAATTTAGGATTCTCACATAGTAGGATTAGTCTCCGATCTTGAGATGGTGCAACGTAGTCAAGGGAGATNACATAATTTACGTACATCTCTTAGGGAAACGTATTTTGTGCTCCTGGGTTCGAACCCGGACCGTTACAGAAATAAAAATAGTTTACCTGGGGGTTTCAGCATCGTAGAAACACAATGCAGTTTGTTTCAGATCTTTAAGTCAAGCCGTTTCTGAGATAAATAGGGTAAGGACAGACATTTGCTTTATATATATATATGATTCGTTAGGGTTACTCAAACATATCACACGGAGTCTACTTTCGAGGAATTTCTTCCACAAAGGTTGTGCGAATTTTCGTAAGCCAGAGATTTTTGCGAAAAAGATTATCTCTGAAATTTGTCTACGTTAAGCTCTAAATGCCTATCATCGCGCCATTTCTTAATCCAGTCTTACAAGGGAACCTTCGTCACTGCGTCAAACGGATCTTAATGATACACTGAAGGATATGTGCTTTGGTAAGAAACAAGTACCGATATGTTCTGATTTTGACTAACTCTTCTTAGTTAGTCAGCAAAAGTAGTTTAAAAGTCAGCCAAAAATTCATCACTTTCAAACTTAGTGATACATCGGGCTGTTTACTGATAATACATTGTACTGATGTATCAGCGACAGCAGTGGTGTAGTGATAGTTCGCGAATTCGATACCAATCGGATGATTTTTCACCTCCATTTCAAGCGCATAAAACACCTAAGGCCTTGTATCCACTTGTTGGATTTCTGCATATAGCATCCCCGTTACGTATCACTGGATACGGTGAACGTTGTTACGTTCCGTATAAAAATTTGATACAAAGAAACGCAACGAGCCCGATCGGTAATATGTCGGTTACTCCCCGTCACATCAAAAGAATTGATACGATGAACGAGGAAATAGAAGAATGATGTGTTCCACCTTATTCTATCGGCGAATGATATCCAACTGGGATACGATACAAGTGGATACAAGATTTAAAGCGTTGTTCCTAAACGTAACTTAAAATTGATAAAATATTCATAAAAAAGAAATTAATTTGCGGAAGAAAAATATGGATGTTTGTCCTTTGGGTTATCATTAAGATGGGAATATGCGTGTAGTGTATGGGACCCTGCAGAAAAGTGTTGTATTCGGGAATTAGAAAAAGCACAGCGAAAGGCGATAGGCTTTGTAAGGAATTGTCACAAGTCGGTGAGTGTTACGCAAATGCTTCAGGACGCGAAATGGGAATCTTTAGAAGATAGAAGGCTTAAGCAAAGGATAAATCTACTTGATAAATTTAGAGAAAGCACGTTCACAGATGATGTAGCTGACATAATGCGTCCGCTATGTTACATAGGCCGCGAGGAAAATCAGAGAAATAGATGCTAGAACAAGTCGTTACAAAAATTAATTTTTTCCGCGAACGATACGCGAAAGCAATCGATTAGTGTAGTAGTCATGGTGCTTGCACCCCCTGCCACACGCCGAAAGGCGGCTTGCAGGGTACTTCAGTAAATGTAGAAGATCTGTTTGACGCAGGGCTATAGGTTCCCTTGTTAGTTTCAAGTCATTGATCGATCCTATCGATTTACAGGATATCGATATTTTTATGCGTTGTCTTCGAATGCTTGGAAATACCGCCTTTCTTCAGTGGTACCGTAACTCTCTTCCTGTTCCTCAAGTGAAATTTTGGTCGCCTCTATGAAAATGATGCCCTCTCCGCTGTAAGGGACCGGTCAGACAACACTCTTGTTTTTCTTTTCGTTAACTACTAAATATATTTCGCCATACTTTGCTCATTCTTACGTATCGGAGTCCTTTATTCCTTTTTAATTTCGCTCCGAGGGCGCAATGCCAGGAGTCTTTCCGACCCACTTGTGGCAGATTATATTTGCGTCTTTGCCAAGGTTCCCTCGGATGTCATCTTCATCCCGCCCTCCATTTTCCTCCGTCCGCCGCTATATCGACGCAGTCGGGATATCTTATCAGCATTCGATCAGTCGCAACTCCGCTCCCCGGTTCTTAATCGATGAAGCTGTCACTCGGAGAAAGTGCGGGTGAATCGGAGACGGGCTTCTCTATTTCGCCGTCGCATTCGTGTCCTCGTCTGTTTCCCGATTCTGGCGGTGCCGGGTAATTGAAATGAATCCCTTGCCTTTGGCGTTGACCCGACATCCCGAGGGATGCCGGATTAGGGATATCTCCGGAATTTTCGTCTCCAGGCTCAGAAAGCACGCAAAAATGTTGTGATACCTCGGCTAACGAAGATGATAACTTAATGTTATAAAGTATGTAGTACCATTACTTAATTATTTTAAGTATATAATATAATTACCGTATTTTCTGGTAGATAATCCGCGTTTTATCTATACAAAAATGTCGAAATAATATTAAAATAATAGGGCGTGATATGCAACGGAAAATCTGGTTTCATTGAATATTGAAACAAATGGCTATACAATACACATCATAAATCACGGACACTTTAACTCAGAAACGCTGCCGAAAAATACTACATTCACTTACCACTTACTTACTTAACTCCTTTAAAAAAATGATGACTCCACCCAAATGAAGTTAATAAGTAATATAAAGCATTAAATAAATAAGGAGATATAGGGAGAATAATCTACCGTTTCCTTATGATAATTATGATATGATCAAGAATTATCTGAACTATTTTATTTTAATTTGCTTTTACACATACATGAGAGGTGGTCCACCATGACATGCGTTTGCCGAGTACGTATTGCTTTGCCGAGTCTGACTTAAGTATTCGTTTGCTGGATCACTCGTTAGCCAGTAGTTAGTCACTGCATAACGTTCTGTAAGAGAACGTCGCTAAATATAACCCGTTTAAGACGCCCTTAGGGGACCGGAAACAAGCGTGATATCACGTTGGCTGCAGAGGGGTACCGACTCGACGGCCGAAAAGTCTGTCTGCATTGATCATATTGGGCGACGACCCGAGAGCATTTTCTGAAACAGGCAATTAGTTTTGGGCAGATTATGGCAAAACTTGATTTCCTTCGCGTTGTAATGTAATCTAAAAGTGATTTTTGGCTCTTTAAATTTGGAAGGAAGAAAAATTTGAAGGAGTGAACATCCATTTTAGTTTTATTTTATTATATAATTGCTCTTAGTTATTCTTTGTGATTACGACTTTAGTTTACGACGAAATAATACTGTATCACACTTCCTTGCGACTATGAACCCAACTTTCTGCGCTGAGACGAGATCAAGGGAAGGGCTAAGGACATCCTAATATAGAGATGACCATCCTGCTCTATCCCGGAACCCATTTTGTGCCTGAAATGTGTCCCGTTTTCTTGTAGTCAAAGAAAGGAAAGAAGGAATACTACAATAATCTCTGTCGATAATGGTTTCGTTAAGAGACATTAAGTTATGCAAGTCATTACCTGGAAACTACTGCCACCTACTTCCCCTTTTCATTGAACTTAAAGGGGAATTTGATAAATCATGTCAACGGATCCATTAGCGCTTTCTTAGAGGTTTTGCTTGGTGTGCGTATATTTTCATGCATGTTAACTGGAATCTCAACTCAACAAGTAGACTCTGCAAGTTGCCTGTATTTCAAGGGCCCACCACAATCTCCCTTTTATTGCCATGAAATCTGCTCATCATACGTTTTCTCTTGAAGTCGAAGAACGCCTAGTATTGGTTTGTTTACAACTCCAGTTCACGACTCAAGAACCAAATACCTTGCGACTATGAAACCCAAATTTCTGTCCTAAGACGAGATTGATATGAAGCGCCCCTATTTAGAGAGGACCATCCCGCTCTGTCCCAGTACCCGTATTGGACACGAAATGTCCCGCTTTCTTAACACAGAATTGGGTTGCCTATACGTCAGGGGTTACAATCTCGCTTTTACTACCATGGAATTTGCTCATCCTACTTATTATACGTTTTCTCTTTAAGCCAAAGAACATCTGCTACTCGCTTTCTACCTGTTCTATAAACAGTCTTCTCTCCATTGATACTGTAATTGATCGCTGTGGGTGTTTACTTGTCGCCTCCGCAGTCTACCACTGTGTTTGCGAAAATATCTTATCTCCGCCAATATTCGCGGAATCCCACCTTCGATATCGCGGCACCTTATCCCGATTCGTTCTATTTTGCTCCAGAGGCCTTCATATTCTCCTGCTTCTAATGCTCTCAAATCTTTTCACCCTACTTATTGAATGGATTCTTCGAGATTTCTTAAAATTTTTCTCGTGAAAATTAATCATCGCAGATATGAGAGTGAATGGGAATCCTTTACGAAACACAACCGGCCGGACAGGAGCATAATACAGATAATGTGTACAATATAATGCTGCGAAATAAATATGAAATTACTTGGTAGTTTCCAAAAGAAATTTTACTTCACGACCGGTTTCGACTCTTGCGAGTCATCTTTAAGGTACATGTCACCGGAAATGTTTCCATTTTTACGAAATTGTGAAAAAAATCCTGTATAAATGAAAAATTTTTGGTGACATGCCCTTGAAGATGACTCACGAGAGTCGAAACCGGTGGTGAAGTAAAATTTCTATTGGAAACTACCAAGTAATTTCATATTTATTTCATTATGGCGTTGTACCAAGTTATAGATATATTGATCTATTAAATAGATCGTATTGATTAGATAATAATGCGACTTAATTAGGGCGAGATTGAGACTATCAAGTATCTTCTTACATCTAACCCTTTGTCGTACGAAGTTTAAAAAGAGATGAAAAAAGTGCAAAGAAGACTACTTTGTTTGTTTAAAAACCTAATTTATAACTTAGAAAAAACACACCACTGCAGGAAAACGCCCACCAGAAGGGTAGTGTAAAAAACCTGCGAAATCTACTGATAGTTAACTAAGTTTTAAGGAAAAGATAAGTTAAATCACATATGAAAATAAAACAAAATGGTACAAATACATTATGTCATAACAAATAGAAATATATTATCTTAAAAAAACAGAGAAGAACTTTATGATATACAAGTAAAACGTTTCAAAAAGAGGTTTGTACCATGATTCTAAAGTTTCAAGTGTGTTGCTAAGAAATATTAAATTATGACTATTATATGAATAAAGAAAATATTATATGTAAATTGGAAGTACATATAAATATTATATGAATATAAACATATTTTCACATATCTAGAGAAAGACTTGTCAATGGGTACAGTACAACCAACAACTTAGCAAATGCAATCTCTGGCCGGCAGATAAAGTGGACTTCCGTTTAAAGTGGATTGCAGCTAGTGTAGGGACGGATGAAAATAGCAGCAAGTCTTAAGCGTTGATTTTGCCATTTGTTTGGTAAGAAAGTTACATAAAAGGGACAGAAGTATTAAGTAGGATAGCGTCTTAAGCGTGATCGTTTATACTAGGTTTTACCGAACGTGAATATTTACTCAGCTGGTGAATTTCATTCACGTGTCACCAACAGGAGATACATCTTCGTGGCCTGCTATTCTCCTGCCGTTATCACCTACTTTAGGTAGACATGTATTTGTTTATTCATACAGAACAGTGCCAGAGGCTGAAGTGACGAGACATTCTCTTCATGCGCTTTAGAGCGGCGCGGCAAAATAAATAATTAAATTTTCATTTCCTAGGGAAAAAGGGATGCGTTTCGGAGAATCAGTATCTATTATTTTCTGTCCTCCTTTTCTTTATTTCCAATCTTGCAAATATTTCTTAAGAAATACGAGACTGCGTTTTCATATACAACTTTCTTGCGAAACCTCCAGTCGTTAAATCCAGGGGTACTGGGAGCGATTCGGAAACCGAAAACTAACAAAATCGTTATAATATTTGGCAATTGTGTAATCCGAGTTACTAAAACTGTTACACGAAGCCAATTCCTCTTTTTCAATGGGATGCTTGGTGAGAAAGACAAGTGGTGCTCCACATAGCGGCACCTAGGACTCGCGGATATCCAAGTGGGCAACGCGTTCGACTTTGGCGAAAGCTGTCCCGGGTTTGATTCCCGGTGGGAGCCCACGTGCGAAATGACCAAAGCAGTCGAAGCACTTTTAACAACACTACTACTAATTCATAGCGGCACCAACCACCTTTACAATACCTGCGCGGAAAGTGGGAGTCCTGGGTTCGATTCCCAGTCATATCGATGTTTTTCGTCTGTTTAACCTTAAGTATCTATATTTACTACTTACTCTTAATGGCAACTTGGTACCAAAATCTTCTTTTGATGACTGAGTACATACGTACTCCGGTTGCTTCATTAATATTACGAGTTTAATTTTAAAATTTCATTAAATTTTGCGTTATTGAAGATGTCCATGTATAAAAATCCTTTAGGGTGGAATAGAATATGTAGTATTCCGAGTTTAATTGATTCCGACCGGTTCGACGCTTGCTACCGGGGCGAATCCAGAACCAAATCGAATTGCTATGCTCGTTGAACCGAAGGAAAAACCGGAAAAAAGATAGTTACGGTTCGATGCCATGATTAAAGTTAAAAATCTAAGTTTTCGCGTCTTGGTGAGATGCTTTTTTAAATGCTTTTATCGTATTCCTGTTTCAGCGATTTCAAATGTCGTTGATTGGAAATGGCCCCAAGGACAGCCAAAGACCTCTCTCTCTCTTCTTCAACATTCTGCCCCTTGGACTCGCTATCTTCTTGCGATAACACTCTCCTCTCATACATCCTCACATTTAGGTGGATTGCAGCAGCGTTCTTTTGCGTGGGCGTTGCTTTTCTCCTCACCTACGAAAGCTTGGTGTAAACACTATACTTCCCTATGGTATCCCGCTCGCATCTCGCCCACGCTGACCTTTAGAAGCTATCGAATGTTAGGCATCCTTAGGTTTCTCAAACTTCTTTCCTCCTCAGCGCACACACTCTAAATTTTTGAACAAATGTCCTTTGACGTCAGATCGAATTCTAACGAATGACAGACGAAAGCGAGTAGTCTCTCTGTAATATAATTTAGATTTACTTTTAAATATTAGTTTAACATGTATGGACATGAAAATCTTCTTTACTAGAATCTGAGGAAAGACCTAAAAACTGGTAAAATACCATGATTTATGATTAAAACTTACCATAATCCGTGGTCGAATTTAAAGTTAAGTAATTAAATGACGAATGAATATTTAGTTTCGTAATAAGCATCGTAAAATGAGAAGTAGCGTAAATGCAATTCCATAAGACTCGTAGATCAATTCTATTTTTGATGCTAATGGAATGTTTTCTTTTATTAAAATATTTATTTATGCTGATGATAATGGTTTGGTCTTTCTCCACTAAACTTTCAGACAGCCGTTGCAGGTTTCAAAGAAAACTTTATTGCATATTGGTGCTATGAATATGTTTTTCATGAAAATAAAATAGTGAACCAACGCATATACTTCTGAAATATAAATAATCATTAATGTAGGTTTCATTTTATTATTTTTGTTTTACAGTTGAATCCGGATCGTGATAATTCATTTGTTTGCCTTAATTTGTCAAATGCAGCATTAAACAAATAAATAACTTTCTTATATATTTAGACCGTTATAATCACATTTTTTACATACTCTAAATCCACTACTTCGGCCTTGACTTTGTGGTGGCTATTCATAATGAAAGAAAAAAGACAAACCTTTTGTCTTATTCCTTTCATTTTACATACTCGCTATCTATCTAATCGCATTAAGAGGGCCTAGTTTAAATACAAAAGATTTAAATATTATCGGCTGTGTTTATCTATTTTAATTAAATTAATTGTTCTAAAATTCGAAATTATGGACACGTTTGTTTAATATGGCATTCCCTTCAACCAATACCAAATATCATCAACATTTTGTTCCTATCCTTCTCCGTTTTAATTATTATCTCTTATAATTTAAATGTTTGTTTTAAACGGTATTTCTTGGACTTTACCCCACATTACCTTCATTGATACAATGAGGTATCGAAGTGATCGTAAAGTATATTTTAAGTCTTTCTAAAACGTGCTGTATTTCGTTTTAATTTCTTCGGCATTTTTAATCTTCTGATTATTGTTAAAAAATGTCACATCGTCAACGACCTGATGAATCTTTACGACCACTTTATACTTCATTTTGATTATTTACAAAATTACGCATTAATACAATTTTACTATTTATACTTAAGTATAAGCATTGAAATATCGATAATAATTTAATTATTTTTATAGTTTTATCCCAGAATTTGCTGAAAACATACTGAATTCTACAATGCGATTCTACTTTGGATACTATGTCAAGAATCAAACTAAAAATCTCCATCTACTGGAAACAAGATGCGTGACTTGTAACGGCTCATGAGCAAATCGGACCATGATGAGTATGTGTGGCATTGAACCAGCTTAACCATGATTAATGGCTAAACTGGGCATGGTAATGGTGAATAGGCACCTTCCAGCATTCGACGATTCCACAACAAGTTGTTCCAGAGAATAAAAGTCCCAGTTAACTCAAATAAAAATTTTATTAAAAGTTTTTAACAACGGAACGACAGGCACGCTCCGAGGAACCATGCGTGAGAGAGAAACGTGCTGTCTAAAGAACTACGAAAGAGAAGCGAGAAGTTGGCGCGTCGTAACGGTTCGATGGTTTTCCATTAGTCCCTCTGAAAGTCCGAAGGGGATTTCGTTTCGGTCGTTTCCTTCCAGAGGCACCGTTCGTTCATCCGTGAAGTGCGAAAGATGCGATGAGGTCCCCTTCTCCTGATGATTTGTATGAAAGACGATTTTAGCTATTGATGTTTGTCGGTCAGCCATCAGTGTCCATATCCGTGTCCTTCGAGGCCTTCACCGCCGTAACCGCCTCCGACAGCGCCGCCGTAACCGCCTTCGATAGCGCCACCGTATCCGCCTTCGAGTCCATGGCCTCCGTATCCAGCAATAGCTCCACCTTCGTGGCCTCCGTATCCAGCAATAGCTCCACCTTCGTGGCCTCCGTATCCACCAACAGCTCCTCCGTAGCCTCCCTCCAGACCGCCGCCGTATCCTCCGTGGCCAGCCTCCTTAGCCACCACCACTGGTACGGCGCCGTAACTCTTGAGGTTATAGTTCTGATAGGAGACGGCTACTGGTCCGTGTCCGCCACCATATCCTCCTTCGATGCCTCCTCCAATTCCCCCTCCAATTCCTCCTCCGTAGCCAATGTCACCAGCGGCGGCGACGGCGACCAGGAGGGCGATGCAGATCTGTGTGGAAAAGGGAAATGGGAATTAATAACTGCTAGGACTACTATAGCCGTGATCACTCGGAAAGATTGAATTCCGTAGCATCCAAGTTGGTACTTCAAAGCAGTGTTTGAGGAGGCTAAATGGAATATTTTCCTCTACGTCGTAACCATTTCTTCCTGGTCGTTATCCAAAAATTTAGGGGAAATTTAAAAAAAATGAGCGATGTATTCCTCTATTTCATAGGAACATAAATCATAGTATAGGTCGGCAATTGCGTTTCCTATGGCATCGAGTGAAATTTTTATCATAAGTAGTATCTATTATATACTGAAAAAATAATCTTACTCTTACTATTGAACCCCTATGAACTTTGCTGTCATTATCGCAGTCCGAGATTTATGAAGATTTGTGGAAAAAAATAATTATTACATTACGATCTTTAAGGTTAACTTTATCTAATACACTTCACTTTCATAGTACATACACATTTGGTTATGTTATTCCAGTATCATAATCAAAGTCACCAACCACTGTCATTTAATCTGGCCTATTCATATAGAGAACGATAGAAATCTGAAGTCTTCTTACCCCAAAGTTAATATCTCAATAAGTATCGTGAACGGTATGAAGTGATTTCTTTCTATTTTTCCGCATTTGCGTTCGAAAAGCCTATGTGTTTAGGTCAGAGGAGTCAGAGGTGTGATCATCAAATCTATTTAATGATTAGCTAGGTATGAAGTACAGCAAACTAATCGCAGTTCTATTGACGTGATGGATTCATAAAGCAGTCCTTTAAGGTTGAAGTGATAAGTCGCGGAAAATATATTTGCGGAAGTGGTCATGCATTGCCGATGTTAGACCGTCGGATTGGTTTAATTAACTGGAACTGCATGAGATTAATTTGATGTAATAAGTTTTAAAATGCAACAGGTTGGTAGAAAAAGAAAGAAACTTTCGAAAATCCAGCATTAAAATTTTTGAAGACCCGTTTTAAATACGCCTAAAAACATTTTCGTATTCCATCGCTGAAATGCGGTAGTCCAGTAGGAAGAAATTTAGAAGCCACAAAAAAGGAATTGCTTACCAGGAACTTCATGGTGATTTCAACTGGTGGTTTGGGATTGACTGGTTGATGTGCACTTGGCTCTGCTCGAAGGCTGACTGACGATGCTTCACAGTCTCTCCCCGTCTCTTATATACTCCACCAATGCACCTCCCCCATCCACGGCGCCCCCTCGCTTCAAATAGCGAACTTTCCCCGTCTCCTCAGCCCTTTTCACTTTATTTGCGAGAAGCGATCCATGACTTGTAGGCGTCGGTGAAGGGTTCCCATTCACGAGTCACTTTCGTGAAACATCGGAAGAGTAGGCGTAAGGTAGCGGTGGACCGGAAACCCAGATTATCCCTTCAAGAGCTTTGCTCCCTGAACAAGATAATGCAATTATTCGCGCGTGTGCAATTAACCTGTAATCAGAGCGTGTTTTTCGAAATCTTCCCCAGTTGAGTGAGGGGGTGTTTTATGCCCTGGAGTATCTCTGGGAGGACGGGATAAAAACGCTGCGCCCTCGAGGAATTCGTTTTTAGTATTTGTATTCACTCGCAGGAAGTTTCCGAGAGCGACTACCATCGGGAACCGCCTCATCTCCCGATTCTCTTACGATTTCTTGTCCCGAGTTCCGAGAAAAATTTTCGGTATATGGGGAAATAGCTTTTTGAAACTAG
>KZ308704.1:177190-191902 GCA_000376725.2 Ladona fulva | reverse complement strand
AGGTTAAGTTTAGAAGGAAAAAAATCAATGGGATTTTCTTAAAATTTTATTATAATTGCTCACTCGATTTGTAAAATAATAAAGAATTGGATCAAATAATATTGGACGGATTTATGAGAATCGTATTAAAAATTAAATCTCTGTAAAAACTGAACTGCGAAATTGCTTGTTAAATTTCATGCCAGTTTTTAATTTCTATGGTTTTATTTTCACATTGTTCACTTAAATATTATTTCGAAAAATTTATTTTAGAGTGCTTTGTGATTCCTTTAAGCAAAGAAAAGTCTCCTGACATCTAATGACTCAACTAGTAACCACCTTTTTAACGTGGACTCTTTTGGTTGGTCCCGTGAGTGGTCACTTTAGATGGGTTTTACTGTTGCAATATTTCTGTTCAACTCGTTATAGAGCGTAGTTTAAGGTTATTTAATCTCCTTGAAAGCTTTTTTTTGCCCATCATGCGAAATTCAAATCTTAAATACCTCGATACCGAATCGCATTTTGAGAATACGCAGTGCAAAATCTTCGTTTCTTCTTTGTCCTATTAACAGAGTATTTACGCCATTTAATCAACGATAACAAAAGTTATCAACAGCGACAATCACTATCTTATCTCACAATTTCCACGAGCATTCCTCTATGAAACCTTGTTCCGAATGATTATAGATTATAATTGTCAGATATGTCAGGAATTATTGTGTTTCTTCCATTTATTGTGTGCGGTCTTCAACTTGAGGAAAGTCATCGAGTCGCACATATTTTCAATTTCTTCCACCGATTATCGTTAACGATTTATTTGCACATAAATGCTATTTATATGGTATATTAAATTTATTTATTCTAGGTTGAATAAAATGTAGCCGTGGATTAATTTAAAATAAATTAAATTAGTAAAAAAAATTTTAAAATGTATAAATATATTAACAATGTCAAATCAAGATTGACTAATAATTAAAGATGATATTTCCACCCAGAGGGCCTCACTGAATAATCAAAGTCATAAATGTTATTCTTCGTCAATGCGTTGTATACTAATTCGAGCCTGGTTAGTAAAAGAGAAGGGAAGAGAAAAGAACTGTGATTAAATTAATAACAGGAAAACGGGTAAGGGTGATTTTGCGTAAGATGGTGCGCACCCAGGAAAANTATGAATTTACCACATTCGTTTTGGCAGCTTTTTGGTTCCGCCATCGTAAAAGGACTTGGGCCGTCCTAAAATAAACTCTTCGTAGTCTCCATCGAGCCGATGTCCTCCTTCGATGGCCCAAACATGTGATAGTCACATGGGCATGAGTCAGAGCAGTATGCTGGGTAACCCAATGTGGTTGACTACATTTCCTCCAAATTTTCACCATTCCTTATAACTGTTTCCTTATTCAGCTGCGTAAGTGCGTATTGGGAGTTATGCCTATTTCTTCCCTACTATTTTACCATTTATTATGTTTAAAGTCGTCTGATGTTTATGGTAATGTTGTAACGATGATAGCTTGTTTTGGCGCAAATGTTTACTTACGATCGCTTCCTGCTGTCAACCCTTATCGGAATATACGGGTTCCCATAGAAGACGTGTTTAATCTTTCTAAGACCGAATCGGAAGAACTTTTAGCTCATAAGAACCTCGATGGCTTTTATTGGTTGTAATCTTTTTATATCTTATTAAGTTTAAATAACTTCAGAGAACTACAGGTATTAGTTAAGATATTTTACATTAATGCTATATATCTCGCCCTTTAACCAATACGTTTTATTATTGCTAAGCATCTCTTAATAGCGAAAATATTTCAAGAACGTTATCTTATAGATAGGTGTTGAATTCATTAAATCAAGTGCTAAATAAGGCATTTAATTGATAACTACATAATTCCAGAGAAAAACGCCTTAAAATCAGAATAACTGTACCACAGGTTTACAATTTATATACTTATAATGTTAAAACATAAATGAAAAATGATCAATTGAAATTGTGAAGGATCTTACTACATCACGGTAGCTAATAAATATCTTTATTCGTAGGTCTATCAACCATTTTCAAGATAAAAAATCGCGNTACAAAATTACGCATTAATACAATTTTACTATTTATACTTAAGTATAAGCATTGAAATATCGATAATAATTTAATTATTTTTATAGTTTTATCCCAGAATTTGCTGAAAACATACTGAATTCTACAATGCGATTCTACTTTGGATACTATGTCAAGAATCAAACTAAAAATCTCCATCTACTGGAAACAAGATGCGTGACTTGTAACGGCTCATGAGCAAATCGGACCATGATGAGTATGTGTGGCATTGAACCAGCTTAACCATGATTAATGGCTAAACTGGGCATGGTAATGGTGAATAGGCACCTTCCAGCATTCGACGATTCCACAACAAGTTGTTCCAGAGAATAAAAGTCCCAGTTAACTCAAATAAAAATTTTATTAAAAGTTTTTAACAACGGAACGACAGGCACGCTCCGAGGAACCATGCGTGAGAGAGAAACGTGCTGTCTAAAGAACTACGAAAGAGAAGCGAGAAGTTGGCGCGTCGTAACGGTTCGATGGTTTTCCATTAGTCCCTCTGAAAGTCCGAAGGGGATTTCGTTTCGGTCGTTTCCTTCCAGAGGCACCGTTCGTTCATCCGTGAAGTGCGAAAGATGCGATGAGGTCCCCTTCTCCTGATGATTTGTATGAAAGACGATTTTAGCTATTGATGTTTGTCGGTCAGCCATCAGTGTCCATATCCGTGTCCTTCGAGGCCTTCACCGCCGTAACCGCCTCCGACAGCGCCGCCGTAACCGCCTTCGATAGCGCCACCGTATCCGCCTTCGAGTCCATGGCCTCCGTATCCAGCAATAGCTCCACCTTCGTGGCCTCCGTATCCAGCAATAGCTCCACCTTCGTGGCCTCCGTATCCACCAACAGCTCCTCCGTAGCCTCCCTCCAGACCGCCGCCGTATCCTCCGTGGCCAGCCTCCTTAGCCACCACCACTGGTACGGCGCCGTAACTCTTGAGGTTATAGTTCTGATAGGAGACGGCTACTGGTCCGTGTCCGCCACCATATCCTCCTTCGATGCCTCCTCCAATTCCCCCTCCAATTCCTCCTCCGTAGCCAATGTCACCAGCGGCGGCGACGGCGACCAGGAGGGCGATGCAGATCTGTGTGGAAAAGGGAAATGGGAATTAATAACTGCTAGGACTACTATGGCCGTGATCGCTCGGAAAGATTGAATTCCGTAGCATCCAAGTTGGTACTTCAAAGCAGTGTTTGAGGAGGCTAAATGGAATATTTTCCTCTACGTCGTAACCATTTCTTCCTGGTCGTTATCCAAAAATTTAGGGGAAATTTAAAAAAAATGAGCGATGTATTCCTCTATTTCATAGGAACATAAATCATAGTATAGGTCGGCAATTGCGTTTCCTATGGCATCGAGTGAAATTTTTATCATAAGTAGTATCTATTATATACTGAAAAAATAATCTTACTCTTACTATTGAACCCCTATGAACTTTGCTGTCATTATCGCAGTCCGAGATTTATGAAGATTTGTGGAAAAAAATAATTATTACATTACGATCTTTAAGGTTAACTTTATCTAATACACTTCACTTTCATAGTACATACACATTTGGTTATGTTATTCCAGTATCATAATCAAAGTCACCAACCACTGTCATTTAATCTGGCCTATTCATATAGAGAACGATAGAAATCTGAAGTATTCTTACCCCAAAGTTAATATCTCAATAAGTATCGTGAACGGTATGAAGTGATTTCTTTCTATTTTTCCGCATTTGCGTTCGAAAAGCCTATGTGTTTAGGTCAGAGGAGTCAGAGGTGTGATCATCAAATCTATTTAATGATTAGCTAGGTATGAAGTACAGTAAACTAATCGCAGTTCTATTGACGTGATGGATTCATAAAGCAGTCCTTTAAGGTTGAAGTGATAAGTCGCGGAAAATATATTTGCGGAAGTGGTCATGCATTGCCGATGTTAGATCGTCGGATTGGTTTAATTAACTGGAACTGCATGAGATTAATTTGATGTAATAAGTTTTAAAATGCAACAGGTTGGTAGAAAAAGAAAGAAACTTTCGAAAATCCAGCATTAAAATTTTTGAAGACCCGTTTTAAATACGCCTAAAAACATTTTCGTATTCCATCGCTGAAATGCGGTAGTCCAGTAGGAAGAAATTTAGAAGCCACAAAAAAGGAATTGCTTACCAGGAACTTCATGGTGATTTCAACTGGTGGTTTGGGATTGACTGGTTGATGTGCACTTGGCTCTGCTCGAAGGCTGACTGACGATGCTTCACAGTCTCTCCCCGTCTCTTATATACTCCACCAATGCACCTCCCCCATCCACGGCGCCCCCTCGCTTCAAATAGCGAACTTTCCCCGTCTCCTCAGCCCTTTTCACTTTATTTGCGAGAAGCGATCCATGACTTGTAGGCGTCGGTGAAGGGTTCCCATTCACGAGTCACTTTCGTGAAACATCGGAAGAGTAGGCGTAAGGTAGCGGTGGACCGGAAACCCAGATTATCCCTTCAAGAGCTTTGCTCCCTGAACAAGATAATGCAATTATTCGCGCGTGTGCAATTAACCTGTAATCAGAGCGTGTTTTTCGAAATCTTCCCCAGTTGAGTGAGGGGGTGTTTTATGCCCTGGAGTATCTCTGGGAGGACGGGATAAAAACGCTGCGCCCTCGAGGAATTCGTTTTTAGTATTTGTATTCACTCGCAGGAAGTTTCCGAGAGCGACTACCATCGGGGACCGCCTCATCTCCCGATTCTCTTACGATTTCTTGTTCCGAGAAAAATTTTCGGTATTTGGGAAATAGCTTTTTGAAACTAGGAGTACCACCTCAAAGGGTATTATACTCGACTCTCCGATGAAACACCTAAGAGTGTTTTCTGATTATTTCGCCAAGAAACAACTTTGTCAGCGCTGTAGGTAAATAATTTTGCATTCGATAATATTGTGTGCATCAGGGCATGGCGTTATTGATTTCTGTCCGATTCAGTGGAAAATTCATGTTTCCGTTCACTTCCGATTTATTTCCGGAAGTCACCGTCGAACCGGCTCAAACCGTTTTTATTCGCTCATATCATTGAATATCGTAACTATTATCCATATCGTAATTAATATTATTATCTATATCGTAATTATATTGTCTATCGTAATTAACTTTATCGAAGAAATACCTGGGTTTGTAAAATATGAGCGTCAGCTCGTGAGTTAGAAGACACCGATTTAGTTGATTAGTAAATATTCCTACCGCTTTTCTAACCGGAAATTGGGAAGAAATAAGAGCTGCCGGTTTCCGTTCGGATTCAGGTATTTTAATTTATTTGTTTTGGTCACTTTTCATTCCGCAATATACAGCATATCGGTTATTTTCGGTTTTAATGTTCAGTTCTAATCTTTACCGTTAATTTCTAGAGCACTTAAAGTTTGACAGAACCCTCTGGAAAATGGTCATCTTTATTCGCCCATACAATCAGTCAGCCTGTACGTAACTTTCGCCCTGTTTAACGCCCTCAGCTAGATATACACGTATATGAAACTCCTATAGAGCCCTATTTAAAGACTTATGACTCAATTTTATGTCGACCAAGCTTTGGGAGTAGGCATCTTAGCCATTCTGCAACACAGCGCACTGGACATGTGCTCTTCAGTTATACTCCAAGAAAAATTTAATCAAAATAACGATTTCCAGGATTTATAGCAATTCTGTGGAGTAAGGTTTCCCATTCTCGAGAATTCATCGGAAGTATATTTTCTATTTCCATATTCCCGTATGCTGCTATAAATCAAGATCTCGGAAACTCCGCTCATTAGAATAGCAGATAAGACCGGAAGTGAAAATTCGTCATAATGTGTGAAACAGCGGGAATTCTTCAACGAATCTCCGCAGGAAGGTTCTCAAGTTGCTTCGGAGTGGGAAAGTTGGAAAGAAATGAGCGAAATTGCGGTGCTTTTGCCAGATCTACATTGAACGACGTCTCCTTCTGGTTGAATTTTTCACTTCCTCGTTCAGGAGAGGAATCCCAATGCGATGGAGAGGGAATGGATAAGGACTGCCGCACCGTTTAGAAGGAATCGGCCGTTTAAACGTGGCTAATGAGAAGGGATCCGTTTCTATCGATTACCTTAAATCGTTTGATGGTTTCAATGCCGTAGAAATTGCTTTCCTCTTAAACAGCGATGTCTTACTCGTCCCATAGACCGTGTGCGACCCTTACGTCAATTCATTGCGGCCCAGTAGTTAATTATATCCTAAAAATGTAGCTCGATCGTTTTAAAAAGAGGCGAGCAACCTATGGTTCCTCCTGGCCTTCATTGAGACCATTTCGTATCTACTTTGGAAAGTCCATCTATTGATGATGATTTCTTCTTTTTCTGAAACAGTCATAAATGTTATTGCTTAAATAATTTTTTACAGCTTCATTGTAAGAACTGGTTTAAATTAAATGGAAAATATTCCGATTAGATTTGCCTAGAACCTCAGTAGACTTTCTTCGTAAAATTTCGATGTAGATAATTTCAGGAATAACGCCATTCAAACGCCCTGTCGTATGCATGGTTTCTTACCTATATAATTATTATCTTATATTTAGATACTTTTAGTTTTCACCTGCGAATTGATTCAACTTCGTTTAATATCACGAAGTAATTAAATGTAAAAGTTACGTACGGAACACATGCATAGCGTCCACACGGTATTACCATCCACAGCCAATATATTTGGGGCTTCTTGATAGCAAAGAGGGTAGCGCGTTCGCCTTTGATGATTTTGGTCGCGGGCTCTATTCCTGGTTCGGCAAAATATGCGCCTAAGCCTAACGACCTGAGCTCTCGAAGCCCTAGGAACGACCTAAGCCCTCGAAGCGCTTTAAGAATTACTTCCAACATAGTTATTTTGACATTTTTAATCTAAACTCTCGTCACCCAGTCATTCGATGTTGTTCACCACTGTTTATCCCTGCGTCTCCAGCCGTACGGTTATCCGCGGTAAGTTTATAACTTTCCTCCTCTCCCTTGATAAACTCTCGTTATTAAAAAGACGTATTTCCCATAGCAAGACCTTAGTATATTATAACCTGGTTTATTTAATAGGAAGTAAAAGATAATTTTTTTTTAATGTGGTACACCAAGAGTTAACATATGACTTAGCAAACCATTGGGAAGCTCAGATCTCACGCACGGACATATCTATCAGAAGCAGACCATTAGAAAGTACGGTTTACCTAAGTACTTTAAATTAAAATGACGGTTGCGTCATTGGGATTTATTCGCTTGTTTACTTTTCCTTATTACGTGAATATTTTTTCCGTGTATTTGTCGAGCTGCATATCCCCTTCCCTCGGAAGGAAAAGAAAGGCGTCCCTTTCAAGGTTCTTCCATAAGCGACCCGATTAGAACGTTCGTTTTTGTGGAAAGGCGAGTGCTTTCCAAGCAAAAAGCGATTCCCCGATCCGTGAACCAAGTGTGTGACTCGGTGATCGGAAAAGACGGTGTCTGAGCAGTAACGAGAAATTGAGAAATCGTGTGTTTGGGTAAGGATTTGAGACTTTCAAGGTTTTACAACAATTGGGCCACACGCTTTACTGTGCAAACTGTTTAGCGTGATTTAATCGGAACAGATTTAAGCTAATTGACTATTAGTTACCTCAGGAAAAATTTTTAATGTTTCCTCCAGACTTCGGCACCAACTTTCGCTCCAGCTCCCTTATATGTCTATGTAGATACCCTGCAAGTCACCTTTCGGCGTGTGGCAGGGGGTGTATGCACCTTAACTCTACTTCCCTAATCGATTACTTCTGCGTATGGTTTGCGGAAAATGAAATTCAAAATTTCACGAAAAGCTCGTGGAAAATCAAAGAAAATGACTTCTTGAATTGATTCGTTCTAGAACCTATTTCCACGATTTTTCTCGCAGTGTCAGAACGGCCTATGTAACATGGAGGACGCATCATATCGGCTACCTACACCTCTGAACGTGCTTTCTCTAAATGTATTCCTTGTTTAAATCTTCTAACTTCGAAAGATTCCCACCCTGCGTCCTGAAGCATCAGGCATTATACATCAATCCTGTGCCTTACTGAGGGCGGGGCGACAGAGACTCGTGCCCGGGCGGAAATTCTTGGGGAGTGCAAAGTAGAATTTATTTTATGGATTTGAAACTTCAGGAAAATTTCCTCGTCTTGAAAACTGCGTATTTGATGTATATTTTGAATTTATCAGTCGTACTAATTCAATTAGAATGAGGAAATAATAATTGATGGCTTTCCTGGTTGTGTACATAAAAGTTCCTTCCTGAATATTGCCGTTTCATTGCTAAGCTTTGGCTTTTTAACATTGTTTTCCTAACATTGGATAAAACTAATGACGGAGGGTCCTGATAAGAAAAACAGGATAAGATTTTAAAATCAAAATTCTGGATTACTTAGCTGTATTGGCGTGAAAGGTGGTCCTAATAGAAGGAGAACATAAAAAGCTTGGAGGCTTTCAAGATGTGGGTGTCGCGTGGAATGGAATAATTGAGTTTGGGTTAATAGAGAAATAAACAAGGAAGTGCCGTAGGTGATATGAGGAAAATGAGTTTTGACTGAAGTAATTAAGCGACCATAGAAGATGTAGGTGGTTGAAATATTGTGATGAGGGTGATTGCTAAAGAAAGGAGTTGAAGGTAGGATGTAAGGAAAAGGGCTCGGATACAGGCAGGAGTCACTCGATTTTTTAAATGAGGCGAATAGTTATCGAGAAGTAATGGTAAACGCATCCAATAGTGAATGTTAAGGCTTACGAACCTATGGGTGGAATACAGGCCACAGTGGTGAAGTAGTTAGCGTGCTCGCCTTCCAAACCCTACAAGTCCCGGTTTGGCGGATTTTTCCTGTTAGGGAATGGTTCTGTGTGTTCATCAGTTGTTACTGTTTACGCCCACCACTGTAATAATCTAGTAAATGGATGTTTGTGGGGGCATTGGGAAATAAAAATAAATAAATACTTTGGTATACCCAAATTATTTCAAGTTTTTCTCCTATGGCGGCGTTGCTCCGAATCTCCGTTGGTGGCCATCCTTCTAGACTGGAGGATCATTCCTCACCTAGTTTTTCTAGTGAGTTGAGAAACATGAGTCATCCTTCGTCTTCAGCGATTTTTTACTTTCTGGGTTCGCTGATATGCGTTGGCGTCACTTGGTGGAAAGGCATTTTAAAGAAATGAGATTGGTAATTTTCTGATAGAGTATTTTATGAGACGGCTTTCGCAACCTCGGTAGAATCATTACTGAATTTACCGAACTGTGGCAATGATGGTAAGACCTCGAAGCGAAATAGGCCGCAGTGAATATGCTTATGAAAAATTACTCATTATCCTCATTAATATATCCATCAAATATCCATCAAAAATTACTCATTACAGTACTATACATTTCTGTTTCTACACTTTCTATGACTTTTCTCTGTTCGCCTTCAGATTTCCCTTTCTTTCCACTGCGGTTCGAGCGTTGGAGTTTCCTCCAAATTCTCAAGATCGAGGATCTTTTCTCCCGAAATGCAGCGCGGATTCGGGTTATTACCGTTCACGGAAGCGTTACGCAGGCGCGCTTTCAGACTTATTCTTTCACTCTATTATCACAAAGTTCACGTATTAAGTAACTGAGCTGCTTCCTATAGAAAGTGTCTGAGGGCTTCGCCCTGATTATCTCCCTAATAGGTGCTTCAAGGAATTGTGCAATCAAAGAGGAAGTGAACATAGTTGGAGGAGCGCATCTCCATCATCCAAATGCGCAGTAATTTCGGATTTGATTTGAATCGAATGGAGTGCGCTCGAATCTCTCAACCGGCCAACTCCTACTCCACCCCTTACTATTCATTTAAAAAAAATCCTGAGAGTTTCGGCGGGCGCTCTAACTTACTCGAGAAGACTTCCGATTGCAACTTAACCGGTTCATTATCTGATCAAAGATTTTCCTCAAACAAAGCAATTAGTATGTGATTCCAATGCAGATAGATAGACCCTTTATTGGCGAGGTTAGGCCCAATGGGGCCTCTCTTCCATCTAATCTTTTATGTCGTTATTATTTGTACGGATATTGATTGAAAAATAGAAAGAGTGCGGTGTGGGAACAAATATTTGCAACTTAAGGTTGACAAAAAAATCCCACGTTACAAGAAAACACCAACAGAGAAGGGGTGTGAATAAAAAACCCGGCAGCGCAGAAGAAAAAATATTAAAAGTAATCTATAATGAAAAATGTTGTACTATAAAAAGCATTAAGCAAAGTAAAACACCACAACTATCACTATCTAGGTTTTGATGGTTTGATAGTATCAGTGGTAAATTTCAAAATGCATAGAATTTTTTTCAAACTGAACACAAAAGAAATTTTGAAATAAATATCGGAAAAACGCTTAAAATTATTAAATTAAACTCACTTCTTTAAATAAAGAATATCATTACACCATTTAATTACAATAGCATCTTAAGATAACAATGTCAAATCAAGATTGACTAATAATTAAAGATGATATTTCCACCCAGAGGGCCTCACTGAATAATCAAAGTCATAAATGTTATTCTTCGTCAATGCGTTGTATACTAATTCGAGCCTGGTTAGTAAAAGAGAAGGGAAGAGAAAAGAACTGTGATTAAATTAATAACAGGAAAACGGGTAAGGGTGATTTTGCGTAAGATGGTGCGCACCCAGGAAAAATCCCAAGGAAGAATCTTGCCCACAAAGTCTCCCGAATGGCCTGGAGAAATGTTCTGCCGGGATCAACGGACAGGGTACCCGACCGGCAATTGGGAGACCCGCGTTCGATTCCCGGTTCCGTCAGACTTTTTTCATGTCCATTCTTCCTTGGGATAAATTAATAACTCATTATCTTTCTGAAGGGACTCCTCTGCGGAAATAAGTGCTGAGATTGTAACGGAAGATGCCAAGAAGGGTTGATTATTGGTAATTGTTTGCTAATTTTTCCCGCGGTGTAAATATCGAATGATTAGTTTCTTTCCGTAAATTTACACACCCCCCTTCATCGAAGGACGTATCGACAAGAGATAATTAATAATCCACTTAATTTCTTTAATTAGTATTAAGTATGATTTAATTAGTGTCTGTTCTCTCGTTCCCACTTCTCTTTACTTTTATTTGAAGTGTTTATGTGGATGCCGAAATATTTAGAACTTTTCAGAAAGGAATTGTTTTTGTTTGATCCATGAAGTCGTTGCGAAAGTGGTAAATTTTCTGCCACCTACTTTGATTATCGAGCTGTTCTTCGTAAGTGTGGACAAGTTTACCGTTTGCCAGTTTGTATTTTCAGCGAATTTGGTCTATCGAATCGCATTTTTAAAATTTGGTAAACGGCGATCGATATGTTAGTTTTATCGATAGCGATTTAAAGGAATATTCTCATGTTATCCGGGAAAGCCTATCCTAGTAATGTCCATTTATCACTGTTAAATCTATAATCTTATCGAGCCTGCCTTAATAAGATGTACCTTCTCTACATCAGCAATATTTCTTGCCTTGTAAGGATCTCGTGCCGGGGTTCAGTTTTGGGGCAGCTGTGTCACAGGGAGAGGAAAGCTTCTTCTCTCAATTTTCGGTCGACCTTATGCTTAACCTATATTACAAATACATAGCTCTCCATTCGCATTGTCCCTTTGTTGACTCTTCCTTCAGTGTGTCACTCAATCTCTTATGATAACTTAATTATCTTGCGTTCTTTGGCGTGATTACGGTGAAATAAATGTGATAGTATCCGAGCTAAAGGAATCGTCATTGTAGGGATAAAAAAAATGGGTTTACAAAAGGAGATGATGAAAAAGGATAAATGTATCTTGGAAATTATCTAAGAAGGAAAGCAGTAGCCTCGGGCCGAGCCGGCTTATTCTTTATTCTCGATGGACTTCATTTGGAGTGACATCGCATTAACTGATAAAGAGCTGCAGTTTTCATCGGCCTAAGAAGCTAACCACACTCTGTCTCTTTTATAATCCTCGTTTTAATGGAACTAAGTGAAAGGATTCCTTCTTCCGCTGTTACATCAACTCATTGAGTCTACGAAGCTTTAATTACTTCAAACGTTATTCAGATTGCCATTGTTTAAACTATCCAATTAACGACTTTTGTCGATGAATAATAATATTCTTCATCCAAGACGTTTTTGCCTCCCTCAAACCCTGGTTTTGATTACCGAGTCACTTTTCGTGCAAGCGTGTCAATACACTAGATCTAAAATAAAATAAAACGATTTGATACGATTTTTAATCATCGTAAATGTTTCCTTATTGCAAAGTTAAGTGACGTTGAAGGAGATCGCAGCGAGAAGTTGCAGAAATA
This sequence comes from Ladona fulva, assembly GCA_000376725.2. Taxonomy (NCBI): domain Eukaryota; kingdom Metazoa; phylum Arthropoda; class Insecta; order Odonata; family Libellulidae; genus Ladona; species Ladona fulva. Next base: position 179,559 of record KZ308704.1, on the reverse strand, counting down.
GGATTAAAATGTTCCTATCGTTAATACTCCCATTCTTGGAAGGTATAGAAGACGACCGTTGAGAGCATCAAAGACGATAACTTCATGTAAAACATTGTACTGTAGAACCTGCCAATGTGACCACCACCTTATAATGACCGTATGTTTTATGGGACCATTTTTTATCGGTCCCCGCCAAAGTATTATGAGTAACACATAATAATTTGACCACCTTTCTATTGTACCAGTGACCATCGAAATGAACCATCATCGAAATACACCTGTACAGTGACTAGTTCAAAGCCATAACTCTCACGTTATATATTTCTGATATTTTTCATTTCTTAAAGTTAGCATTTCAGGTTAAGTTTAGAAGGAAAAAAATCAATGGGATTTTCTTAAAATTTTATTATAATTGCTCACTCGATTTGTAAAATAATAAAGAATTGGATCAAATAATATTGGACGGATTTATGAGAATCGTATTAAAAATTAAATATCTGTAAAAACTGAACTGCGAAATTGCTTGTTAAATTTCATGCCAGTTTTTAATTTCTATGGTTTTATTTTCACATTGTTCACTTAAATATTATTTCAAAAAATTTATTTTAGAGTGCTTTGTGATTCCTTTAAGCAAAGAAAAGTCTCCTGACATCTAATGACTCAACTAGTAACCACCTTTTTAACGTGGACTCTTTTGGTTGGTCCCGTGAGTGGTCACTTTAGATGGGTTTTACTGTTGCAATATTTCTGTTCAACTCGTTATAGAGCGTAGTTTAAGGTTATTTAATCTCCTTGAAAGCTTTTTTTTGCCCATCATGCGAAATTCAAATCTTAAATACCTCGATACCGAATCGCATTTTGAGAATACGCAGTGCAAAATCTTCGTTTCTTCTTTGTCCTATTAACAGAGTATTTACGCCATTTAATCAACGATAACAAAAGTTATCAACAGCGACAATCACTATCTTATCTCACAATTTCCACGAGCATTCCTCTATGAAACCTTGTTCCGAATGATTATAGATTATAATTGTCAGATATGTCAGGAATTATTGTGTTTCTTCCATTTATTGTGTGCGGTCTTCAACTTGAGGAAAGTCATCGAGTCGCACATATTTTCAATTTCTTCCACCGATTATCGTTAACGATTTATTTGCACATAAATGCTATTTATATGGTATATTAAATTTATTTATTCTAGGTTGAATAAAATGTAGCCGTGGATTAATTTAAAATAAATTAAATTAGTAAAAAAAATTTTAAAATGTATAAATATATTAACAATGTCAAATCAAGATTGACTAATAATTAAAGATGATATTTCCACCCAGAGGGCCTCACTGAATAATCAAAGTCATAAATGTTATTCTTCGTCAATGCGTTGTATACTAATTCGAGCCTGGTTAGTAAAAGAGAAGGGAAGAGAAAAGAACTGTGATTAAATTAATAACAGGAAAACGGGTAAGGGTGATTTTGCGTAAGATGGTGCGCACCCAGGAAAAATCCCAAGGAAGAATCTTGCCCACAAAGTCTCCCGAATGGCCTGGAGAAATGTTCTGCCGGGATCAACGGACAGGGTACCCGACCGGCAATTGGGAGACCCGCGTTCGATTCCCGGTTCCGTCAGACTTTTTTCATGTCCATTCTTCCTTGGGATAAATTAATAACTCATTATCTTTCTGAAGGGACTCCTCTGCGGAAATAAGTGCTGAGATTGTAACGGAAGATGCCAAGAAGGGTTGATTATTGGTAATTGTTTGCTAATTTTTCCCGCGGTGTAAATATCGAATGATTAGTTTCTTTCCGTAAATTTACACACCCCCCTTCATCGAAGGACGTATCGACAAGAGATAATTAATAATCCACTTAATTTCTTTAATTAGTATTAAGTATGATTTAATTAGTGTCTGTTCTCTCGTTCCCACTTCTCTTTACTTTTATTTGAAGTGTTTATGTGGATGCCGAAATATTTAGAACTTTTCAGAAAGGAATTGTTTTTGTTTGATCCATGAAGTCGTTGCGAAAGTGGTAAATTTTCTGCCACCTACTTTGATTATCGAGCTGTTCTTCGTAAGTGTGGACAAGTTTACCGTTTGCCAGTTTGTATTTTCAGCGAATTTGGTCTATCGAATCGCATTTTTAAAATTTGGTAAACGGCGATCGATATGTTAGTTTTATCGATAGCGATTTAAAGGAATATTCTCATGTTATCCGGGAAAGCCTATCCTAGTAATGTCCATTTATCACTGTTAAATCTATAATCTTATCGAGCCTGCCTTAATAAGATGTACCTTCTCTACATCAGCAATATTTCTTGCCTTGTAAGGATCTCGTGCCGGGGTTCAGTTTTGGGGCAGCTGTGTCACAGGGAGAGGAAAGCTTCTTCT
>KZ308704.1:127384-167055 GCA_000376725.2 Ladona fulva | reverse complement strand
GGTTCTGACTCAATTGTTTCCTTTCGAAGAAATTTACTACAGAGCATTTATCTACATTAAGATCTAGCTGCCATTTTTCGCACCACATTTGTATATGAGCTAAGTCGTTTGAGAGTGAAGCACTTTCTTCGTCACTTGATATTTCTCTATATATTACCGAATCATCCGCAAATATCCTCACATTGCTATCGACACTATACTGAGTGTCATTGCTTCCTTTCTCAACATTTCAAGTACTTGTTCGTCATTTATTCCTCGCACAACATTTAAAAATTGTTCCAGTATATTATGCGTAAATTGTTTTTATCGATTTATATGTTAAAAATATAATAAATAGTGAAAATATGGCGTTAAATCCTCCTCATTCACCGAGAGATTTTCTTGGCCTCTTTACGTAAACCTACGTAGTTACGTAATCATACATAACTGGACGTCTTGAAAATACAAATTGTAAACACATCTGCATATTTCCGGCTTTTTGCATGGTGAAAATTTAATTTACAAAAGTTTCTTTACATATTTCTTAATAAGAAAGTTACGTCACGTACATGGCTCCGCATCGCTATAATGGGATGTGCGTTGAACGTTGTCTTTATATCGACTTCCTCGCCTCTGTGTTGGCTTTTCTAGACTGCTGTATACCTGCTACCTATTCACTCAGATAGCTACCTAACTCTTTTTGCAATGCTGGATAAATATCATTGCCCCAACGGGAATCGAACCCGGGACATCTTTACCGAAGGTGAGGGAGCCATTTGGCTATCCGGGGCACTGAATTCCATTGCAATTAGTTTTTTAAGGGTATATTGGGATTAATAGCTCCAATTTCGCTAAATGAAGTTGTTCTTTCTTCGTTTAGTTGTAATTCGTCTTGCAAATATGCTTTATTTCTCGTTCACAAACAACCACTCCGCACATTAGAACTAAATGGAGTCGTAATCGCTCGTGACGCGTCTAATATCAACAGCTTACGGCACTCCCTTTGTCCTCTCCAATCGGAAATCTCCTCGAACGCATCCTTTCCCACACACCGTTTCGCATCTATCTTTCGCTTTACCTTTATGCAAAGCAGATGCCGCGCTTTGTTATGCAAACGAGAGCGGTTTCTTTGTTTTTCTCCACTTTCCGCGCGGGGAGTTGAGTCACGCATTTCGCAGACGTGGTTCGTGCAGAGGAGTGCGAGATGTTCCCCGTTTCCCCATGCGATCTCCCCGTTTTCTCGCCTTCGACGATTCCTTTCGCCTGTACTGCTTCTGTTCCGCGTAGAGGCGGATATAAAGCAACTGGACGACCGTCTAGGGCAGGGACGGCAATCCCTATATGGGAAGAGTGAGTCAGTGAGTGAGAATGCGTACTTTATGAAATAATGGATGGGGTGCCTATATAACGCCAAATTTTTGATGTGCGAAGCTGACTTTTTGTAAGGAAAAAGTGTTAAATTTTCTCATTGCGGTTTACACCTTGAAACCTAAGTAAAACAGGTCTTCCGGATAGCCAAGTGAGTTACGCGTTCAACTTCGGTGAAAGCGGATCCGGGTTCGATTCTCAGTGGGGCCTACGTGCGATATGACCTGAGCTGTCGAAGCACTTTTAACATTGTAACCTTGCGCCAAATTCGAATGCTCTTCTATCAGCCAGTTAACGTGGTGCATTTCGCTATCGTCGTCCGCTATAAGAATATGTCCGTTTACAGACGATATTCATACACATTTTGGTATATAAGTCGTGCGAGTTTTCAGCAGGGGATTTGCTTTCAGGGATTTGTTTCAGGCATTTGTTAGCGGCTTAAAAGGGGCGACGCCATGCTGCCCAAAATTGCCCCAACATTACTACTACTATTGGGATAAACAGATGTAAAAAATATCGACATGACTAGGATTCGAACCCAGGCCTCTTGGTGGGAGAGTGAGAAGGTGGGAGACCTGGGTTCAAGTCCCGGTCATGTCGTCATTTCTCACATCTGTTTATCCTTGAAAACTACCGTTATTTACTTAAGGACGTAAGATTTTATAAGTGCTCAATATCAATAACCGTAGCAGCGTTAGAGTTCCGCATGCCTAAATATTCTCTCGTGTACCACTGTGGCGAGACGAACCTATTCCAGCTGTGCCATTGGTTCTCCATCCATAGATTAAGACTTACCTCTTAAAAGATGTTTGGATTAGAATACCGTAAATTAAGAATTTATCGCTGTCAGTCAGAAGTTGAGGGTCGATAAAAAAGCAATATTTAAATCTAGGATAATCCTTTCCTCCGAATAGTTATAAAGGAGGGACAATAAATTGATTTGCAAACTTACCTTACTAATAGTTGAGGAAAAAGACTCCTTTGATTGAAGAATTCAGGCCAGATAATAGTAGAGAAAGAATGTAAGGAATATGTTGATGATTCAAAGAATTATCACACAAATTTTTGAGAAGTTCTGTTTGTGAGTGCGTGTACCACGACAAAATGTTACGACTTCAAATATTTACGCAATAAATGACGTACATAGCAACAGCAACGCTTAACGCAATATTTATTTGTATCTCACAAATTTAATCTTTTACGGTCAATTAAAGATCCCTATAAGTACATTGTCATTTCATTTTTTGCTCTGAAGCAAGCAATAAACTGTTCTTGGTAGGAGCTAAAAATATTAACGATGTAATGAAACTACTGGACCAAGAAGAAGCGAATCGCTCCCTTTCCGAGACTAAAAATAACGGTCAAGGAGAAGAAATAACGAGTGTTTCCGGCAACGACACCTTAGCGTATTTCCTGTAATTAAAGGCATTCATTAATTAATTGTACGAATGGAAGCTTCTCTTCGTTGTATTCCAAAACACAGATGCTTCCGTCGTTTAACAATTTCCTAAGGCTCTCAAATTTGACAAGAAACGGTTTTGTCTTTGCTGGAAACCTGCATCGTTTTACCTTATCGTTTCTTAGTGGTAGTAAATTTTTTGAGAGATGGTTCCGTTACTGTTCATTAGTTATTAACATTGTGTAATATAATTGTATATAATATATTAATATTGTGTAAATATCATTTTTAGAACCGAATTTTAGAGACTTTGCCTAATGTATGTTTTTCTTCTATCTTTGCAGGTAAATATCCTTTCTGAGATCTTAGCGACCGTTTCACGTTGGTGAGCTGTGAGTCAATGATTTAGTCCTTATTTGTTAATTCCTTTTAGAAGGCATTCAAACAATTCCACAGTCGGATATAAATTGCTTTGGTGTAGAACATTTGGCAAAATTCACGATGTGTCTTGAGTTTTTTTATCCCAGGTATCTGCACATTATGCAATGGTTGGAGATTCAGGAATGTTTACGTCAAGGGATTTATGATGCTTATTGATGGCAGTAATAATTTCCTTATACTAAGTAGAAACTAACATTTTATTTCGTGTGTAACTGTTCAAAAAAATTCGTGCTGTGTACATGTAAATACGGTGGATACTTCTACTTTGCTACGTATTAAATCTGACAGAATGTGGTGTCCGACTCCTGCTGCCAAGAATGCCTGACAGAAAATTGTTCATGGATGATAAAATCATCCTTTCTCCTCAAGCAGAATGAAGTCGCTTTTGCACAAAAAACGAAATCTCTAATTACCTTTTATTCTCACCTTCTGAATCTTAGTTTCTTAATTCATCTTCTCGTTTTTCCCGTGACTTATTTCCTTTTACTTTCCTTTTTGGGATTCCCTTTATTCGGGTTACGGAGGAAGCCATCGGTACTATCATTGAGAAACCACTACAACCGTCGTATTTACTGCCCTATGGATTTTTTTCCTATTTTTTTACATCCACGTCTTCCTACTAGCATATTTCCTTTCCTTCTTATTTTCATATTGAGATTGCAATCGTGTTAAATAGAAAGGAGTATCTCTGTCTTATTTTAACATACTGTCTTATATTTTGCGAATAAAGTAACATTTGATATAAAAAATTTTGGCCTGTAAATTCAACGGAATTGGGAGTGACTTAGTGGTATTCCATGAATAAATAGTAAATAAAATAGAACCACTTTTCTCAAGGAAACCAGTCTATATGTTATTCAAGGATCACTTAGCACAATACCACTCACAAATTTTGTGTGTGGTATTGTGCAAAGCGATCCTTGAATAAAATATTTACTAGTTTCCTTGTGGAAAGTGGTTCTATTTTATTAACGATTTAATTTTGTCTTGTACCACTGAATCTCTATTCCAAAGTGTAAAATCTGGTAGCCTATAAGGTGTTACTTTTGGTTCGAAGAAGGAAACTCTATCCTTGCTTAACTTTATTGTTACTAAACGAGCAGTAATTCAAAATAAAAACTGTGTATATTTTGGACCTAATTACCTGTGAGAAGTTAGTAGTCATTCAAACTGAGCGACCCCAACTGTGGAAAGGTGTCTATTTCGCGGACTGTGGAAAGGTGTCTATTTCGCGGGTCAGTTCTTTCTTTCATCAAATGCGATTCTCCTTTACAAAGATAAAGACCGTTGGAACTAGAAAGCTTGTACAATTTCATCTCCACCTCGCAGTGGTGCTAATTGTCATGAATTAGGGAGTACCTCTTGGACTCGAATTTGCATACTAAGTGCGAAAGAATTCTGCACAGATGTATAAGAGTTCCATCGTGAACGGAGCTCATCTGTTATTTAATCGCGTATTCATTACTCTTTTGTCCCTCAACTTAGCTCTTGTCTATTCTTTATCTTTCATGCTTTTCTGAAGAAGATATTTTACTCGCGGTGAATTAACCCAGCTTCCTCGTGAATTTCCATGGAACTTCGTTCAACAGTTGTTTTTAAGATTAATCGTCATTATCTCCGGCTTTGCCTCAGTTTTTCTCTTCATGAAAAATTACTTTATAAATGCGTGTACTTTCTGTTATGTTATTTCGTTTTATAATTTCTTAACGTTTGTTCCTTTTTGTTTCCATCCTATACTGCGCTTCAGTTTTCTTTTGTCATTACTGTTTAAATGTCTAATTGTTCTGGCACGATAGAACAATTGGTTAGAGCAGTCACCTGGAAGGTGGAAGATCCGGGTTCGAGGCCCGGTCCTGACAGATGTTTTTTCATACCCCTTTCTCCGAGGGAAGGCATTGCATGTAAGAAAAGAGGAAGCACTGATCTTATAGTATCTTTATCTCTAACATCAGACTTTTTACTTAACTCAAATTTGTGCTTCTGTCTTAAGATACTCATTTCTCTGATCCTTTCGACATTTCGACAGGTTTGATACCCACCGAGCATTTATGCCTGCTGGAAGAATACTACTCAAGCTCCTGTTCATTTATGGGACATCTTGTAAATTCCCGCCATCTCCCGTTTTTGGCTTCTATAAATGAAGATTTGTCAAAGGATCATTAATTGTCACCCTTAAAAACCCAACTCCCTCCCTCCCACCCCTTCCCCTGCGTAAATGAATTCCAATTTCCCCTTTATTCGTGATAATGTTGCACTGAAATTGGTGTAAATCAAACTTTTGTGCGTAAATCACCGATTAAATCTTCTTCTCGTAAATAAAAACTCATTCCCCACGTTAATTGGTGGATAGTGATTTCCCATCTGCCCTCCAATTAATAGTCTCGTCGAATAACCCTTAAATGCGTCTTAATGAAGAGGTTCGCTCAATCAGGTAATGACTACTATGGCTTGTATACCTTCCGGATTTTGAATGATTGGTTTTGTTAAAAAAATGAATTCTTTCGCCTGTCTTTTTTTACTTTGGAGCTTTAATGACCCGAGCATAGTCAGTAAAGAAACGTTTAACTTCATCGGTGGCTTATTAAAAGGTTTTGTTGGTGAAAGAATAATTACCGAGCCTTATGCGGATTTTACGTATGATGGTTCGCCAACGATGTAAAAGCATGGATGCCAATTTAACGACTTTGTCGCTAGATATAGCTGCTTTTTTCATTTGATAGCGATTTTTCCTATTTCAGGGACATCTTGTACATTATCTAGTATGTGTACGTCTACAATGGTGCACGTTCTTGTAGTGTAACATGTGTGTTTCATGTTTAAATCAAAGTAGCATTACGTTTACTTGATAAATGTTTTCATGTTATGTTGTATACAATTAAGTTTTGATGTAATATTATTGAAAAGAAATTCAAATCATTATAACTTTTAAACTAATTTTGACCAATAAATTTCATGAGTTTAGCGAGTTTTTAGGTACTTTTCAAGCTGCGTCTAGCAACGTCATGAAATATAAATAGGTATAAAAGTGTAAGAAAGGATTGTTTTTACTTCGGTTAAATATTTTCTGGATCGTTTAATTATAAATAGACATTAATTATGGAGCGTAATGACTATTAGTGTGTAGCAATGGCATAGCCATGGGGGGGTCCCCCTCTTAGGTCCGACTTCAAGTAGAACATAGAATAAGTTGCGAGAAATATGCAAACGAAGAGAACGTGCAATTTACTGGTAAAATTTTTGGCCCTCCCTTAACGAAGTGCTGGCTACCTGGTTTGCAAGTATTATGTTATGGTTCTAAATGAAAGACCGAGGAAAGAGTGGTTAATTGTAGTGAATGAAATGCATAGAAACTGATGTTAGTAGCTCTAAGAATTAAAAAGGAGCGTGCGGAAATATGTATGAATGTCTGAAGCTGAATATTTATGGAATGATAGGATAGTATAGACGATTATTTGTAATGAACGAGGCTTATAATATGGTAACCGTTAAGAGTAACTAAATGAGTGACATTTATGCGGGCAATTTGTTTCTATCCTTATTAATTACTATGTTAATTTATCTCTAGGCCAGATTTGACTGCTCATATCCCGTAGCACTACCCCTCATTACTATGTCACTGTATTTAACGCTACATTACTACATTTTTACATTTACATTACAATTTTGGATATCCTCTCATTAATTTATTGAATTACTCGCGGCTGTAAGAAATGGGTGTACAGAATAAAATGTAGTTTGTACTTATGTTTGCTTACTCTCCACACATGTGGCGTAGACATTCCCAGCAGGAATCATAACTCGAAGATGCCTCTTCGCTCTCTTTTCCCCTTAATTTTGCCAGCGATTCGTCGATTTATTATTTTTGGTGCCAAAGAGAAAGAGGAGAAAGCAGTGTTTTCTAAGGTTATAAAGAAGCATATGCTCCCCTTATGGCATGTTCTTTGATCGAAATGCGTTTCAGCGGAAGTTTCCAAGAGCTCTTGGCGAAACTACGTACTTCTGTAACTTGGTAGTCGACGCCGTTTGCGAATGTAAATGTAAAAATATGCCGTAATTTATCGCGTTTGAAGGGGAAAAGGGAAACTTTCACTAAACAATCCAAGAGCGTGCTCTAACAACCCCAGATTCCATCGTTGAACATCAGCGAAACTGTGTATTCATGAAATCTTCATTACAATCTACCATCTCTTTTACGACTCTCTGAATGCCTAGGTGACCCCGTTTGCTCTAACTTATCTTCGCCTTGAAATGGTTCTCTTTGAGATGGAGAAAACTGAGTAAGGGGGAGTTTCTGTCATATTAGTGGGGTGTTTAAGCACCATAGAGTCGCTTTCAAATTATGTTTGTATCCCCAGTAAACTCATGCTTTTAATAATCGCTAAAACAGTTGTGAATCTACGGAAGTTTGTTTGATTTGCTTTCTCATTACGTATATTCATAGACATACGAAATTTCAGAGAGCGAAGCAATGGATGGGGTTACCATAATTGAATAGCGTAACTTTAATTGTATTACTTTTTATTATGAATGGCTCAAACCATAGCATTTAAAATTCATGTCTTTTCTTGTACTTAACCATGATTAGTTGCTTAGTGAATATGTAATTAACGGAGCATCTTAGAAATCAATCAAGAATGTTGCACTTGATATTAGTGAGACATTGATTACCGAATAATTGTTGAAATCTATGTAACTTTACGGAACGATAATCGGCGTCAATATTGTTGCTATATGATTCTTAAGTGAAAAGGGAAGAAAATCAACAAAATAGCAGTTTTGTCGGCAATAGTAATACTATGAATAGGTAATTAATAGGGAGGTTTCTGGAAGGATTTCTCTCTTTTTTGGGCGAATGCCAGACAATGATCAAGCTTAATGAGTAACGTATACTCCCCTTCAGCGTTGCCACCTAAATAGATGGGCAAACTGCAACATATGTGCAAATAAATAAATAATTGAGGACTAAAATGTTAAAATACTAGTCTGCATAGAAAATGTAAACAATAAAAGACAAAAAAAAGGTTGCTGCAGGGCTATCGGGCCTCTAAAACTCCCATGCTCCTACTATGTCAAATATATGGTGTGAAACATAACTAACTTCATAAGAATTGTAAGGATTTGTGATTTAAGCAATATTTTAATATTGGGCGGTTTAAAAATGAAGTACTTTTCTGTATTTGGGTACCTTAATATTGGTAAAAATGCGATTTCACTAATGCTGGGTTGAAAAAAGTGTCTATAATGTCTTCTGTAGAGTCATTCGTTACGAAAACAAATGAGTAGAGCTAACAAACGGAAGTAACTTTCCTGTAAATATAAAAGCCGAAATTGACAAAAAGTCCGAAATGTCTTCTCCTGACCGCTGTAATATAAAGTACGGTACCAATAAATCGTTCCGCCACATTTCTTTACCTTGAAAACCTAGAAATACCAATAAAATCTTTGTTTTAGTTGTTTCCCTCAGCTCTTTTTACCTCCTGATCAAAGGCAAGATTGATCCGGATTTTTATATCTTATTTTTCGCATAAATACTCATGTAATAAGATACAAACGTCTTTTTTATTGGGTCATAGGGTTGAAGGGAATGATGTTTTGACATCGAGAAAACTACTTGATGAAAAACAGTCTAATATTTGTTTACCCAGTTTTGAGTCCCCTAGCACTTTTCTATGTAAATATTTGTTCGCCGTATTTTTAACACAAGTAGTCTCTTCGGAAGCATTTCTCTACGTGTCAAATCGCTTACATTATTATTAATGACATCTCTTTATACGTAGTGCACTACTGTAGGATTTTTGTATAACGGATACTCGAGTTTGTAGTTGATTAAAAACTAAAATAAGTATCCTCAGAGAAACAAGCTATACCAAATTTTAGCAAGTTTCATCCTTGGTTTAAACATATAATCCAAACATTATTGTTTATATCTGGTTGGGTTTTACGAGTATCGCATCACAAGTAGAACGAAAAAAATGCCATTTTTTCGCGCTGTTTAACGGAGTGATTTGAAATTCTATTTCTCAAAAAAATACTCCATTTGAAGCTATTTCAATATTATTATTATCATTAACAATTTAATATTATTATTAGTAATATTATTATCAAGTATTTATTATTTATTAAAATAAAGAGTTTCTGACAATGTAAGAAGTTATTGTCGATTTTGTAATACAAATATTTCTCAGAAATGTACGGACGTAAAATGCCAACTCCTCGTAACGAAACTTTTAGTAGAAGTTTCTATAAGTTAAAACTTAAGTTAAATACAAATTAGCGATTTATTTAATATGAATTTATATTCAACCGGACCGATACGACCGCGGAATGAGAGTGTAAAATGCGTGCGTTATTGTCGCTTTCACCCCTCCCTGTCTTTTTCTGTGTTTCCACATTGTCAGAAATTAATATGTTTAAATTAGGTTAAATAATGAGACGCGCTCAATTGTCACAGCACTCAATTACTCTGGAACTGTTAATATAAATGTTGTTTGACATAAATAACGTTCATGTAAAATTAGAATGTTAAAATAGTATAACGTGTGATTTAAGGGTATTTAAATTCAAGAAAATAGAATTTTTGTATATTATATGTTAAAAGAAAAACGAAATTTAAATGAAATACCGTCGTTATCAGTGGTCAAACTAAGAAATATCTAGCTATAACAGTTTCTAAAAATTTTTCCGCTTGTCATATTGTTAGAATTTAATATGACATACTTTGACGTTAAGTTTAGTGGTGAGACGCGCTCAATTGTCCGGACACTTTATCCTTACGTATTTGGGAGTATTCGGAACCGCATTTATCAAAGGCGAACGCGCTACCCAATTAGTTATCCTGGAGACGGAACGTTTATTTCTTAAGATAGCGAGTTGTTGTAAATACTCACTGTACTAATAGCACTGTAGAGCCAATTTAAAATAATTGTCTAAAAGTGATTCACTGTTGAGATTAGACTCCGAGAAGGTGAGATTCGAGTGCTGTTGAATGAGGACAAGATTTGGTGTTAGTAGGAATCCTGCGACTACCATTACTTTAACTATCAATAAGGAATGAAAGTGAAAATGCGTACCATTTCAGTTTTATAGCCCCATTGAAAACAAGGTCTTATTCTTTGAATTCTTCAAAGAAGCGGCCATTAATATTTTTTCTCTCCGCTTTTTATCGCTGCTCCAAAATGGAATCAGGCCAATTTTAAAGAAGAGGCATGTGTTTGCGGGTACAGATTTCACAAATTACTTTCATTTTCCGCGTAACATACTCCGAGATCGCTTTCTTTGCTGGGAAAATCTATTTCTCTCCACAAAGAAAGTATAACCACTCATCCGTGGTTGATTTGAGTTTCGTTTCGTTTAAGAATCGGTCTCAGCTTCTTTCGCGCGAAAGCTTTCAAGGTGAGAGTCACGTCGTCGCTTCTTGGCATGTGCATTACCTTTAGTGCACTCTATCCTCACGTGTTAGCGCTACCCTAGAAATCTCCTCGAGGCGGTGTTTTTTTAAATAGTGGAAGCTCACTCGCCGAAACCTGTTTCAGACCTTCCTAAGCTTCCCTATTGCTATTCTACCATTACCGCAAGTGCGTTTGAGTCTCACGGATACTAGCAAAGATTTTTATCGCTGCAATGTTTACGGATTCGCCATTGTGTAATTGTGTAATTTACCGAAAATGAATGCAGAAAAGGGAATCAAGGTGTGGATCAATTCGTAGGATTCTTTGATTGTCTGTGAAGTATTCCACCCGGTTGGAACGTCATCCCCTCTGCCATTAATTCCAGGAGCTAGGAGATAGAGATGTGCAAGATGAGGAGTGAGGTAGTTTGTCAACGCTTTCCTCTACTAGCTAAAACGAAATAAGCGAAAAGTCGTGGTGGATGAAGCACCAAGATTGTTACCTAGTAGCAATTTTCTTAGCACTCCATAAGGAGAAACTTATAAGATTACTAAGTGTAAGGAGAAACTTACGAGGGTTTCTAAGCTAGATGAGGAGTGAGGTAGCGTGCTTCGCTTAGCCAGCTCGCTATAAGTGGAAAAAATCCTAGTTGCTGAAGCAAAAAGACTAAGAGTAACACTTTTCTTAGCATTCCATAAGAAGGAACTTAAATCAGTGCGATTATTCAGCATTACTGATACCTCGGTAGCTTTCATAGCATCGTTGCCATGAATCGGAATGAGACAAGTAAATGAAAGTTACATTTTTCCCTATCCTGTACCAATAGGCGTATGAAAATTATCCCATCCATCAAGATATGGTAGCAGTACAGATTCTTTGGATGTCAGCTTCGAATTGATGAAGGCCGTAGGTGAGGCTTGCAGCGTTTCGACGTTGAGTTCTCTCTCCAAGAAGAATGTCATGGTCTGCCGTGTAACACCTATGAGTGCCACTGATTTTTGTTTGTGCTAATTTACGAATGTGCTAAGCCAGTTGTAATAAAAGTTATGTTAACAGCACGCATTGTAAAAGTCGTCATCATGGAATTAAATAGCCAAATATTAAAATTACTTGAAGCTAGAGCAAAAAATAGATTGATTAGGATACTCAGTACTGGGCAGTAATTAAAACAACTATTAACTGTATCAAACGGAATGACACTTAAAATTTATCGTTGATAGTTATTCTGGGTGGAATGTGAGCATGAAAATTGGATTCTTCGAATCTTCATTTGAAAAACTTTATTCGAAGGTTTACAATATTTAGGATTGAATGTTATAAATAAGCGAAAAACCTTTAGTCATGGAAGTTAAATGCATCTATCTAATCATTAAATGTGCAAATTTACTTCTTTAATCAGTTGTGTCAAAGAAAATATTGAGATCGCTTAGATAGAGCGCTGAGAGTATGATGAATTGCTCTGTTTTATTTGCAATAAATCTTTTTTTCTCAACGTACTCTCTTGTTAACCGACTGTACTCTTCAGGTGATTTCTTTTATCAGGTCTATCAGAGATTAATATTTTTCTGTACAAGTAAGGGGTATATTCATCTTTCATATGCTGTAATTAAATATCTCCATGTTACGCTACAGGCGGGACAGATGAAAATCTCATGTGTGGAGTTTGCGTAAGTCTGGATTCTAATTTGCTTGTAAATTCATTTAACTATGTTTGTTTAGTACTAACTAAAGCACGTGTTTAGAAGAAAAGTATTTTATTAAACTTTATGTTCCTTTATAGATATCAATAGAGAAATTTAAAATAAGAAGTGATTTCCAAAAAACGAAATTTCGATATCTACGGCTTCATAAAATCTAATGAATCTCTGTGTTTCAGAATACCACAAAGTTAAGCCTGAACTTATCGCTAGTGCTAATGAACTCACATGACGACGCAATGACATCCACGCAGAAATTCTTAGTATTGAGGTAATGATTTTTTTATTCCATACCTCGAACATACGTTCTTCGTTGGAGTCTATGTTTTATATTATTTGAAGGCCTTTTCACAATGCTCATTTTGGTCACTCACATATTGAAATATATGAATTCATATTTACATTCTATCCGCCAGTAGAATTCTGACTTATTGATGAATGCGAGGGAAAACTACTTCACTCCTCATCGCGCATCGTAAGCCTCATTTCCTCTTCGAAGCTTTAGAACTTAATCATGGAGGGAGTGAGGGTTCATACAGCCTTCGTGCTGGTAAAAATCTGCTAACATATGTTTTAGTGTGCCGCGAAATTCTAGTTTATTCAATGTGCACCGTGTAGGGAAAAGGTTTGGAAGCACTGCAACAGAAAATATTTTATGGAGCGATTTATGTATGATATTGTTGGAGTGCTTTTATTTACTTCGAAACCACAGGAAAATTCCTCGTTTGTGAGAAACATGGATTGGTCAGTGCTTGGAAATGTCAAACGTGGAATTCGCCTCAGTTTTTAGTCGTTCTAGTTTTGCCTTTTGGAACTCCGCGATGAAATTCGACGTATTCATTTTTAAATCGCAACAAAATTTTTGAAGTTAATTTAGTATCCGCTGTATGCTTGATTGGTGTTCGCTAGTGAATTCACGGAATTACTCTATTCAATCACGTAGTGGCCCATGCAAATAATCTCTGCGAACATAAAAAGCAGCTTTTTGTCAGCGCTAATCCCTCCATTTACGTCCATTAGTCATTTGAACGCATTTGGAGAATCGCTGACAAATCTTTGCAAGCGATGGACGTTTCACTCTTCCGCGCGGCTCGCAAATGATGCCGCCATGGATTAGTGCTGATTTGAGCCGAAAGAGGGCAATGCGTTGCTTGGTTACGGCTTTAATCTCTTTGGACCGATGAACCGTTTAACGTGAAGGTTACTCCGCTGAGACTTTTCGCGGTGATCATTTGTGGATTCCTCGCTCGGATGGAAGTCTTCTCGGGTAAGGTTTCTTCCATCGTCATCTGGGGTGGGCACTAAGAGAAATAACTGTAAACAATGAGGCTATTTTCGCTCAATGCCGTCTTCGGAAGAGTGGCCGTGTCCTATGGTTGACTTCTTCTCATTCTGAGTGGAACCGCACATATAACCAATATCGTTTTTTTTTTTCAGAAAAATACTCTGATTGCAGCAGTTGTCTGTTATTTAACAGTTTCGTTATTTAACTCCTTGATCTCTGTGCGTTGTTGATAGATTATAGTAAATAATTTCGCTAATTACAACGATTTTTTTCTTCTTGCGTCAGGTATTAAGTTCGTTACGCCTTCTTTTTCCTCGTTCTTTCCATCTCTTGTATGGGCTACCCAGGGATCATTCTAGGCGTTCTTTCCATTAGGGTACGTTGTTCATCTACATCTACATAAGTACCCTGCAAGCCGCCTTTCGGTGTGTGGCAGGGGGTGCATGCACCATGACTCTACTTCCCCAATTGATTACTTTCGCGTATCTTTTGCGGAAAAAAAGAATTCTTGAATCGAATCTTCTAGCGTCTATCTCTCTGATTTTCTTCTCAGAATCGGAACAACCTATGTAACAGAACTCATAATATCGGCTACATCTTCTACGAAAGTACCTTCTCTTATTTAGTAAATTTATCCTTTTTTAAATCTTCTATCTTCTAGTAATTCCCATCCCCCCTTCTTTGTAGGCTTCGTTGTTTACGAATAACGGTAATGTTACTACTAATACGTGTAAGTTCAGAGTTAACTTTGTGGTAGTGAGAGGCCATAAAACTGTATAATGACAGCTTTACTTAACCACTAAATATGATCATGAATAAAATAGTGACGTCTTTATCGAGGGCGAGATTGGGAAAGTGCCCTGTTACATCTAACCCATTAAATTTTAATAAAAGGAGACGATAGATCAGAAAAAAAAAGACTAAGGAAGGAAGAAACTGTGTGCATAAAACACGTAAATCCAGAGCTTAGGAAAAAATTTCCACAGGAAAACACACCCACAAGAATAATGGTGTGAAAATCAGAAGCAAGCCGACAGAAAATAATTTATTTATACAAACAACACATAAAATAGAAAGCACACGACCTGGGTTTCGATGCATGGCATCATATTCATCTTTTGAGTGTGAAAAATCTGCGAAATCTACCGATAGTAATAGGTAGATTTTGGAATAAAAGAAAATTATCTTCACAACCTGAAAAAAAGAAGGAAAAAGAACTAAATTACCATCCGCGTTTCTTGGTAATGGTGCATCATGGACACCTGATGATGATGCTGGGAAACCCTGGTCGTTATTATCTTATTTAGTAGTAAAGCTATGATTATGAACTATAATGGTGATGTTCTTCACTTACTACTAAAATTGTTTGTCATTCGTTATTTAGTCACATGTTAATAGTATTTGTTGATATATTGTTGATAGATGATGGTAAAATACTTCACTATTTACAATTTTAATTTTCTTCTGGTTTTTTGTGCAACAATTTCAACATTTTCCATCTTTTCTCGTTTCTCGCTACTTTCCTATTTTCAACAGCCGACGATCTTTTGATTGCAAAACTCGATCACTGCCTTAGGCGGTCCTGTTTTCCTGACGTTTTATTCTTGGAGTACACGTTCGTAGAAGTGATTACGATTAAGTTTATTCTTAGCTAAGGAATTGCGTTCTTGCGGAAAAGCGCCGGGGGATCATTTTGCATCCACCCTCGTATCTCAACGCTTAACCTTTGGTCACGACCATTTCTAAATACAAGGGTACCTCGTACGTTCCAGAGTTCGAACTTAAAATACGAGAGGAATTCGATAAGAAGTTCCAAATACGTCTCTCTATTCCAACAGCATTGTGAAATACGCTTACTGTTTCAACCCATCTTTTATTTGACCAAGTCGTCTCCAGCTACGAAAATATCTCCCTGTTCAGCGCATTTGCGTTCTTTAGTTACTCCATTGAGCAGGTAGAACTGGCTTATCGCAGTAGGTATGAAATACTAGACCTCTGCCCTTCCGTATACCTCCCGGGTCATAAAGGTGGCATGTTAACTGAGGCTGTGGTGATTGTGTTTACTATGTCACTGCTTGTATCTCTGCCCAAGCTCTTCCGCGGACACGTTTTGTTTAGCTCAGTAGTGAGACACGTAAGCGCAGTTCTTTCTTTCAATGAGTATTTAAGATTTGACTACGTTAAGTACGTAAGTTAGGAGGTACTTTTGTACTGTGGAGAGATATATAAGTGCTGCCACTATGCCTGAACGACTTCATAGCCTCTAGGTGCCTCACTAGTTCGGCCATTAATAACTCATTGTTGCACAGGCCTAGCGAAGGCAACGGTTAGTGGAAGATCAACAGAGTTCATTCAGAACTTGAATTAGTAATGTTTTCAAGAACTTCCACAGGAAGTGTAGCTTATCTGACCGCTCTCTTTCCTTCCAAAACATGAAGCAGTATCGAAGTGCAGTTATTGGAAATATCAACCACTTCCCTGAAGCACCCGAAATACCTTGTTATTCCTTTAGGACAGTTGTTTAAAATCCAGTCATACGCGAGATGACTACTATTTAGGATGTCCTGCGTTTTAAGTATTTTTTAGTTTCAAAAAGATATCTCAGTTAAGCTGTCGAACGTATTGCGCTTGTCTAGAATGCTTTCTCGTATCTGCGCTCCATTTCTACGTCTCTATTGTTTTACGTAACATGTGGCTATACTGTAAAAAGGTTAAAATTTAAGGAAATAGTTAAGAAATATAATATTCATTAGCTATCCAAAGGGAAAAAAATTCTCTCCGTTCTTAGTTAAGTACAAATACAAAACAAATAAAAAAGAAACCTTTTTTCAAGTCCTACTAATACAAAAAAATTGTTAGGGATTAGTTAAAGTTGACTTCTCTTTCAGACATAAGTCTCTCGACTTCTCCTCCGTATCTCGGAACATAAACACTCCTAACTAACATTTACATTTACAATATTACCCCACGAGCCGTCACATGGTGTATGGCAGGGGGTGCGGAAACTTCGAACTCCCTTCTTTGGTATTAAGATTCATCAGATTCAATCTCTTATTTATTTTACAATATTTCCGTATTTTATTATTTTCAAGTTTTATCAATAATTTGGGATTTGATATTTTTATTCGTTCCTTAACTGAGGATCATTTGCTGTTAATGCTTTTAGAAATGCGCATTTTTCACATCTGAGCTCCGATTAATTCACTCGACATTTGTAATTTAGTAATGAAAATTATTTGGGGTTCGGATGGAATTGAGAATTCAATCGGCCTCCTTCAGCGAATTAATTTCTAAACGTATGCTCTCCAGTTGCTTTTCGTTGACTAACTACTGATTCATGGGCCAATTGGAGCACAAAAACTAAGAATCCGGAAATACATGCTTCTTGCCTGATACGGTCTAATGTTAGTCATCAGTTTTCTAATTATGTAAAAAACACTAAAAATTTAACGCCTGCGTTGATTGGGAAAACCTGGTGGCTGTTTTTGGATCCCATTGCGTGTTTGATATTCTTTAAATAGAAAAGGAATGGAAACATATAATCTCAGGAAGCAGTTCGCATATTCACAAAATGTTCGTGTACAAATGCTACGTGAATTTCACATCCGTGTTAGGCTCCGTACATTTCGTTGGAGATCTTTTATGGCTGATAATTTTAAGGTACAATACGAACGACTGTTTTCGGAAAAGTTTGGGCGGGATAGTCCCATCTTGCATTGAAACCATTGTCAAAAAATTACGCAAAAATTCTTATTGTGTACATCAAAGTTTTAATTTATGGTACTGACATTAATTTGGGAAAAGTGTAGAAAAAGGAGAGGGAAGAATTGTTTTGTGGAGCAAACAGTTGTGATATTATTTAATCCCTCAAAATTTCCACCTCAGGAAAACAACTACTGAGAGAAAGGGGTTGTGAAAACCCTACCAAAACCGAAGAACTGAAATCATGTTATAACATTAGTATTCGTTGATTAGGCAGTATAAAAAATAATCAACAAAGAAAAAACATAGGAAACATAAACAGAATGAATACATAAAGATATACTTAATAAAGAATTCGAATATTAAAGGTTGAGGATATGTTGCCCTATATGCTTTCCATCTTCGCAAACTGATTTGGGAGTATACATTTGCATAGGCTTGTGCGGAGGAGGCTAAGAATAGAATCGAGGGGATGAAGTAGCGAACGGGGATTGGCGTGGGTGGTTATGCGTAGGAAGCTCATGCGATAATTTTATTTATTTTTTCCGCTGCTTATTCGATAAATCAGATGCCGAATTTGCAACATTCGATTAAAGAGATTTTTCTACTATATAAAGTCTTCGACATACATTCAATCTAGATTAGATTTGTTTAACGAGCATAAAAATGCCATGTTTTTTACTGCACGAGGTAGTTTACATTAAATACAATATCGATAACAAGTTACAATATTGATCTCAGTTACACTTAATACAGTAATACTATTCATTTAACTAGCAATACAAATTGAAAATTGCATAAATTAATCAATCGTGTACTAACTGAATATGCATATATTGCGTCAAAATATAAGTAAGTCAGATCAGCAATAGCATTATGTCATAAAATAAATAAACATTTAAAAATATAGATTATTATTAAATATTTGCATATGATTAAATTGTTTAATAAACTACAAAATTAAAGATAAATTTAAAATTTCTTCACGATTTAAACACTAATACAAGATTGTCAACACTGAATTATGTAATCGGTGGAATCTATTGTCGAAAATAAAATCGTTTTGGTTATCATCATGAGACCTTATATGATATCATAGATCGGATCGTTAGGATCTTTTAAGTTACTATGTGGGGCGCGTTGCTTTTTTAATGTCGCAGATGTTGATAATGGCGCTCGCCCCTCCATTTGTGAGTCTGAACAGGCGGTTTGCCTACTTTATGTCGGGAGACATTACTGTATATTGAGAGAGAGAGATGCGTCTAAGAGAATTATTGATAAATTGTATTGGTCAATTGGACATTGCCATCTCAACTGACATTGCAGGTATTCTAAATGTTTATGTTATGATGGACTTGCCTATAGAGTCATCAGCCCTAAGGCCGGTCGAATCCTTAACTCCTCCACAATCTACCAGTGAAAGTTTTGGAGTCGAAACTGGACTAATTAAGCAAAATAAGGAATGAAGTAGTTTTCCCTGTAATAGCTCATGCCATAGTCAATGGGAAAGTAATTGTTTTTGTTGTTTTGTGTACTAGTGTTACTTTAGGGTAAATGTATAAATAAAATGTCCACCGTCGCTCTCTCCATGTTGGATTTCTATGTTCGCTTAGGATATTTGTGTTAACGGTATTAGTTGTATTTTTTAAAGTGCTTCGAACTCGGGAACCGAACCCTGTACCACTTTCACCAAAGGCGAACACGCTACCCTCTTGGCTATCTCGGAGCCCTATTTACGAAAGAATTATAAACACTTTAACTGAGGAGTTTTAAATTACTAAAAGAGTGACGCAAAGCTTGACTGATTCTGTTTTTGCTATACTTTCAAATCTTTATGAATAATTTTCATCTGATATGACTGATTTTTCTCGTGTAGTGTGGTTCCAGCAATATTCAGGGTGGAGTGAATTTTCGCGACACTTCAACACCTGGTGATTTCTGAGCATTGCAGAGAATATTATATTAGTAAACTATTGAACATTTTTGATTCTATATGCTTGTTAAAAGAATATAAACCTTCTATATTTGTGTGTTTTATTTCAGTTGGTTCAGAATCTTAGATTATTCGCCTCTTCTGTGTATACATCGGTAGATTGGAAGCTCTTCGTCATGCATTATTTTGTATGCGATGATTAAATGGGCGCGTAGATTCATTATTCTTTCAAGGATTCTTCTTCTGGGAAGCCAGCCGGGGAAAACCTTCGCCGTATCTATCGATAGTAAGTCGTTAACATCAAAATCTCAGTATTTTTCGTTTTTCGTCGTTATTTTGCTTCCCACCTATCTAATACATTATTTGCCTCCACTGGGATATGTCATTCTTTAAGGGAATCCGTAATTTAAGGAATTAGACTTTTCAAAATCTCGCTAACGTTTCTGATGGAACATGGGTTAGTCTACCCAAGTAGATACAGTATTTCATGTTACCTGCAACTTCTACTCTGTAGTCAGAATCTACTGGAATTTTGAGGTAATGTGTACTATGTCTTACGTTCCTCATTGCTTGGCATTACAATAAACTATTAAAATTGGAATACAGTACCTAAAGTGATCAGAACAAGGTAGACAGCGCTTTGCGATGGGTTTTCTATAGGATAAAATCGCATTAAAATGGTGCAAAATGACTTTAGCTGTCGAGGCACCTTATAAAACCACTTAAAATATACGTTCATTAGGAGATAACACTTCACAATTCTCGACTCGCGTTATGATATGTTTACAGTGTTGTGTTTCTTAGCGACAGACAGGCACTCCGACAAATTCCCGTCTGTAAAATAATATTGACGATAGTATATATCATTCATTTAAAGTGGGAAATCCCTAAATATCTTTATAACCTATCACAACCATTTAAATGAAATATTTTATGACTTGAAACGAATTACCGGCTATCAACATGTTATTGTGCTCTCAGTACAATATATTCACACCTCGATTGAGTCTGTAACGAATTAATATTGTAGAATGAGGATCTATTGTACAAATACTTCGCTCGTAAATGGTAACAGGGGAATTATTTTACAAGCATCATACTTACATTCGATCGAAAGAATTCTTTCGGAATCTGCGGGAGTTTCCTTAGATTGTATCTCCCGGAATGATCAATCGGTGTGAGGGAATCTAAATTGGACTATCGAGCACTCGACATTTGGCATAATTTTTCGTTTACTCGGCTACTGGGGAAATTTTATCGAGTAGAGAAAATTATGTTTCCTTCTCAGATAATTTCTTCTCAGAATGAGTGGCTGAGATATGCTTGAATAGCGATAAGCTTATGTTTCAATAAGCTTTCCTTCCTTCTCTATTTCGTTCTTGTCCCTCTCTGTGAGTGTCATTTTTTTCAAACGCTTGACTATTCAAAGACTAACTAGGTTTATGAAATTGAATTAAATTTTTTCTTGATCAGGGTTGTACAGAAAAGTATCGGATTAAAATCAGAAAACTCTTCGCTATCCTGAAAAATCTTATAAAGGAATAGATTCACCATGGATAGTTTTAAGTAGATTAAAACAGTATTTAATTCGTATTTGTCTTCGGAATTTATCGTAAAAATATATTTTCATTTTATTCAAACTTAATTCCTGTGATAGGAAACAAACCCAAATCCATTAAATGGGGGTAGCTGGGTATTTGTAAAAAGATTACGCGACTAAGCGCGAGTAAAAAGGACGACTAAAAGTAATAAAGAGGCTTTTCGGAATGAGAAACCGAAATACTATAAGCAAGGCAAGTAAGAAAGAAAGCAAAATAGGAAAGTAAAGAAGGTGAATTTACTATGGAAGATTAATTGGAAAATACTTAAAGAAACGACAGGAAATGTTCCCAAATGGTGATCGAAAAATTCAGGCAAAATAGAAAGCATGGGTAACGGCTGAAATTATCAGTGAAATGAACGAGAAAAGGAAATGGAAAATGTTTAGCGATGAATTTTGGATAAGAATGGGCAGGGTATTAAACAACCAGCTGATAAGGAAAACAAATAGGGTTAGGGTAATGCACTCGGGGCGGACTGTGCTATGAAATAGGGTAGTAGAATGGAAGTGGAAGGGTTGAACCAGTAAATACAAAGGTTAAACCTTTGCTTGGGAATAAAGTTAGCAATATTATGGCTACATCAAAACATAGCAGGGGAAGAGTTAACGTGATAAGAGGATGGTGGAAAGAATATGTAGAGAAACTATATGGGAAATAAATGAAGCGTGCCAACATAATAATGTAACAGAGGTGAAGTAATCCTCACGAATAACTTAACATAGGGTACCTATATCCGTCATGTGGACGAGCAGAAACTGGTCAAGAGAGTAGTCGGTAGGAGCGAAGTGAAAGTCCGCGAGTGATGCTACCTTTCGTGCATGGGACCCTGCCGAAAAGTGTTGTGTTTATGAATTAGAAAAGAATGAGCAGTAGGCAAAACGTTTTGCAAAGTCATGAAATCAGTGAGCGCTACTCAGATGCTTCAGGACTCAGGATGGGAATCTTTAGAAAATAGAAGGTTTCAACAAAGTGTTAATTTGCTAAATAAATACAGAGAAATTACATTCTTAGAAAACCCAGTGATTCCCAAAGTGGGCAATACCGACACCCCTAGGAGCGCTGGTCTAATGAAGGGGGGCGCTAGACGAAAAAGAATTTTATCCCATTGTGTCATCTTTCTTCCTCAATAGACTTTTACTGGATTTATGGCATCAATACAACATCAGAAAATTGTCATACAGTAATTTGGTGGATATTTTTATCTTAGTAGTGTTTAATTTGCTGTATATCTTTCTTCAGCTATGGCCATACAGATATTTATTTCTACAGATTTTTATATCTGGGGGGCGGCGGTATGAATCCAAAGGGGCGGTAGCAGAAGAAAGTTTGGGAAACACTAGTGTAGCCGATATTATGCGTCTATCCTGTTACATAGTACGTTCTGAATCAATTAGAAAGATTCGGGAAATAGATACTGGAGTAAGTCGCTTCAAAAATGTATCTTTTTTCGCGAACAATACTCTGTGATTCGACTCATTTTCATTCTAACGATTGCAGCCTTTAAATAAATGAATGTAGGAAATACGCAACTCAAGTTTCGGGTGATTATTTCCCTCGAGGCCTTATGGTTTCTTACGAGAACGAATGGCACTTACGTAGTACATACATGCGACTTTCCAATGTTTTCTTATCCTAGAACAAAAAGTGAAAGAAACAGGATGTACCTATGTTTCCACTATACGAGCCCCTTGAGAAGAAAACATGTCTGTGTTTTTTTAATTTTAAATTCGTTTTCATGTCTTTGATCCATACCATTTGTATTTCCTGATTTCGGTCATGTTAGGACAAATATTCTCAATCTTCTTGAGGCATTTTTAAAGGGAAATTCTCTCTTCCCTTTTTTCCTGTTCTGCTCTTGATTGTACATGTACCATAACTTCCCTTGCCTTCGAACACTTCCTTACTATCTATTTCCCCTGAATGGGTACACGGAAAAATTAAGTTCGATGTCCTGTATATACATTGTAATCTTTGCCTCTGTACATTATACTTGTCAATACCACATGGCATTGAAATATATTATAATATGGTAATACGTACACTTATCTTTAGGTATTTTCTATACTTTTAATTGTTATATTTTTCTCTTTTCCGAATCATTTTCGTGTTTCCGCCATATTCTTTATTTTTATTTTGAATTTATCATTTATTAGAAATTATCGTAGATATTTTCATAGGTTTTATACTTTTTGATTTTTTTTACAGTTTCGTCACCCACTTCCCTGTGTTTTCCCGCCCAGTTATTATTTTTTTAAATCATCCTTAAGTTACTAAGTGCTTATCTCCTTACACTTCTGTCCTACTCAATTCTCCTCGTCAATTTCCGTAAAATAAATTGGCCATACGACATTAGATTGGTATCGCATTTTCTCGTTTATTTTCTGCTTTATAAAATATATATTTATGCCTTGCCTTAAGTGTTGCGTCGGTATCAATTGCTTGTGAATTAGTGCATTTGATCCTCCAATAGGATGATTAGAGGAATGATTGAGAACACTGGTGATGCCTTATGTAGTTAAAGTTAACTGCAGAGGAAAAAGATAAAACTGAAGGTCTCAGAATCCTAATTTTAGATGTTTTCAAAAAGGAATTTTAATCGATTGGGTTTGCCCTCATCCTTGGATATTTGTAGTGACCCATTTGATTATAAACAAGGACATGAACATCTGCCAATTGATATGAAACAGATCTCTTCTACTATCAGAAATTCGTGGGAGGACAAAGACATCAAAACTTCAAAGAGAGTGGACCTCCCAAAACAAGGCGACCTTTGTCCAATGACTAGATGAATGGCTATGTTGAGAGATTAATGGTCCTCGAATCTTTGGAAAATTTGATTCTGTTAGAATTCCATTGACCAATAAGGTTATTTTAGCTGCAGCTGTAGCTGGGATGGTTTCTATAATGGAGCTGATGATTTAAAAATTTTTAGTATCGCACTGAAGTTTTCTTATTGACTTGTACAGCGGTGATAACGTTTTACTTAGTAATTCAAATTAAACGTGCAAAATTGCACGGAATTGAAATATTAATTTAACTCTTGTCCGCCCATTATTGTACAACGCTCAATATTTATTTAAAAACCAGAAGTCGCACATCTTCGAAATTAAATATAGTAGAAAGATTCAACTTTCTGCAAGTCTTGGGTTTGTCTCGAGATCGTTCTCATCGATTTTTGTATGATATACTTGTAAAGAGAAATTTATTTGTCTTATTCTATCTATAAAGTAAACCAGACATAATGGTCCAACGAAAATATAGGGAATAGAATTCAATTGATGTTCTTATACCCGTCACCAAATTATGTTTCCAGTCCCCAGAACTCTGATAAATACTCCCATATTATCGTATTCAGCGCTATATAAAAAGTGTTCCCTTAGCAAGCAATGAATTTATGTACCTGCGCGTATGTGCTTTGTTTCTCTTTTACTTTTTCTTCCCGGTTGACATGTAACTATTTATGATTTGTAATTTTTATAAAGAAATTTTCACGCTTGTTTTACTGCAGAGCGAAAGCTTCTGGAATACTATAGAGAGAGTGAGTGAATGATATGGATTTGAGAAATGAGGAGGTAAGCTCAACGAAGCCGTTGCAATTTCACTCTGCAAAATGACTTGTTATTCTGTATGGCACACAAAGAACCTTTTCAAGTGAGTTTTAACGAGGCCGTCAGATGGCGCGGGCGCTCACTTTCCCGCGCGCGCCACAGAAAAGCGCGCCAATCCATTCTCTTTCTCCTTTTTACGCCATATTATATCTGCTGAAGGCAGCGAACCTATATCACTTTGCTGCCAACATTCCTTTTAGAATTCCAGCTATTCAATCATTTATAGAATACTCGCATGATTCTTCCTGAGGGAATAGTTGACGCTTTTATAGTGATTGTTATGTCCTAACCGGCAAAAAATACGGATTCGATCCTTTACAGCTTGTTTGATACGGTGAGTCAGATTTTGCCATCTAACTACTTGAATGTGCACTTTTTATAGTAAGAGTTAAAAATGAACACTGATTTTTAAAAGCGATAAATAAGAATAATAACACGATTTTATTTCATAGCGTGACTTACTTATCTCTTCTTACATCTGACCCTATGTCATTAAAGGTTTTAAGAAAGAACTTCTAGGAATTGAATAAAATGTGTGGGTATTCAATAAATACTGTCTTCTCTTAGGAAAAATATAAAATCCAACAGGTAAACATCCATTGGAAGAAATAAACCTACAAAGCCTACTGACTGTTGCAACTAAAATTTAAAATGAGAATCGAAAGAGAAAATAGGAAAAATGTTAGTGTCAGCAACAAGCCTGAATAAATAGACGATCTAAATATACATTCATACAAAATCACAGGTAAAAACAATAGTTGTATTTAAATTACCAGAGATAAGCGGTAACATATAAAAAAGCCACAGTATATAACAACAAGTTGAAAAGACAGATATTAGAATAATGAGAAAAGAATTGATGAAGCTAAAAAAATACATTATGCACATACGCATTTAAAACTATACATACTTACTTGTGCCGACAATTTATCTGTCCAAAAATGAGTAAAACATAACATATACGCCCGACACAGAATACTGT
The DNA here is from genome assembly GCA_000376725.2 of Ladona fulva. Lineage (NCBI taxonomy): Eukaryota > Metazoa > Arthropoda > Insecta > Odonata > Libellulidae > Ladona > Ladona fulva. The sequence goes on along the minus strand of KZ308704.1, from coordinate 141,672 downwards.
AGATAATACGCGTAATACTGAAATGTTATTAACATTGCATTCTTGAAGTTATAATCTGTGTATTCCTCAGTTTTTATCTTTTATTGTTTTCGAAAGGAAATGAGATTAGTATATACAATTAAAAACATTTAATGGATAATGGCTTATCTCCTCGCTAAGATTTCTTATCGAAATACTCTAGGTTACTAGCTTACTTTCTCGTTTATGAATAACACAGCAAATCATCCTGATTTAATGTACTCTTCCAGCACCTATGAGCAATAAGATCTAAAACCTTTAATACATTTTCCTTGAAACTATTAGAGGAATTACGTGACATAATGTTAATTTTTGGCAATAATTGTTGAATGGGGTCTCCTTCTACCCTTTCCTGATGAGTAGAATATTCTTTCATTTGTCTCTTGGTGATGGGTACAGAAGATGTTTAATTTATTTTGTTTTTCTATACTGTTTATAATTAAACTACGTTATAGTTACTTAGGTATTAGTGACGCTGGGTGCATCTCGATCTCTCCTTTTGAATACTGGAATCCTTTCGGAAATTGTATTTATGTGGTAGAAGTCCACGTCAGTTTCACTGACATGGACTTATCCCACTAACTGCAAAGCAAAGACAAAATACCTCACTCCTCATCTTGGAAGCCTCATTTCTTCTCCACGGAGGCCTAGGGTAGCTAACGCTGGAGGAATGCGAATCCAACTAAACCTCTGGATGATGATTTCACGGGTTGACAAGACACAAGAGAAAGATGAAAGACATTTTCATCTTCCCTGTTGCAAACTGCAAATGATAAATGCAGGAAAAACACTTAAGTGAAGCATAAATTGTTACATATTTCGGTACGTATCGAATCTATTGAAACTTCTTCCCAGTTACATTGCATAAGTTCTGCCCCAAGTGACAGATGTGAATTGAATTATCTTTTATGATGAGACTTATCATCGTATGCACGTGCAGCGTATCAATCAGTTATTGCTTACGTAAAGGTTCGATTCAGTGTCAATCGCTATTTGTTAAGAGAAATACATCGCTTCTTCAACGTATCGATTGCCGGTGACATTAGAGCGCGCTTCAATTCTGTTTTGCGTCATGCATTGCCTAGGCAGAGTGACGCTCGCATAGTACTTATCTTCCTCCGCTACTAACTCGTGATTCATAGTGCGGAAAAAGGTGCCCTCTCGGGCCACTTGATCGGTGAACTTAAAGTTGCTGAAAGGAGGCATTTCCTCCAGCATCTCTTGCGCAGAGAATAGAGGATGTGTGCGAAATTTTGTCGTAAATCCCGCATCTGGAAATAATGATGAAGTATCCGAGCTCTTTTAGAAGTCAGGTCAATAATTTATTGCTTAACCTCGTCGTAATTTGTTTCTTTATGGAAATACAATGTCGGTAAATTTACGATTTTTCTTGGTCGCGAGTATTGACATCGTGTTGATACATACGAGGTGTGTTAAAGAAATGCGCGGAATTAAAAACATTTTTTTTCTGTTTTGTGTATTGATAAACATGTCCCTAACGTACGTTGTTAAAAAAATATTGACATTTGGAATTATACAGCCCTGGAAATTTAAAAATTCCGCTTTTTTATCACACAGCGTATGTACATCATAAATATGTCGTTATAAGAAGTCGTAAGTCCCGCCATTAATTCCCGTAGTGTATTTAATAGCGTAGGCAAGATGAAGTGATGTATTTTGTCTTTGCTTTGCAGTTATGGGGACAAGTCCATGTCAGTGAAACACAACTACCACATAAATAACACTTTCAAAAGGATTCAAGTATTCATTTTATTCAAGTGATCGAGATACACTCAGTATCACTAATACCTAAGTAACTATATTATCGTTTAACCATAAACAATACAAATAAGAAAGTAAAGGAAACATACATCATCCTGTACCCGATGTAAAATCAAAGCAGTTATCTATAGACATATTTACATGACGGTCTTACTACCAGCTTTTGCGTAAGATAGCTAATAGCCTCAATGGTTTGTAATTTATTTATTATCCTTATTCCTCTTTTCATCTTTCGTTTTCTTGCTCTTCGGTCTCCTACCCGTACCCATTTTCGTTGGTTTCCTTTTCTCTAGTTTACCCTTACATTGTTGGACATTGATCTGGTTCTCATTTGCCAAATTCAGCCAGTCTTTTCTCCGTTCGAAGCGTATGCTTTTGCTGCGTATATATTCCATGGTTCATTGTCATCCTATTCGTTTCGGATCACTAACACCCAATCTCGCCCTAATACAGTCGTTTTATCGTTATTATAATTGTGAGCCTTTCCTTCTCAGCACTGCTGGGACATTCATTTGTACGGGTATAAATACCAAGTACTCCCAGGGAGGTTAATTGGGCTATTAAAATAGGAATTTACCATCCAAAATTTTAAAATTTCCCCGGTAATATGGCATGTTGACATAATGGCTCCTTTTGTGAATTTTAATGATTAATTTGCTGTTTAAATTTAAAGTATTTAGACTATTGACGAGTTGCTTTGAGATTATACTAGTGGATGATAACACTAGGTACTATTTTAACTTGTTTCATACTCAAAATCCTTAAAATTTAGTTTCTCAAGTGTTGAAACATATTTGTTTCTCTTGTCATATATTGTTCTTTGAATATTATCTATTGAAATGGCTGATATGTCTATCAGAAAACAGTTTTATTTTCTTCGTCTATTAGCGTTTAGGATTGTTGTGTTGTATTGTTTTAACCTTTATAATAGTGCGCTCAAAATGTACCCTATAACTATGGTTTTCCTAGATTGATTCAGGCTTACAGTGATAATATGAAAGAAATCTTTTTACCCATCAATAATAATAAAAAATGTTTATGCAAGTTTATCTATTAATATGTTTCGTTTACCTATTTCTTACTGTATAATTTTTCCACATTTGCCATTTTGGAAGTCATATGCAAATAGTCAATATGTCTTTATCTTAGAGCCTGCTAGTATGTGCCTTATAGTATGTGCTGGATACTTCAGGTTTGATGGCATCGCCTTCACAAAATTCTAAAATCTAAATTTTCAGTAAGGAAAGATTATTTTTATCATCATATGATAATATTTGTTAAATTACTTCAATTCCACATTTTCTGTTCATAACTTCGCAAAATAATTCCCTTTCATTTTTTTTCGCTCAGCGTTTCGTACACAGCTGAGTCCCAGTTGCATTCGTCATATCCGTGTGTGTTCGCCTCTGACGACGCCAGAGTGGCTATCGAAATATTTGTCCGATTCTTATTCTTTGACCGAGCTCCATTTCTGTTGATTTACGGTTTTAGGAGTTTTAATTGTTTGTCTCCAAGGACAACTCTTGTCCATCTTTGATTGGTTATGTCCGGGCGACTTATCGCACTTAAACTCGCCGTATATAAGATTTCTATCACTTGTTTGTATCCCTTCTGTTTTAGCCTAATTACCTCTCGTAAACATTCTATCCCGATTGAATTGCCAACGTGTTGTCATAGCGACAAGAGTTAGTCGAGTGTTTCGCATTTACATTCACGCATATGGTCGCAAGGTCAGGAATGATTTAGCCAAATCCTATTCTCCTTCTCGGTCGAGTTCCAGGTGTGTGTACAGTCGCTTGTCAATCTCCGCGCCATTTACTCGAAGTACATGCTTTAAAGCGTGCAAACATTCATCTCTTGGAATTTGCAATATTTATAGTTTACTTTTTTTCGTGGTTTAGAAACGCATTTCTGAAGTATTGATCTCCCGTATAAGTCCTTTTCCTTTGTTTAACGAATCCAGGCCTAGCGTTAAGTTGTCTGATGCCCGTAAGTAAACAAGATTTTGACTCCGCTTCACGTTATTATCCTATCACCCTATGAAAATTTTTATTGCGGAAAGTTATGGAAAACTAACTTTCGGACTTAAATTTGGCGAATTTTCCGTCAATTTAATGTAAGTTGATTAATTAATGGATGTAATTTCTTGCTCTATCGATGTTACAATAAAAAAGTAAGAGATTTAATTTGTACTTTACCATAAGATGATCATATTGTGGAATAGTGCAAATTATATCCATTACTTTCTATTGCGGAGATGTAGTTCCACCAAATATCACTAAGGAAGATTAATTTTATCGATATTAATACTTGTCTAGTGACTAGATTCGTCCTCCCGTAGACTTAGCGCCCCTAGATCATTGCTTGGGTTTGCATAAGTAGTGGTGAAACTCCTTTTGTGAAACCAGAATGATTATCTCCGCAAAGCTAATGTTTACAATGGTAAATTGTTGATAGGTAGTATCATGTATCATTTTATTTCCTTATGCGTCTTTTGGTAAAAAAATGTAGGAAAATATATCTTGCCATCCCTGGGCCAGAATACGGTTGGAAAGGTGAATGTGGACCCTATGAATTATCATTAACTGATTCCTACTAAATAACAAATAAATACTGAATTCGGAATGAAATATTTTGTGTTACCAGTGTTTGTGTGAAATCATAGCCCGCAGGGAGATTTGATCCTCAATTCCTTAGCTAACAAAAGCTTTGGAGAAGGAATGAGGCTTACCACGTTAGGTGAGGAGTGAATTATTTGCCTTGGCTATCCTCAATTAGCCAGAATGCTATGAGTGGAAAAGCTATGGATGCCTAGAGTGCAGTGTGAGCACCGAGACCCTATAAATTAGACTTGCCATGTCATTCGTTATTGAGTAACTAATATGAACTTTATTCGGCGTAGAATAATAATAAAATCAATCGTGGAATAATATTTGTGACTAATAAAATAATATTTGTGACTGTGAAAAATAGCGACTTGACTGGGACTCGAGCCCAGGTCTCCCATTTCCCGGGCTGCTATTCTAACCACTGAACTGCCATTCCGCGTCATTTCAGTGGCTAGGATACCTGTCCGAAAATTGGTAGACCCTGGTTCGAGTCCCGGTCATGTCTCTATTTTTCACCCTTGTTATTCCTTGGGATTCAGCCGCACGGCTTTACCGAGAAAAGTTAATACTCCTTTCCTTAATCCTTTATTCGGCATTTCTCACATCTCTGTATCTTTCATACTTTCGCAGCTATGAACAAGACCGAGAAAAGTATTTCAAAGATAAATTTTCTTCTATCATATACCGAAATGCTTATGAAAAGAATCCATTGACCAATGCATGGTCACCGGTGGAAATTAATAGGTGAAGTATGTATTGAAAAGTTCTGCTCATATAATTAGACCCGGTTTCTGTGATTGTAGGAGTATCAGTCCCTTTTCCATTAAGCTACGCTTGAAAATATCATCGTGAAGAGGACGATCAACGTGAAGCGGTATCGTCAGATATTGTAGAAGATTCACTTCGGGCGGGGGCGTCTGAACATGCGGAATTCCGGCGGCTGTATTTGAGGAATGTCGCCTTGTTTCATTTTGCATCCGAGTACACGAGATGTGCTCCTGAAACTCCGATACTCGGGGTCCGTCAATGGCGAACAATAAAACGAACGCCGACCGGCGTCGTTTAGTATTATGGAATATGAGGAATGTGTAAAGAGAGAATGGCGCTTGCGGCAAGCCCATTCATTGATATCGAGCGTAAATCGGATCGCCGAAACATGGTTCGCGATCGGCCCTTCGGCAATCATCGGCTGTTTCCGCCGATTGCCGAAGCGGCCGCCATTTGCGCTTCGCTTTCTCTGCCGTGTAAACACGATGTCGTCAACACCCGATCGTCACCGAGTGCGCAGTTCACGCGAATTACTCTCGGAAAAAGAGTCGACTGTTTGGAATTCTGCGACGGAGTAATTCTCTCTATTACGTGTGAAGACCATGGATAATGCATGGCGCTGGATATATCTCTCCCTTATGGGTCATTCTATGGCAAACCGAACTAGGAAAAAACATGGCATGAGAGTTTCTTTTTATAACTCTGTCATAGTATTCGCAGTAATGATAGATAAATGTTCGCCAGTTCCTTGTCTAATAGTCCACAACTGGAAACTAGAGCACCGGTTTTGCGAAAAGAGTTGATTCAACTTATAAAATTCGATGTATCTGTTTGGAATAATTAATTTTTTTAATTGAAAAGGGTATCAAAATGTTTACATAAGTTTCCTACCTTTCGGTTGGTTCATGTGTCCTTATATTCCCTACTCAATGCTGTTTCTTTCGTTTGTTGGTAACTTACCTCACTCTTTACGTTATCTACGTTTTTTATAACAATTTTTGTCTTTGTCTTCCCCTCTGCTTTTTCCCTTTTATTTTTTCCTCGATTACACTCTTTAGCAATCTCTCTCTCCTCAACATTTGACCCTCCCATTTCCTCTGTCGATGCTTGATTATTTCAATTAAGACCCTCTCCTTCCGGACCATCTCTAGTACCTCTTTTTCTATCGACCCAAATTACTTTTCCATTCTACGCATCAAAATATATCACTAAAATGTATTCTGAAGTTTTCGAATGAAAATGGAACTAGGAAGGTTTTTTATTAAAAAATATTATTCACCTGTGGTTTACAGCATTATTCCAACCGGTGGTACTTATCTACTAGTTGGACCTTTGGGTTTATTAGGTGGGACTCGGGAAGATTAAGCTCGTTCTATATTATTCATTTTAGCAATTTATTTTTCAAGTATATTGACATAGAGAACTATTCATCTGAAAGTTTCACTGTCATTCATCAACTAACTATATACCTGTTAATATTACTTTTTGACGATCAGACAAAAGAACTTCTCCCTTTGTTGGAATTTGGTAACGAGGATATGGAAAATGGGATTGGACACCAAAAAGGTTGGAAAACATTGGGTTACAGTCCATAGTTTCTTCCTTCCCTAGCTAGCTATCTCTTTCTTTTAAATATTCAATGACAAAGGATTTTCCCTTGTTATAAAGAGGAATAAGAAGTCTCAAACTCGCTTTTCAATAAAGACGTTTTATTATTATTCATTCTTGAATACTCCAACGCCGGCACAACCTCTCTACTCTATCAATGGGTCTTCATTTCTTGCTGTAAAGAACGTTCCTCCAATGCACTCTAACTTCTGTAGTTAGCGCAATGTTATAACTTCCCTCGATAAGTTTTATTACTAAGCATGAAAAAGATTAAGTTTTGATTCAGCTGGGTTAGAGTCCTTACACCTCAAGTACAGTTTGAAAAAATATTTAATGATTGAATATTCCTTGAATTTTCCTTAGAAATGTAATTAAGAAAAACGATTACTGCAATCAATTAAGGTCTGTACTGTGCACAAATAGTAAAGTGTGTGCACAAATTTCCAATTGTATGGTATAAAACCTGGTAATTTATCATTGAATTTCATTCAGTTTTAACCTCTTACGTACCCTTTTCAATTGATACAGTCGATATCTTCATCTGTTGAATGTTTGATGTAATTATATTTCATTCAAATAACGCTCTATGTAACAAATCTTTTCATACTACAATTTGTATGTTTTGCAAATCAAGGTAATAATGTAATCTAATGTACATTTGCGAACAAATATTCATAGGCATCTGCTGATGAGCCGTAAGTCGTCTCATAGGACCGTGATTCGTGTATAACCGTCTGTATTATACATTTATGTATGTATTCTGTAAGACTACTTTCGGCGTGTGACTGGGAGTGCATACACCATGATTCTACCTCCGTTATCTGTTACTATCGCGTATCGTCCGCGGAAAAATTAATTCCTCAAGCGACCAGGTCTGCCATACATTTCTCTGATTTTTCTCGCAATATCAGAATTGCATGTGTATCGGGAATGTTGCATAGATTACATTTTGAATGTGACACTGGTTCCTAGCATTATGAATGCTCATATTAAAAACATACAAGGTTCAAATTTGAAAAAAATCGTGCAAACGTTTTACAATTTATTTCATAATATAACTGTATTTATAACCTTTTCACCACATTTTACTAATTATTTCTTCTTCAAATTCATCGTCTATCCTTATATGTATTTTTGATATTAGTGTAAATTGTATTGTATGTATTTTCTAATAGTGTAGCGGACACTTTCCTTTTTTTATTTTAACCTATTCCCCCTGCTTTTTAAATTTTATTTTCTACTGTCAGTAGATTTCGCAGATTTTTCACGCCACCCTTTTTGTGGATATAATTCTGTAGGGTCTCATTTTATTCCTAAGTGCAGACTTATTGTTAGTTTTTTCTAAATTCGTGTGGTATTTCCTTCTTTTATTGTGTTTATCTTGTTTTACTACCAAAAGCTCATTTTTTACAGCTTTCTATGACATAGGGTTAGATATAAGAAGAGATTCACTAGTCTTAATCTCGTCCTAAAATAGTTTATTATCATCATGCTATCGCGTATCCATCGCGGAAAAATGAACTCTTGAATTGACCAGGTATTTCCCTGATTTTTCCTCGAAGTATCAGAACTGCTCAGATATCGGGAAGAACGCATAGAGTACTTATTTTAAGTATGACACTAGTTCCTATTCTTATGATTACTCATATTTAAAAATATGTCTGTACAATCTTCAGCCTGAAGGCTGGTTTGAACCTCATCCCTCCATCATAAGAAACGAAAAGCTCTGGGGCTGAGGTGATGCTTTACTCACTAAGACGGAATTCCATGAGCGAAACCAGTCCACGTAAGTGAAGCACAATGAATATACGAGTAACATATTTCGTAGCATTAAAAAAGGAGAGACCTTGATCAATATCATTATTCAGCATTACTTATACCTCAGTTTCATAATATCACAGCCGTGAAAAATACTGAGGTAAAAGTTAACGAAAGACACTTTTTTTTCTCTATTTTGTACCGAAAAAAAATGAAAAATATTCCATTCATCGGGACATAGTAGCTGGACCTTTAAAAAATATATGAGGTTGAAGTACGAAAAAATCGTGTAAGTAATGATAGAGCTCTACATTGCATAATGTAACCATCTTCAGCCACCGTATCAATTCGGGCATCCCACTCATCTTTGAAGAACGTAGATTATACTTTTTAAATCTCTTATATATGTATGTGGAGCCCTTTTCTTATGTTGCTTTAAAGTTTGACATTGCAATGGTCTATTTCCGAAGTTCTTTCGTATTCCATATGGACACATGCGTCTCTATGAATTCGCGATTAGTTGCTAATTGTTATTCATCGGCGAAGACTCCCAATTTAGTAGAAGCGAAGTCTTCAGAATAAGGCGGATTCCGTTCAGCCTTCAACTCTCCCTTTCATTCCAAACGAATGTTATTCGTTACTAACAATGAGATCGGATCGCTGAATGGAATATTTCTCCAACTTCCGCACAATTACCGGCGAAAAAAGCGGTGGTTAGACTCCGCGATATTTGTTTTTTCCCAATTACGGAGGCGGAATGGAAATGAATCCATAATAGGGGAGATTTTTTCTCCGGCGTAGTCGTCCCGAGTTCCTTTTCCCCGAAACGCTGCTCCGATGGAAGGCATTATATTTTTCCGCTGGAGCACGGTATTTCGCTTCGTACGGAACCGTTTGATTAAGGCTCTCCTCTTCTTTTTCGAATCGGCAATAAAGGACTCGATCGGCAATGCGGTGGAATAGAGAATTATGTTTGCTTATTGTTAGCGGCTGTATCCCGTTTCGGGTCGAATTGCATTGTCCTGCGGACGAATTCTCCGTCACGAATGGAAAATTGATAATGGTTTCCTTTGTTCCGTAATTACTATGGATTCTCCGCTTAACATTAGATGGTGGTATCGTACTTGCATGCCATACGTTTCATACTAATACAGTAGAAACTGGTTAAAACGAAAATTGAACGGAATATCGTTTAACTCGCAGTGCATGATTGGCCCAGCATTGAGACAACTTTCAACGTGCAACGTATTACAAATACATACATAAGTGTTCTACCTTTCAGTAAGTTCATGTGCCTTAATTTTCCCTATACGACGCCATTTCTTTCTCTTCCTGGTAACCTACCCCACCCTATATGTCATCTAATGTCTTTGTAATGTATGTCATCATGTGTCTTTGTCTTCTCCTCTACTTTTTTCTTGTTTTCTACCCTCAGTCACATTCTTAAACAGAAGTTAAGGGATATAATTTGTAGTGTTCCATAATACGTTTTTATATTTATACCCGGTCGTGTGCTGATTAACTGAAATCTCGTTAATACGTACTCGCTCAGTGGGAATTGATTGATGAAACCAACCCAAATTGCGGTCGTCTTATGGAGTTTTATTCGTTCAATGCAGAATTTGGTTAACTCGAATTTCGAACTCATATCTCGGACCAACTCTTAGGCCTTTTATGGTAATGTATACTTAAAATGGACTTCGCCTATTGTTCACTTTATGATCGGGTATTGCGATGGTTTGTTATAGTTGAAGTAAAAACTATACATTTATATTCCCAGTCCCGTCAGACTTTTTTCAAGTCCATTCTTCCTTGGGATTTTTCCTGGGTGCGCACCAACTTGCGCAAAGTCACCCTTACCCGTTTTCCTAAGTAAAGATTATAGTTAATATCCATTGTAATCCATAATATATTCATGTATTGACTTCAACCGCGCTTAAACTCGAGCAAAATATTATAATATAGTGAAGTGAACATGAATAAAGTGAAAATTAGTTCAAGTCCATTATAGGTGTTCATTATAACTAGACAACTAGATTGTCTTTACTTTATTATTACTGGTAATGGTGAGAAGCAGTATATTATTAGAGGGAATATAATTACAGGTAAGTGGGTGAAGGTTTAATAATTAATCGAGAAACCGGATTCCTTTGAAAAAATAGTCACGATCTTTAAATTAAACATAGACGTCAAAGAACGGATATTGCAAAGTAATCTTTTCTTAATAGAGGTATTTCTGAATGGAAAGTCGCCCGGTTAACTTATAAATGCCTTGCCTGAAAACACTAAATCTTTTAAATAAAAATGTTACCCTGAATTGTAGAATATGGGAATTGAGGATTTTCCCTGGAGCGACGATATTTCTGGAGAAAGTAAGGGATTGCTTGACAGGGTGATGTACGGTGGGGATCTCCCGATGACCTCTACGGTAGCCGAGAAGGACTGTCATGAACCCTGAAAAATCCAGAAAACAGACTACTTGTCATGTGTTATTATTTTTTACTTATGTGTAATATTTAATATTTATGTATATTTATACGAATAGCTCGTAGATAGTGAGTATATATTATGTTTGTATTATGTATTTATAGTGTGATGTCACGTAATTACATATGCACAAGACTGCCACCAGGCATACAAACCAACCGCAGTTTAATTATAACAATAATACCGGGCTTAAGGATCGTTGTGTTAAAGCAAATTGTCCATTTCTGGTGTAATGTCGTGCAAAATACTTTTCCCTTTACTGTTATTCCCTGTAAACCATCATCTCCATTCATTATGCCAAACTTCGTATTTAAAGACGTCGCAAATGACAGCGTTTAGGTGTTTTTCAAAAAAGTACCGAATACCGTACAGAACCAGTCCTTAATTGGTTAAAGCACCCGCCCGGAAAGTGGAAGATTCCAGGTTCGAGTCCTGGTTCTGGGTGACTTTATTCAGGTTTGTCTATCCTTGGGATCAAACCCATAGTATTCAGTATTGGTACATCTCTATTATCCTGATTTCGTGTAGTGGTATGTGAGATGCAACTGAACGATATATAAATATTAATTATTTATTTATGTATTGAAATTTGCGAGCTGTTGCGTTTTGAATCGAACATGATACTACCAAACTGACAAACTCGAAAATACCTTCGAATTGCATATTTTCATTTGTATTCGTGAGGATATATTTTAATAAAGAATAAACCAGACGAGATTGTTTTATCTTTTTTTCGTAACTTTCATAATATGAGTTTATGTAAACTCCAACTCGATTATGGGTTCTCTTTGGGTTCGTGTCAACAAGGTTTCTCTGTTTTGGATATGGTCATAAGTTTCCAGCCCAAGAGATTTTCCCATGCATCCGTACAATACATATCTAACAAGGAACACGTCAGGTTTGTGTAACACGGATTTACACGAAAATTTCAGGACACTTTCCTTGCACCAATATAACAGACGTGTCCTGCCGTTCAACTCAATGCGCTTTTGTTTATGCAAAATTTGCAACTGAAAATCGAAGTTAAGCAACCACGCAACACACGCACATTGTCCTAGATATAGCGTAATTTTCCATCTGGAAAGATATTTATCTCGTTTTTTCACAAAAAAATTAATTTCTCTGCTATTTAGTTTCATCTTCTTACCTCCCAGACATTCTTTACCTTTCTCGTCGACATTTATTCAAATATACGTTAGGTAGGTACTCCAGTATATATTGTACTGCTACACGTAGGTTATGGAGTCTCAGCCTTAACTACAAGTGTCTTTCACTTGGCCCTTTTATGTGGGTATCAGCACCAACGGGAAACCCCGAAGAAAAGTGAGACATCGATCATAGCTGTCATAGCTTCGATCCCAGAAGGCCCATATACTCAATTTTTTTCCATAAAGTATGCTTTGTGCGGATTATAGAGAATTTATTTTGAGCACTTCCCAGAACGATAAAGAATTGATTATCGAGATATTGTCTTTAGACATGTTTTCGTAACGCATACGGTAAAGAAGTAGCCCGTTTTATTGCGATATTTTCAGTACAGTTTTTTGATCGTTTGTTGTTGTTGAAATTTTCGTATAAATCCGTGTTACACAAACCTGACGTGTTCCTTGTAAGTATGAGATATATTGTCAACAGTTGTCCACTCGCCCCGATCAGCGCAGATCGATCGGTACGTGTTTGCGAATAAAAAGCGTGTAGGCGCTTTAATTTTGGCGACAAGAAATTCAAACCAATTGAATCCACTCTCCACTTTAAATTATCACATCCGCCTTGTAATTTCAACCTCAGCGCTCAGAAGCGCTAGCAAAAAACGCTCCCTCTTTCGCGGAGCTTAATCGCGTTGCGTTGGATGTTTATCTTCTATAAATTCGAGATAAAATGAGAGCAAATGCTCTGTTGTGGCGATGAATCTTCCCAGTATGTGTCCACGGAATTTCTCTTCCAGCCAAAAAAATTAATCCTCCTTTCTTACGATGGCAAAGTTTCGCTTCGGAATTACACTGGTCGAGAAAGAAGAGTTGTTACGGGCCAAAGATTTATGCGCAACCTACTTGCTCAGTGCGGAAAAACTTGATTCCATCTCGCGAAAAATCCTTCCGGCTGCATTAAATGGGTTAATTAGGAATTGAATTAAGGTGTTAACACGGAATAAGTGAAGAGAACGCCCGTTGAAATTTAATTGCGTTTCGAGAGATGCTTTTGGTTCTCGTTTCCGTCGCTTTCAAAGTTGGTGTTTAGTGCTGTAGTTCAGACTGATACCCAAGTGGGTAGCGCGTTCTCCTTTGGTGAAAGCTGGCCTGGATTCGATTCCCGGTGCGGGCCATGGTTTTGTCCCGCCGTCGTGGAAAGGTTGTGGAATCCAGTACCTGAATGTATTGGTTTATCTAGGAAAATCAATGAGGCTGGGAGGACGCCGATATGCTGACCATGTGCCACTAGGGCTGCCAAATCCGAAAGAGTCAATTCCGCGAGTTTTTCATTCCAACAGTTGTAAATTTCAGGTAATTTTTTATTCGTATTTATTGTTATCCAAAACGATGGCAACCTCTACAAAAAGCGTTTTTCAGGGGTGCCTAATTTCACGTTTTTTTTGTTTTCCTTTTTTATATGTACCTTTATGACTAATGAAATAAATATGTCATTATTATTATTGTTAATATATGTATTCTTTTATGAGGAGCATACAATTGCTATTTGATCCTAATTGAACCTCTAGCTCATGCAGAGATGTATATATTTTTTGATGATTTACCGTTATTTCCGCGACAGAATCGGAGAAATCAGCTTCTAATGATAATAATAGTAAATTTATTTATCCAAAGTCATACATTAGGGGGCTCCCGGTTAGCCAAGTGGGTAACGCGTTCTACGTCAGTGAAAGCGAGCCCGGGTTCGATTTCCGGTGGCGGCCCACATGTGAGAAGACCTTACCTGTCGAAGTACTTTTGGCAATACTACTACTACCGATGTACTTGAGCATGTACAGGACAAGTCATTGACATTAGTAGTTGAAATTATTCTGTAATCGGTAATTACAAACATACAAAACCTATAATTTTAATTCCAACATTTTACATTTTATAACCATCTAGGAAAATGGGTAAGGGTGACTTAGCGCAAGATGGTGCGCACCCAGGAAAAATCCCAAGGAAGAATGGACTTGAAAAAAGTCTGACGGGACCGGGAATCGAACCCGGGTCTCCCAATTGCCGGTCGGGTGCTCTGTCCGTTGAGCTATCCCGGCAGAACATTTCTCCA
>KZ308704.1:0-127183 GCA_000376725.2 Ladona fulva | reverse complement strand
GATAATATGCAAAGGTAACGGATATTGGGATCGTATATACAAAGAGGCGATCCAAATACGTCGCCATAAGAATAACATCAATAGAGACGAAGGTATTTTCCTGAGTAAAGCCTGGAATGGTACAATACGCCAAATAAGAAAATGAGAAATCTCCGTGCAACATGCGGCCTTTTCCACCAATCACAGACGTGGGAGGAGAGGGGGTGGTTGTCTCCCGATAGTATATATACCGGACGAGAAATTTCATGCGACATCCTTGAGAATGGCAGCAGTGGTCGCGGCCGAAACGTTGGAGCTTCCAAACATCATCACCCGGCTGGAAACCCGAGAAGCATTCCTCAGTCAAATACACCGGGAAAGCATCAGATCCTTTTTAGATCTAGCTTCATTATTTAAAAAAACTAAACACTCTTTCTGAACATCTCGAGAGGAAGATTGATTATATAACTCAGATTACGCAGAACTGCTGCAATTAAACTGCAATAGAAAATAGGTTGCGAGAGTCGATATATTAGTAGACAAACCGTAATATGAGTATAGTTTAGCAAAGGCGTGAGATTCTAAAAATTATCATCCAATTCTGGAAGTCTTCTGGTGAATCCGACCTTACACACCACTGAAATGCCGCTTGGTTAGCTTATGGTCCTGAGGGAATAGTAAGTCTTTTGCGATTTTATATATACTACGTGTTGGTGAAATTATGCCTATACTTGTCTTATGCGGTCACGATCTATTCTTTTATTACTCTTGTTATGCGGTATGGTTCTTACGAATTCTAGATAAATGGAATATTTCACATTA
This sequence comes from Ladona fulva, assembly GCA_000376725.2. Lineage (NCBI taxonomy): Eukaryota > Metazoa > Arthropoda > Insecta > Odonata > Libellulidae > Ladona > Ladona fulva. The sequence continues at coordinate 126,382 of KZ308704.1, read as the reverse complement.
GCTGTTCGTTCAGGATAGAAGGAAATGTATCTTTCTTGTACTTTTCCTCAGTCTCTCCATAGCTGGCTTAACGTGAATGCTAATGAGATGTGAATGATTCTGAATAATGAAGTTATAAAATAAAGAACACCGTAAACTTTATTTTATAACTTCAGAATGTCCTTCCACGAAGTTCGGCCGAATATGATAGAATTGATTCTGAATAATGGTCCTCCTCCGGGTGAATTTTATATAAAGTATAAATTCAACTGATTGGCGGGTAACTATGTGGTATTCCATTTTTCTGTGGTACATTTTCAAGTAGATTTTTATAATAGAAAAGGAATTTTTAAATAGAATAGGAAAAATAATAGGAAGGAAGGAGTAGGTTCATTTGTGAAAAGTGGTTCCTTTTTATTTCTTCTAAAAATTTTAAATTGTGTTATTCACAACGTCATTGAGCTTCAGTCGCAGTAGTAGGTTTCAGTGAGAAAAGCATGTACCTCACTCCTCGTCCTGCACAGTGAGCCTCTTTTCTTCTCCAGGCCTTTTTGTAAGTAATTGTGTAGGGATTCAATATCAAGCTTTCCTTCCAGCTAAAGACAACAATATGTGATATGTTTGGAATTTCCTTGGATTAGAAAGGAGATCTAAGACTGGTTACATTTAGTTTCCTAGCCTTAATTTTATGGGTAAAAATGTCTGTCTTGTGGGATACATATCCCAGTCCCCCAAGGGACGTTGGATTATATACCTTCGTAAACAGGGCCTCAAATAAATGGAATTGATGTATTATTCCTCCTCAATTCCTTACCAAGGATGCATAATGTGCCCATACGTAGGATTCAAAAACCTCTGTGTAGGAAGTACTTAGTACACGTCTCTTGAAAATTCAATTAGTTTGTAAAACGTTTGCTTTCTTCACATTGCTTTTGAACACATCACCGCGTCGACGATTCTGGTCGTAATACATCTTTTTAGAAGTTATTAAGTGTTTTTTCTTTAGGATATGTTCTTATACTCTCCCCACAAAAATGTTCTTGACAGTATCAATTTGGCAAAATACTTAAAATAATGTACTAAATATATTAATGTAATTAGTAATTACATTATTATTGTGTGTATTATTTTCTAAATAATGCGAGATCTAATCTGATTTTGTATTTATAAAAGCATATTTAAGCTGTTATATTTCCTCGCATCTTTTTAGCGAGATTTTTTTCTGATTTTAGCTGCTCCTCAGGGTAGTTCTGGCCATATTTTTAAAAACATATTTTCTTCTTAGTTTTCCACATAAGGCCTTATAATGAGAGTTTTTTAATCACATAATCACGACATAGTCTCATGGAATGGTTGACATCTGCTTGATATTTTTTTCCATCATATTTTCATCACAACGTGATCGCTGTATTTTTGCGTTCGTTACTTGCCTTGATTGGTATTGTATTGCTCAATTGAGTGGATTTCCTGTTTGTGAAACTCTATGGTTGAACTGAATAATTTCGGTGGAACTTTGTTCTTCATGTGGAACATGACTGCGGCGACATTTGGCATCGCATATTCAAACGCATTAAATTTACTCCATTCGGACCTTCAAAATAATGAGTCGTTGAAACGACTTGTCCGCAATCGAGGTATATTTATTTCGCAAATTCCAATTTTAGCAAAATCCATATTTGTTGTAATGGAAAATGATTCCTATTCGCGGAAGATTCATTACATTTTAATTTGATTTAATGAGATTTTGTATTGGATGTATCTCCAATGTCATTTTCATTCTGCGAAAGCTATTATATTATTTTTTTAGTTTGGAAATGAACACTATGTCGAGGCTGATATTAATTTGCTTTTCTGAGAAATTTGATCCGGGAACAGGTTTAGAGCGTTGGATTTCATGCTAAAAATCGGACCTAATAATATTAATTCTTCATCGATTCGTTGGATTCGATGGAATTCACGTAACGTTATGCGCTGAAATGTGCATTATTATTTACATTATGATTTTTAATTCACCCTATCCTCACCCTTATTGTCGAGATATTATTTTTATTCATATTTTTGCTTTACTCTTATTTTATTGAACATTTCGGTTATATCTGTCAACAGAGCCGCGCCCAGCCTTTCTGCACCCGGGTGCGAACATAATTTGCCACCCCTTAAAATTAAGTACCAAAACCAAATCCTGTTTTGCAGGGGAAAATTATTTTGTAAGACTTTGAAAAACCAGTGTTTTATGACTTCTTTCCCCAGCTTACATTGGTCACATATGTTCGGTTACAATTATTTATGCATATCCGTATGCTGACATAGTGAATGGTCATTAAGGGTTAATAGTTTTCATTACTTTTGACTATCGTTACTAGCAACTGTCTCCGTCAATGAAACACGCAAAGCTATTTGCAAATTAGGAATGACTCCGATCAAACCTCTAGAAAGCATTTATTCCAACTCCTGAAGAGGATACCAGAAAATCTTTTATCGATTTCAGTTCTTTGATTAAATCCACAGCACAAATATTCCTTTATCGCCTTGAGTTATCCGTAATTCTTTCCTCTACATATTTGCCAGTCTTTAATTTCGCAATATAATATTTCTTCGATAAGTCCTGTGCAACAGACGGAGAACATTAAACGATGTTGTTGTAATATTAATAATGGTTGGCCAGGCTTCTATTGCCGCCCTTTAGATGCCGCCGCCCGTGTGCGATGCTCCCTTGCACCCATAGGACGGCGCGGCTCTGTCTGTCAATGCTCATTTCCTCTCTCTCTCTTTCTCAACCAGTTAGCGCTAAAAATTGCCATATCCTATTAACTGTGACTTCGCTCTTTTCCCCTATTGGGATCTTTTCTCATTCGGACCGTAAGTCATGTTTCTGTTTTTCTTGGATACGATACGTATATTTGGATACCTATACTAGTATAGGTTCTTGTGAAAGTATGCTGTTTTTAGTTAAGCTGTAACCGACAACATATGTAACATAATAGTTGCTTTTTAATATTTTACCTGAATTATTGTTTGTTAATTCAGCTTTAAAGCTAATGTACAACTTCAGTCCAATTTCGCAACACTATAACCTCGTATGATACGCCGGTGATGTTTAAGGTTATAGACAAATTATGTCGAATTTTACTTCTAAAATTTCGGGGCAAGCACGTTCTTTTTCTCATTTACTCACAGCACTTCTCCGTACTTTCTGCGCACATCTTTCAGACGCATCCATAATTCTTTTCATACATTCCATTTTATTTGTGTCGTAGCGTAAATACATATATTGAGAATGTCGTTCACAACAATGAATCACCTTTTCTTAGTATAAATCTGCGATCAGAGGTTAAATAGTAGATACTTTTCTTGTATACGAGTCGTATCTGCCGAATATGGCATTAAAATAAATAGAACGATACCCCGTTTATCCGTGGGAGGATTATCCATTTTACGGGTTATCCGTGCATGATTTTTACTCTTCTCCGATATTTCCCGCGGTATTTAAAAAAAAATTCCTAACACAAACATGGGTAGTTTTGCGTTCTAATTCAAGTAGGACGTACGTCAGAAGTTTTCTATGGAGCAGTGGTAATAGAAAGTCGTCCTACAATGACATTATCGATGCTAATAAGTACCGCGGTTGAATGAAGAAAACTCTTGATGAGTCCGTGAAACGGTCTTAAAATATGGACCATGTGCGTAAACAATTATAAATAGTATTCTAAAGTAAATTGTGTGCATTATAAGAAATAAAGTGAAAGTTTGGATTATCCTCTCTCCATTATTAACACGGATAATCGAGTTTAAAGTGTACTTGACGTGGGCCGGAGGTATATTCTTCAACCCATCACAGTACGTCATCTGTTTATTTTTATTAACGATTGACGAAAATGTTTCGTTTTAGTTATTTAATTAATTTAACGTTTATTGCGGCGGAAAATGAGTATGATTACTCTAAAAGTGAGGACATACACTTTTATGAGTAATAATTTATCATTTGATTTTTATTTAAGTGCCACATTTTAATAATTGAAACAATATCACAGTTCGTTATAAACTTCTCGTTGTTCTTTAAGTATCAGTTATGAACATGACTCTTTTTCAAGTTGATAATGCGGTATTACGATTTTTTTCTTATGAATGCGTCTGTAAAATTTTGATACTCTTCTTAGTCTACATGAGTAGATTTCGTATATTTCGTTCAGCTGAATCTCTGGAAATACAGTCACCGATCTAATGTATAAAAGTTCGTTTCTACGTGTTATCCGTGACTGTAGCTACTCGTCGTCATATTCTTCTGGGAAAGAATGGCTTTTTTCTAAGATATGTACGTATAGTTTCCTACGAAGGCTTCTATAACTCTTGATTTCTCAAGTTCGCTCGGTGAGAGTGAATTTAGTCGGCCTTGGTATTCTTCGTTACGTAAAAGAGAAGAGTTTCCATGGTGACAAAATTATCCTTGAATAAGTGGCGTCTCTGTAAACTCGACTGCTCCAGCGAAGATGTTTTTTGGGGCCAACCGCTTTGATGTGGAGCCTACTTTCATTCCCTTCTTTATTTTATTACTCTAATTATATTAACTTGTAACGAGGGCAAGTATGAACGCGGTAATAACGGAGGTTGCTAGCGCAGAATGGCGTTTTTCCTTATTTTAGTACCTTTCCACTTGCCCATCTGTCAATTCAAAGTATGAATTTTAATAATTTAATCCATTAAAAGAACAGAGATGGGGGATCTTTAGTTTATTATGCCATGAAAATTAAGTAGTATTCTACTAATATGTTGATACCGATTTAATTCGTTTACCGCTGTAAAATTTTCATGGTAAACTATTTGAATGTGAGCAACAGTCTACTGTATCGCGGCCTTATTACCTCATTTGCTGTTTGATTGTTTCTTTTGTGACCGGATAGTGCTTGAGGTCTTCTACTGAACGAGGTTCCTATTCACTGGCCAAGGAGATTCCTTTTGGTGTTTCCTATAAAATATATTGACTAATAACAAGACCGGTTTTGGTGATGCTACCTCATCTTCAGGCAATCGGTTTTTTTACAAACATTTGTGTATATATTCTGTCCTGAATTTCTTCCGCTTATCTGAAGATGAGGTATCCTTCAAACCTGTCATGTTTTTAGTAAATATATATTCCTGACGGACGGAGTCAGTTTCTGTTTACGTTTGGATTAAATTTAAAATGGAATATTAATTATCTGTCGATGGGTATTATTGGGGTAAACATCTTAACTACGGCAGACTCTATTGATATCGGTAACTCTAATGCCCTGTTATCTTAGTACAAATGCTATTCAATCCTTGCATCACTTTCTCAAGGAGATTTTCGTGTATTCTACTTAGTTGTATTTTTTAAGATTTAGATATTTCTCTTTTTACGTTTATATTAATTATTTTTTTACTCAAATTGATTGAGGACTTATGAGTATAATAACAATAATAAATTGTCTTTATTTGGGCGAGATTGAGACTAAAAGTCTCCCCTTCCATCTTACCCATTAAGTCATATGATTAGGATATTATATGATTGATCATTTAGGTAAAATTTATCACTTTATGTCATTGACGATTGGTGAAATCAAGAAGAGTGTCTGCCGTATCTATCTTATCCAATTATTATTATTATTGTTATTAATTCCTAATCTCGCCACTGTTCTCGGGTGCCATTTCATTTTCATGGATGGAATTGAGAGATTGTAGAATATGTAATTTTAAAAGAATTAGTGCGTTACTTTGAAGTATGTATGTCACCGTAGATGTTGGAAATAAAGTTAGCTCGGTAAGAATCGAACCTCAGGTAGTATTAATTGATTTGCGTGTAGATGTGCTTTTCCGTTCCATCTGGCGAGCGTCCTCCACAGTTGGGGCAGCACCTGCCCTTACGCCCACCTGTCCAATCTTCCCTACCCCTGTGACAACGCATCTGCACTCAACCATCTCATTAAGGCCTTGCCCATCCACCGTACGGCTAATATTCTGCATCTCGTGCTGTCAATTCCATTTACATTTTCACATTTACAGCTATTATCTGCAAGATCCCGGTGGCCTGTGGAAAGGAGTTGTTATCACCCTACTTTTCCCTAAATTAGCTTGATGGGGTAATTACACTTCTATTTCCCTTTGGAAAGTATGAAACGAATTAATTTTCTTTCCTGGCAACAGTTTCTCTGTTTGACTTCGCGTGATTAGGCGAAGGTAAACGTGATCTGTTTCAGTCGTATGTCGAAAATGGTAATCATCACCGTTCAACTTTGGAGAATCGTATATATCATCGTTTATGTAATGCAGAATGGAAGTACGTTATTCTGTTAGGGGTAAGCTCGTTATCTGCCTTGTTGTTCCGAATATGCCTCAATTCTCTCCGTTCTTTGCGTACGTATTTCGCTTAACATTGAGTGTTCAACGCAGACGTGGATTCCCCATAAGAATGAATTGTATTAACATTTCTTGACCAAGGAATGTGTTCATATATATCCATACATTGCCTTTTATTCTTTAAGTTACTTACTTACGTCTCTTCAGCTTATTTTTCATGTTCAGCTTTCCTTCCTTTATCGCTATTTATAAAAGGGTGCAACATTTCTCCTCTTCTTTTCAAAATAGCTAATTAGTCTTTTATGAATGTATTTATTGTTATGATCGCTAATATTTCAGAATACAATTTACTATAAAATGCTCTACGTTATTTTTCTATGGTGTGGTCGGCTGATGATTCGGATAGCGATGGTTAATGGTAAGGTTGAAATTGGTTTTTGCTTTAATTTATATGGATGTATACCCTTCGTGCCTTTAACCCTATCGGGAAAGTTGAGCTCCAAAGGGAATACTACCCGAAACCGCTTCCTTTGAGACTGACGCGCTACCCACTTCTCTCGTAATAGGCTAAATAGGCCTTTAAAATATAATTTATAATGATTTTGGTATATGAGGATTTTAATTTATAATGGTTTTAAAAATTCTTTTCTTTTTTTGCAGGTGAGTTCCTACCTACTTCTTCTTTTATGTTCTGATTCAATTGGTGAGTACGAATTTATCATTTGAGTTTATTTGTAAATGAAACAGTGCGTTGTGAACCATCCCATCTTTCGTCATCTACACGTAGTCACACCTATGTCATGCAGAGCAGTGGAAGGAAAATTACTCAGACGTATTATGGGAAACTCGTTATTCTTCGTATGTAGAGATTTACCGGTAGCATTTTTTCTACCATTTACTCCTTTTGAAGCTCTATAATTACCTATGTATGATGGAAAGTATTTTTAGGTCCCAAGGGTCCATTAAAGTAACTAAGCAATTATCAAAGACAAAGTATGCTAGATCAAATTCAATAATAGGCGGGAACAGTTACCAAGAAATAAAATAAGGATATCAAGTAGAGAATATTTTGGGCTCATATATTTACGAAAGGTCAATCACTTATGACTGAAGTAGTGTCCCGTACTGTCATAGTAACTGTTAAACTTTCTCTTAGGCAATACATGTCGTTTTCGTTACGTGGTAGTAGTTGATCAGTAATCACACTCAACTTCCATAGAAATTCTTTCGGTAATCGTTGAAAGTCATCAGAATGTTTCATTTATTATATATTAGTTGATCATTGGCTGGTTACTAGTGGACTAGTTATACTTATGCTCCCATATCATGTATTTTTCCTCGCCTTTTTGTATTCTCTCTTGCGAAATTTTGGCGAAGATACGTTAAGGTTACGCGCTGAAAGTCGTCTTTAAATTTTCATGAAATCGTGTGCAGCATCGATACGCACATAGTTTGTAGACAAATATTTTCAGCTGTTTTCAGATAAATGTCCATATTACTCGATTACGGAGAGGGTAAAAAGCACTAAGGCGTTCCATTAATTTTTTCCCGCCCTTTAACTAAGAAGTTAAAATTTTGGTAATTTATTCTGCCTATCTCGTCTTCGAGGAGAGGTTCCTTTTGAGTTTGGCTCCCAACTTATCTCTTCCTGAAAGAAGCACTATCGATTTTCGAACGCCCGTAAAATTTTGGGTAAACTGGGATATGCCCGAGCCGTGTTCAGCGACGTCTCCTGATCCTGAACCGTGTATTCGGGGTTAATCGGTTATCGAACAGTTCTGCGTGCGTATAAATCGGAAACCATCGCGGAAGATTTCCGTTTTCGGACAACGAACTTATTTTTGGGCTACAATTACCCATGGATATAAGAAGAAACGACTCTGAGTGTAAAAATTTTGGGGTTATTATACCGCCATGTTTGAAAAATATCTAAGAAGAGATATTAACGATTGCATACATAATGAGTTGAATTTCTCCTTAAGTCTTAACTACGTATCCGATTCTGCTTAGTGGGGAACGCATGCCCAACCGTTGTCGCGGAAGAGGCTCATAATTGTAGGCCCTCTCAGTAGCCTGTGCTATGGCTTTAGTTTTAATTTATTGCATAAAAGAACTTAACAAGGTAGTTATAGTAGCTGATGACAGTTAAGAAGAAATTATTCGTTTATTTGTTTGTGCACCTTTAAAGAATTAATCGACTTCGTTCTTGGTATATCGGAGATTTATTAACTAACGATTCGGTTAGCGAGTTTCATCTTTGAACGGGTTACGTTCGTCAATCGATCACCCTCTACATAGTAAATCTTACTGGACTTGTCGTACTCTACATAGTGTCGAGAATTTCAGAAATTAAGTCGAAGGTGCATTTCTAAGATCTTTTTTTATTCGCATTGAGACTAAGTAGAAAGATGTGGCCTGAAGATTTTAAGGATTAGGGAAAGGTGAGTAACAAGGCGCGAAAGAATCGTGCGGTTATATCCCAAGGAATAAGTTGTGTGCAAAATTGTGAGATGGCTGGTACTCGAGCCCAGGTCTCTCACTTTCCGAGCAGGTATTCTAAAAGATGATGATTTTAACCAGAAATCTACTGAACTGAAGATTTTAGCGTGAATTTTACTTCTTAATCTGTAACATAGACGGCAGCACCAAACCGTGCATAAAACTTTGGAGACCTTAGAACTTGAACGCCTCTCGTATTTTATTTTGTATTTGTATTTATTTGGCAGTAGAGGCTACTGCAGTAACTTAACTGCACGTAGTAAACTACCCTTGTGCGAGCTAGGGGACTTACCCGTGGCGCAATGTTATGTGTTGGGCTGAGATTATCCTCTAAGAAGTCGTCGTAGAATTCAGTTGGGAACTCATGGATAAATTAGACCGAAAGCAGACGCGGTGTGGACGCCAAACAGTCACTTGGATCATCGTTAGCCTATGTTTCTCAAATTAATCCGCGGATCTTTGCCTTTCGTTACGGCCCTCAGCATGGATGGATTCGTGGAACCTCAGAGTTCTGCATTATTTACCCCATTATACGGAAAATGCTCTAACGACAAAAATGTAGCGTATACTGTGGCTATGCATTTGGCGTCTTCTTGTATAAGTTATTTCTTCGTATTATCATTTTTATGCACTCGTTTTCATAGACATTTTGGTTTAAGGACTTCGTAAATTTTACTGACGGTAATTTTTGTTTACATCTGCTAGAATGTACGTGCTTAATTTCACTATTCTCAATTACAAGAAAGAGAGTTATGTGTATTCCTAAATCCGTATACTTTGTATCTCTGCTCAAAACCGTTCCTCATCTTAACACCGTTTGATTGGTTGGATGCCGCCGATATTAGCTTATGGATGCCGGTAAGTGGAACTACCAATCGCCTGCAAAGATTCCCAAAGTATGGAGTTAGACGGTTCTGCATAGTAGCCGAATTGGCTAGAGCATCCAACCAGAAAGAGGAAGTACTAGGTTCGAGTTCTAGTCACGCGTGACTCTCACTGTCGTTTACATCTTGGGTTTCCAGGCCCTACTCAAAATTCTCTACTATTCCGAATCACTTTCAGGTAAAGTTCACTTTTATGGTTGGCTGGCTTCGTTTCTATAGGGGAATTAAATTAAGATTCCCCATACAAGTTCGAGACGAATATCGTAGGAAAGAAAATCCAATTGATATTATATTATCGATTACAGATTTACGGTCAAAATCAATCAAAAATTCTGAAAGTTTGTCGATTTTCTTATATTTCAAACGCCGTCGTGTTTACAATGAGTGGAGTTCTCAAAGCCTAGTTTCTGTTTATTTTCTTGCCGTTGTCATCGGGTTATATAGCAAATAACCCCGGTTAGCATGAACAGTGAGAGATTCGTGAGATTTCCCTTTGAATTAGTAGTAGTGAATCATCTCCTTAAAGCATTTTCAAATCTCGCACGTGATTGAAAGTCATTCTCAAATAATTTACATTTAAATTAGTACCCAGCGAGCCGCCATATGGCGTATGGAAAGAGGTGCGATAACACTGAACTCCTTAATCGGCTACCTGTTAGGTAGTCTTAATATTATCAGGAAAAAGACACCAGTAGTCGTATCTGTTCTCGCTAAAATCTCGCGAAATCTTTTTTTTTTCTGTGCTCGAAAATCGCGCTTGTTGGGTATGAGAATCATGATTTGGCGTACTTCATCGTGCAAATCAGTACTTTAAAATTTCTGAAACAGATTTTGCCCATACTCGGTTCTTTTATACTTAAGAATTTCCCAGCCGAGGGTTTTGATCATCTTTGATACACTGCTAAGGAAACGAGACGCTCTGCGTTATATATTGTAATATCATAAGCGTACAATGTGTGATTAATACCTAAGAATCCAATACCTAGTAGTTAATTTCATTCCTCTGCATAGATTGTTGTATGGAAGACTGAGGATATCACCAAAAAAGCTTAATTCTATGATTCATGATGCGATTGGCAATAAATGTATATTACCGCCAAGCAAAGCAGTAGATACGATAATGTAAGTAATTGTAATCTCCTTTGTAATATATGCATTGTAATTTTAGTGGTTATTTATGTACCGTTTTAGTCCTTTTATTTATTCTTTTATTGTATCGCGTGTAATTGGGTATTTTCCTGTTTGCGATGAATAAATTATTATTATTGTTAATTATCTTCTCTATAAACATGACTTATTTATTATTTCTGTCTTCCGTTTTCCCGTCAGGAGTCCCTTGGCTTACTGTCTCAGGGTAGCGTAGCAACGTAAAGTAGTCTCGATTCTTTTTCTTAATAACCTGTTCGTTAATGAATAATTCATTCCTATATAAAGGCAAACCCAATAGTCAAACATTTGACCCCCTTTCCAATTCTTTTTTGTTTTTTAAGGGTCGTGAGCGACTGTGGTCGTCCATGAATCCTCGATATCGGCGCGCTAGTTTGATTTTGACATCCGGAAAGAAAAGTTCCGGAAGTAAATGCCATTCATTCGCTCATTTTACGTCATTCCAACCGATTTTCTCGTTCATCGACGCCTTTTAGAAGAGAAAAAAGCGTGGAAATTATTTATTGTGGCCATCGAATCCGTCGCATTCTTCTTGGTGCTATTTTTTATTATTTATTTCACGATTGTACTGTCAGTTTCCATCTCGGACACGATGTAGTATCGGAGGTTATTTGGTGTTATTTCCACTTGATTGAATTTTCTTCATGTTTTACTTTTCTTTTATCTTTGTTACTGTTCCCAAGTACTCGGTATCACTTCTCTGGGTGACTTAACAGTACTCTGCTTCCGTCGGATTTTAATGATGGATATTGGAGTTTGGACTGGTATAAAAACTAATCAAGCAATCCTAAAGAAATACAAGTTGCACCAAATTATGGCATGTTAAATTAAATATAAATTCGCTTCCACCGAATTTATAATGTTTGAGAAATAAAATTTCAGCAGGCGCTCCGTGAAACTGCGAAAAATACGCAATTTTTTCGTTCTTTGATAAAATACCAACCAGTACAAACGAAAATATTTTCATCGTTTGGTTTGAACCTAGGATAAAACATGCAAAAACTTTTTTTTCTTTGGGAACGCTTGTTTAGTTTTATTCGACTCCAAACTTAAGTATCCTTAATTAAATATCCGGCAGTATTGTGTATTATCATCCAGGTTTCGGATGGAGTTCTTTTCCACGCGTCATTCTTTCCTGAGATTCTGTTCGTAAGCGTTTAGGATTCTTGCAATTTGTGAAAACTCTTTAGAGTTTTGAAAAACAAGCTCCTAAAAGCCGTCGTTCGTAAGCAAACCAATTGTGAGGAAATTCCAACCAGCGGGGATTAGGATTCTCCCTGGCCGCGCTTTGCAAAGTATTATTCTCAATGCGTATTTCGGCAACTACGCAGTCATCTGAAGAAAGAAAGAACTGGCGGGGAGTGGTGTGGGGTATTTATGCCTTTAGTGGCGTGACGTCAATGAGGGAAAAGAAAACGGAAGAAGGTAGGTCCCAGGTCATTCTTCATAATGCGCATCTTCTTTCTGTGCATGAATAGGCCTTTCGTATGCGTCAAGTTTTGAGGTCTTCTTTACTGATTTTTTAAGTTTTCGATGTTATTTTGTGGTTGTTTCCTTAAAAGTACTGTGCGACGCTTGATTTGTGTACGAGTACGGGATGATGTTTAAAAGGAGCTATGAATGCTAAATACGAACTTTGAATCTGGTTTCTATTTTTCTTCTTTTTGAGAAATTCTATCATGTCTGAGTGAGTCAGAATATAATTTTTTTCCTTCTTTAAAATGCCTCTTTAAATCGATATGACCATGGAGGAAGCATCAACATCAAAAGAGTGTTTAAATTATTTTACACGTTGGTTCTAGGAGAGTTTTAGGTCCGTTAGTTACCAAGTTGTTTTTCGCTTCCTTTCGAATCGTGATATTGATTGGTTAAATAATGTAGTTAAGAAACGAGCTAGAGATAGTTACTCGTGTAGAAGTTTTTTTTTAAATATAACGCAAATATATTCGAATCCCATTTCTTCGGTTACTTCGCAACGCTTCGCTTCCCAAAGTTGTGATTGTCGTTACGTTGCGCTCTATGGCAAAATTTGGCATTATTTTCTTTAATTCAATACACTTTGATCAATCGTATGTGCTACTCTGTTATTTTATCGTGTTCTTTTTGCCTAATACTAGGAATCTATCTCTGGATTTCTCTTATCATTGAGAAGAGACTTGCTAGTCTCAATCTCCCCCTAATAAAGTCGCATTATTATTATTATTGTCATTATGTTAGGATTTGGTAGCTCTCTCTCATTTATAATTACGATTTCTGGACAAACATTGTTTTCGTACCTGTTTTTTTACTCAGCAGGATCTATTTCTGATATTGAATACATCAAGAAAAACCCTTTCTGGAATACTGGGATGTTGTATGGAGCAAAATATTTGTCTCGGGCCTACTTCTTTCTCTTGTTAAGCTTCTCCCTCTCAGACTTGTATGAGAATTTCTTCGATCACATTTGCTTTTGAATCCATCGACCGTTCGGATCTCACGTTCTCTTGCCTACCGTCACGTGTCATGCGCGAAATGGCCGAAGTGAAAATATTATCATGGAGAATTCCTTGACCTGGAGAAAGTATCGTCGGAGTGAAGAATTCGTGTCGGAGTTGAACGGTGGAAAACAAACGCTTGCCGTTGTATCGGTTCCTCCTGTGGTTTTTCTGTAAGCAATTACGGCGTAGAGATTTCAGGTACTGGTTTGCTACCTGTAAGTTTTAATTAATAGTACAGATACAGTAGTGACTGTTTGCTAACAGTAGCAGCAGTGGTATCCATATTTAAACCGTGTCTACTTCACCATTTAATTATATCTTATTGCCCTTTGCGTTGCAAGTTTGTACAACCTATCCCAGGGATAGCGAACTTTTTTTGCAAGAGTGCCATAATTGACATTTATGAAATACTTGCGTGCCAAATTCGGTGCCCAACCATAGAGTAAGATGTTTGTTTTATGTTTTATAATGTTAGTTATGGGATTAAGCTGTAGTATTGACGTAAATAATTGACGTAAATAATAATAAATGATACGTAAGTATCATTACTAATGAAGAGAATCCACATTTATTCATTCTGAGACTACTTTCTCTATTTATTTCTCTAGTTAAGAATACTAAACCCTTTAACTGCTCTCATCGTCTATTGACGATTTTAGCCTTTTTCCTTTTTTTCGTGAAATATGGTCTTGTTTACATGCACATCGTAGCTAAGTCATAATAAATAATAGACCAAAGAAATAATTTCTATACAATTAGGTTGACAAATGGTTCAATTACAGCTAAAAATCTGCTAATCTAATAAAAAAGTTTTATGCATGTGGTAGGAAGAATTTCGAAATTTTTCCGTCTAAGGATTAACAAAGATGACGTCAGAATTCGGAGTTACAAAAAATTTCTCTCTCTCTAAATTCGGGCACGCGTGTCATAGGTTCGCTATCCATGACCTATCCATTTTGTAAAATAATCGGAAAGACCGAAGTGCAAAACCATTTTCAGGTCAATAGCTTACCCTGCCACCAACCTCCCACTTTGTAGCGGACGCCGTAATTTGGAAGCCTCTGAAATATCCTTGCTTCGGAAACTACCGTCAGTACGAATGTCGATCATTCATAATTTCCACGCTTTTCCTTCGGAATAAGTAAGCAATTGCTGCATTTTCTACTTGCAATACCCGACCATGCTTACATCCTTACAATCGACCATCGCCTTAGACATCAATCGCTGTTTGCATGTATTTTTTAATTCCTTCTGTTCTAGTTCATTCTCTTTTGGACTGAGCATCGAATTGAATACCGAAAATAACCGGTATTTTCGCCATAGTGAAAACCGAATCCGAGCCGAAAACCTATAATCCTCTAAGGACGAAACGAAACCGTTATTTTTTGCGACTATCGATTCAGTTTCTCATCAAGAGGAGCAGTTGTTAGGTTTAATAAAATTTTCTATGAATAGTATCGTAAAAATTTATCAAGAGGAATTCTATGTAATGGTCACATATCATATAAACCTTTCCATGGGAATATTTTATCGGATCGAGAAATCTGGCTCGATGGTTGCTACGAAACCGGAACCCGAGATTAGAAATTTTCATCGAACCTGAGCGTAAACCGAAACGAAAATGCATCCTATGCATTCAGCAAATCCTCGCTCATCCTCTTCCTTTATAACATACAGATTCACCTTATATCTCAGCTATTCTGCTACCAGTCATCCTTTTCTATGCCCGACATAGGCACGTAATTTGCTTCAAAATACTACACGATATTTTCTCAATATATGATACATATTATTATGATACAGTGGAACCTTGGTTAACGACGGTAATCGTTTCCAAAAAGGTCGTATTTAACCAAAAAAGTCGTTATCCAAGGCGCGATTTTCACAGCTATACTGCATGTCAAATTTGAAGATGAAACTTAAATGTCATTAAAATATGGTGAATTTAATTCATTCAGCTATATTCGCAGTAAATAAGTATCATTAATAAAATGAATAGTCATGAGGAATTTTTTAATTGTCAATCATTACCAGGAGTCTTAAATCAAAGACTGCTTCGTTACCCGAGAAATTTTTTATCACAGGCATTCTTCGTTAGCGAAGAGCATCGTTAACTAAGAGCGTCATTAATCAAGGTACCTATGTAATATATTAATGTTTCCTCTTAATTCTCCGCCATAATGTTCTATATGTAACAACATGTCAATATTACATCAGTCTAAGAAGGAGTGAAACCTTAGTCGTGAAAAGAGTTCAAATCTCCTAGACATTCATCCAGTAGCAAATTTAGCTTTTTAGCTTAAATTTTTGGATCCCATCAGTAGATTTAATTTCAATTAGAAGTGTATTGTAACATTGAAAAGCTATTACATAGGGACCCTGATTGTAATTTTCAGTCGACATGATGCATCTTAAGACAGTTTTTTTTCTCGCACGGTAATTGTAAAACTTATTATCGTTTAACTACAGCCAATAAGGAGGAGAAAGAGGCATATGTCCCCTTCAAAACCAACACTGAATATTGGCTCTCTTAGTCTTAAGAAATAAATATATCATAAACTTCGATCCCACCTCAGATATTCACTCAGTTTCCTGATCCGTGGAAGAATTTTTCCCGAAATGAAAATTTAATGCCCGAACAAGTCTTTCTAGATAGAGTTGTTGTTTTCAAATATTATTCATACCCCTCAAATCTTAACTTTACTATCTTATAGTGACTTGTCTGTTATCAGTAGTTTGCAGGTTTTTCACACCACCCTTCTTTATAGAGGTTTTCCTGTTGTGGTTACCTTTTCCTAAGCTACACTTATGTTTTTTTTCCAATCCACAAATACTTTCTTCAATTCATATTAATTTAATTGCCGTTTATTATTGTTTATTAATTGCACCTAAGATACCTTAATGAAGGGTTAAATGGAAGAGGAAGCTCCATAGTCTCCATTGAATTAAATTAACGAACTCCTTTAAATACAGAAAATGTCTCTATGTGAGTCAGAAAAGGGTCTATGCGAAGTGACATGATAAGTCACTTCGATGGTCCAAGACCTCCTGGAACATTCTAGAGTATCCTGGAGAATCCAGAACATTTTCGAACTTTCCGGAAAATTTAAGAAATTTCTAAAAACATTCTAGAACATTCTGTGTGGAACCTTATGAAGCATTCAGGAAAATTCTGGTCAGTCTCGGCCACTTTGGCTTTTGATTCCGAGTTGCTTCATAGACTTCCCATAAGAAATCCATTGGTACGATGCCCTCTTTTTACACCCATATCTTCGAAGCCAACCCCTTCAGTTCCAAACCGAAACCTTCTTCATGGATGGGGGATAGAGGGCTACCATACCATGTAACCCTCATCGAGCTGCGAGGGTGGGTTGCGGAGTTACAGCGGCATTCACGGAGAAACCACGCATACATATATTAAATATATCGAACTCTTACATTTATTTATGATGATACGCTGTATTATGAAATACATAACTATGTCTCTGTCCAAAGATGACAACTTATATATGGAAATATCGCTAGATGCTCCCTGAAAAGTTGCTAAATAGTCGCGAAACTCAGAAAAAAANACTTTACTATCTTATACTTACTTATCTGTTATCAGTAGGTTTGTGCAGGTTTTTCACACCACCCTTCTTTATAGAGGTTTTCCTGTTGTGGTTACTTTTTCCTAAGCTACACTTATGTTTTTTCCAATCCACAAATACTTTCTTCAGTTCATATTAATTTAATTGCCGTTTATTATTGTTTAATAATTACACCTAAGATACCTTAATGAAGGGTTAAATGGAAGAGGAAGCTCCATAGTCTCCATTTCGCCTAAAATAAAGAGATTTTTTATTTATTACTAGCCGAAGTTATCCTCGCTTCGCTCGGCCGAAGCGGGCCAGCTCCTACCTAATGTGAATTAAAATAATGAACCTTTAAATACAGAAATTCTCTATGTGAGTCAGAAAAGAGTCTATGCGAAGTGACATGATAAGTCACTTCGATGGTCCAGAACCGCCTGGAACATCCTAGAGTATCCTGGAAAATCCAGAACATTTTCGAACTTTCCGGAAAATTTTAGAAATTTCTAAAAACATTCTCCAGTATTCTAGAACATTCTGTTTGGAACCTTCTGAAGCATTCAGGAAAATTCTGGCCAGTCTCGGCCACTTTGGCTTTTGATTCCCAGTTGCTTCATCGACTTCCCATAAGAAATCCATTGGTACGATGCCCTCTTTTTACACCCATATCTTCGAAGCCAACGCCTTCAGTTTCAAACCGAAACCTTCTTCATGGATGGGGGATGGAGGGCTACCATACCATGTAACCCCCATCGAGCTGCGGGGGTGGGTTGCGGAGTTATAGCGGCATTCACGGAGAAACCACGCATACATCTATTAAATATATCGCACTCTTACATTTATTTATGATGATACACTGTATTATGAAATATATATGGAAATATCGCTAGATGCTCCCTGAAAAGTTGCTAAATAGTCGCGAAACTCAGAAAAAAAAATGTAGTTAAAAAGTAGTTAAAAATAAAATAACTTAAATTTGCCTCTGTTAATATAATATTAGTTCAGAAGTCTCTCAAATTATATGTATGTCATGAATATTATGTCTTTTATCAATTAATTAAATGCTTTTTAATTAAGATGAGTTAAAAACGATACGTTAAAGTTCAGGGAGGTCGACGTAATGGAGCATTCTCCATAGAATACTAGATGTCGCTAAAAGAAGGAAAAAGTGCTATATCTAGCCACAAAATCGCTAAATTGTCAAATATGTCTATGTTCTAAACACAATAAAACATTTGTAGTTTTTCAAATATCTTAAATTCGTTACCGTGGCAACTCCTTCAGGCAAAAAACGCTGTTTACGATCGTTTTTCGCATATTTCAAGCATTCCGTCTCCTTCATCTTTGCTTTCCTTTCCCTATCCTAGACTCATCTCGGTTGAACCCCACCTGCCTTCGCCACCATTGCAATCCCGCCGGCCTCTCCTCCGCACCTCTTTACCGCTACTTCTCGACGCCCCCCCCCCTTTCCCCGCCTCCCCCGTCCTCTCCCTCCGTCGAGGTCTCGCTCTCTTGCTATCAGTTCACTTGCGCCTCGATGAGAGTTGAGTCGTGTTTTCCCTCTTCGTCAGCCTCTGCCACGTCGGAAGCCCTAATGTGTGTGTGTGTTTCAGTGTCTCTCCAAAAGAGCCACCGCTCGTTTGCCTGGTGAAGTGTGAAATACGGTGCTCCCGAGATTCTGGAATATCGAGTTGTGTTGTGGTTCTGCAGTCGTTAATCGGCGGTGTCGGTCGGCTATTGTGTTGTGAGTCGCGTTTTGTGCTCGGCGGGGGTTCGTCACGGGCCCTCCTCTGTTTCCCGGGAGTGGATCCTCGTCTTCCGCAGTGCCGGGTTCGGTTCCCTCAACGCTGAGTCTTTGTTTTCGTTTGTTGCGAAGGGGGCGAATCCTCCCGAATGGTCGTTCGCGGGAGAGGATGATGTGAGGGAAGTGGGCGTACGTTGCCTCGAACTTTCTCGACCGTTTCCCTTCCGGGATGCGCTAGTGCCGTGCTCTCGGCGTCGCTCTTGGCGCGCGCTTCAGGAATACGCGTGTGTACAGGATGCGCTGTCACATCTGCGAGCTGGATCAAGGATTTGCCTCGGTACCCGAGCACCTCAAAGACGTGATGCTGGCCGCGGTGCTCTTCGGAGGTAAGCGTTGCCGCGGATGGATTTCAGACCACGTGAAAATATACTTATGCACAGCAAACATAGATTCGTACGATATAAAGTAGATACATACAGATGCATATATAGGCTTAGCATACGTAAGTCCCAGTTTAGGGGTATATTATCCCAGCAACAATTTTCCCATTGCCATGCGCCACAGGCGGCTTGCGGGGTATGAATCTAAATCTAAGGGTTTAGTCCCGGTTTAGGGGGTATTGTCCCGGTTTAGGGATTTAGTCCTGGTTTAGGGTATAGTCCTCGTTTAGCAATGTAGTCTCGGTTTATGGGTATAGTCCCCCTCTAGGGGTATGGTCCCTGTTGTTGCTCCCGATTGTCCCGATTTGAATGAAAACTCCGTTAAAATAAACATCGCAATTTTTAGGGATGGATAAGGAAAATTATTCTAGTGATAAATTTAAACGACGTGATGACGCTGCAAAATTACTTGTAGTGTGTCAAAGACTTGTAAGAATGACTAAAAAGGAGTTTGAAAACATCTTCCCGGTGAAAACTCTCTTCAAAACTTGACGTGTCCCGGTTGTTGCCATGGAGATATGTTAATCCTGTTAACTTATTTGGTCTCTTATATGATATTCCTATTGAATCTCATTTGTGCACCTTCCATCCCAAGTAAACTCATAACGCAGTTGGGAAATCCTAACGAAAAGGAAATATTTATTGCTTTATATACGTTAACGAGCATTTGCGTACTCATTTTTGTCCCTCCACACTCCTCACGGCCTCGGCAGAACAATGCATTTTCCCTCTTTATCGAGGATAAATATCTCAGAGCTGTGCTCCCCGCCGCTGATTGCATGGATTTACCGATATCTCGTTTTAATTTCAAGGTTCCTCTTCAATCGGCTGCTGGATGTTGGCAGCCGCATGACAATTGCGTCTCTCTTTTGGCTGCAGTTCGAATTAATCAAATTGATTTAGTAATGAATCTCGATCAGCGTTCTCCAACGAAGAAATTCGCAGTCATTTCCAACCATTCGAAGCGCTTCTCTTCTAAACATTTTCCCTTGATGCCTTTGCTGGAAAAGCACGTACTCTAGATGCCTAATCTTGAGGAATTTGTTTACAAACGTTTTCCTTTCCCACTGTCCTTAAGAGTAGTAGTATTGTTAAAAGAACTTCGACAGCTGAGGTAATTTCGCACGTAGGCCCACACCGGAAATCGAACCCTGGACCGCTTTCACCGAAGTCGAACACGTTGCCCACTTGGCTATCCGGGAGCCCTGTCCTTAGAATTCGGCATATTTTCTCGATATCCTTATTCCTGATACCACACCTCGATGGTAGGAGTATTTTTCATTTTTCTTGAGAAAGCGAATACCTAACCCGAAAATCCGTTTACAGAACGTTTGTATTTCCCTCGCCATGTTCACATGTTAATAGATAACAAATCAATGTCTTCAGCATACGACGCATGGTAATGTATCTAGCTGGTAGTGATTTTAATTTCAGATCTTGTCGACCATATCGGAGTAAAAAATTAGTAAACATAGGTTAAAATTACCATTTTCACTTAAGTGGTACTTGACCATATGAAGGAATAGACCGAAAGTCGCGATGTAAATCCTGTATCTTCGAATCCAGACATTTACCCTACCTATCAAACAAGTAACTAGGTTTCATGTATGTTTAATGCATCTTTAATCTACTTTTTATGCAATCTTATTCTCATGGCTTCGATAATATCTTAAGTTACCCAGCGATGAGTAATGCTGACTGATGGCATTCATCTTGTTATTACTCCTTGTTGAGTGCAAGGAAAGTGTAATGCATATGTCATTTTCTGCATTTACGTGGTAAAGCATAAAGAATTTACAACAGTCAGTTGGGTAATGAAATTGACCAATAACGCGGTTCTTGCCTCTTTATTGTCTTCTACTTTCCAAATTAAAGAATACTCGGGTGGGATTACGAAACTTTTGATACTAGTGATATCTCCGAAATTCGCGGTTAATCCGCCGTGTTTACATGTATCCGCCGTGTAAACATGAGGATATATCGCGAATTTCAGAGATATCGCTTGTGGCAAAAATATATAACTTCTCTCCTGGGCTAAGTACTGTGAGGCATTCCATTTAGTTATGCTGCGAAGGTTTTTGTCATTCCAGTTTTTATTTTCAATTTCATTCTATTCTTCGTTTGTTCTATTATATTTCAGGGGCGTATCTAAACATCTCCTCGTTTTGCGGGCGATTTTCGAAAATTTCCTTTTATGGTATCTATAATTAAGAATAATCATATCGCTTCGATTCTCTCCAATTAACTTTTCAAATGCAACTGCATTATGCTTTACATTCAGTAGACAACATGTAATTATAGAATGACTTGTTTTATAGTTTTTCTCTTTGGGCTCATTATGCCATAGGCCAGGGGTGGGCAACCACTGAGAGTTTTTGCCAAAATCGTCCAAATCTGTGGCACGGAATTTTTCCGTGTACCAACCAAATATTTTTGAGAACATATTCTTTGATATCTTGATGTTTAATATTTAAATGATTATGTAAATCGTGCTACACTGACTGAAATCCCCATAAAGTCCCCTAAAAATTGATAATAAATTCGGTAAGGAATTTTTTTGCGCGCTAGAAACAAGTCATCGGCGTTCGAGTGGTTGTCCACCCCTTTCTTACGCAAATTGAATGTTTTTTATTACCATCAATCCGCGATTTGATTATAAAAATTATGGTGGATATAAGGTATAGTAGGCCGGGCGGCTGTCTAATTCTTAACGTGTAGACTACACATGTTATAGATGGAATGGAAAGTGGCTTCGGTAGATCATCCATCCGATAAATGGAAGACCTGGGTTCGAGGTCCAGTTACGTAAGACTTTCTCTAGATTCTTTCCCTAAGTGGACAATTGCACCAAAAAGTTCCGATGTCTGTGACTGTGAAAATCGTAGAAAATCGGCTTGCGCACATCGAGTAAAGAGCGCAATTTGCAGACTGCATCCTGACGATGCGTTTGTATCTTCCGCCTTTCGAAGCAAAGCCTCTTCTCAAGGACAAGAGATTGGCCTGCATTCCATCCACCCTCAACCGAGGCTGTTGCCACTTGATAATAGGAAGTCATCGTGGAAAACTCTCGTTCCACGCATTCGCCTGTTCTAACCAACTGCGTTTGTGTTTGGAATCGTTGCCCCTTCATAAAGAGGCGGTTTTCCCTTCATACAGCTGAAGCATTCCTAGATTCTCGAAAAAGGTGTTTCTCGAATTATGTTCCTTATTTTTTTTACTGTATCACTACGCCTTTATCGTCTACTCTTTTTTCAATCAGGTATACATTCGCCTCAACTACACTACGGTTGGTGTTTCCATAAAACGCGATTTGATCTGTCGAGAAGAAGAAGTAATTACAAGGAAAAGGGCTTAAGTGACTTGGCACAATAAGGCGTGCACCTAGGAAAATTCCTAAGGAGAAACGGACATAAAAACAGTCTGACGGGACCGGGGCTCAAACCCGGGTCTCCCCATTGGTATAAGAAATAAGTATTTCCGACCGGTCCCTATGGTTGAGTTCATGAGTTATATTCGGAAGTTCATTGCTTGAAGCTTGGATCAAATACTGTCCCGTAAGAATTGCTAGGCGGTTAATTATAGTATGTAGTATATAAAATTATTATTTCATATTCGGCATAAATTAAATTGCGGTAAAATTCACCAATCGATACCTTAAAAACTACAAGTATGACAATTTTATAAATAAAATACTTTCCTTTCGATTATTTTAATAGTGTTTGAACGATTCTCTCGATCAAGAAAGTTAAAAAAAATTTCATATTTGCGGAAATCGTCACCCTTCAAGGGGTAAGTTTTATCCCCTCATCAAGGTATCCTTAAGAATCGATCTTTTTGTATTGATAATCAATCAACAGGCTGTTTAGAACCTGTTGGAGAGCTAAACGCATTCTGAGTCCGTAGCATATTTCGTCTTAATGATGAGTAATTACACTGGGAGGGAACAGTACAGGGGCACTAGCACACCTAAGTTCAGCTCGATAACCATATAAATTATAGTAGTATTCATAAAAGTGCTTCGAAAGCTTAGGTTATTTTGCCTTACCGGGAATCGAACCTGAACCGCTTTCACAGAAGTCGAACGCGTTACTCTCATGGCTATCCGGAGGACCCCTATGAATTTTACTTTTCAGTAAGAAATGACTACTGAATGCCATTACTAAGTAAAACAGATTTCTGTCGCTTTCACATTAAAACCGTGGAAAGGGCAAAGGTAAATGAAAAGAATTGGTGAATACAAGGGGAATGTGCCATGACCTCCTAGATTATTTGTAGTACCAGAAATTTAGATTTAACTGGTAGCTTGAATTAAAATCTGATCGTGAATTATTTCCACGATAACTTAGTAGTAGTAGTTTAGTTAAAAGTGATTCGACAGCCAAGGTCATTTCGCACGTGGGTCCCCACCGGGAATCGAACCCGCGACCGCTTTCACTGAAGTCGAACGCGTTGTCCACTTGGCTGTCCGGGAGCCCATCCACGAGAACTCTGCATCTACTACATACATTAAGGGGTAGATGTAAGAGGAGACTTTGTAGTCTCAATCTCGCCCTGAATAAAGTGGTATTCTTTCCAAATCGCAAAAATTGCATTTTATACGTAAGTTAATTGGAGGTGAGTTCATAAGAAAATTGCCTTAAACTGTCCCAGCCCCCCTGACAAGTTCGCACACCGAAGAAGGGCGGGTGGCCTGATGCTTGTACATTGTAATTTGAGAGTATTAAATCACTTATACCGAATTATGAATATATTAAATTAATATAATTTAGATATGCATCATCATTCTCTCAGTTACTCCTCCCCTTCGGATAGCCATGTGGGTAACCCCTTCGACTTCTGTGAAACCGGTTCTGGGTTCGATTCCCGGTGAGGGTTCATGTGCTAAATGACCCTAACTGTGGAAGTACTGTTAACAATACTTCTACTACTGATGCACTTTTCGTTTTCCGAGCCGTTTCGCGAGTCGATTAGGTAAACGGTTTATCGCAAAGCGGCGTTGAAATCCTTTACCTTAATTCCAGTAGCTTAGCTTAATCGCTCGTTTCATCTCCATGTTGATTATGAGTGAGCAGCACCTTTGAACCTCCAAATAGCGGTCGCCGCTTTCAAGTAGTATCTCTCGGCTGCTTAATCAGGTGTTCTTGCGTTTGATTCCATTTAGTGGTGAGGAAGGATTTCCTCTTTCCAGTGCTCTCTTGCGCTTGCTTCTTTTGCAATCGACCGCCCACGACGACGCTAATATCCTTTAATGGCTCTATTATTGCAGTATTTTGATTCATGTGGGCATTTAGGAATGATGGATGGAAGCAGAGAGACTTAAATGGCGTATAGGGGATTGTGGATTGCTCTAAAGGGAGTGGTAAGCTGGTTGAGTGTGGAGAACGAGATTCCGAAGGGTAGTGATATATATTTAG
This sequence comes from Ladona fulva, assembly GCA_000376725.2. NCBI lineage: Eukaryota > Metazoa > Arthropoda > Insecta > Odonata > Libellulidae > Ladona > Ladona fulva. Next base: position 101,894 of record KZ308704.1, on the reverse strand, counting down.
CTGTAAGAAGAGATGGGAATGTATGAAAAAATGTAAGGATATGCTGTATGATGATGGATGATGTATGCAAGGGTATGGAAATGTGGAGAAGTATTGCGAATCAACGATGCTAGTAACGAGCTTACCCCGTAAGAGAAATCTTTATCCGATATGTATGTATGCATATGTAGATATTTTGATCCACTCTTTTTCTGGAAAACTTTTTTGCACTCTCGGGAACTCTTGTGTTTTTTGCTCTCTGCCCTGAATATGACCTTCAAGATATTTTAATATGCCCTCACTGCTATGTGATGTACTTGGAGAAATGAAGAGCATTTTTCATCTTCAAAAATTCGTCTCCTGAACCGAATATTGACCTCAAGTATTAATTGTGTCGGCATTTATGATTACATTGCTAATTAATTCCGTAGAAATCTCACGAAATTAGTTAGTGAATGGCTACCAAAATAGGTAATTGGGATTGGTATCCCACGTTTTCCTACGGCTAACGAGGCTCCAATACCTTCGATCATAAATTTTCCGTTATTCAGTTTTGTTGGTTTTCACCTTTTTAATTAATTCGACTCTTAATTAACGATATTTCATGACATCCGCCAGCAAAATTTGAGTAAATGAGGTTGTGGCTTTTTTAATGGTGCTAAACCTTCAAGTAATCACTGGTAATCCCGAAATGATGGGAATGTGGATAATTCTTTGAGTAATTCTTATTCAGAATGGAATGAATTTTAATTGTAATTTGTCCACTTTTTTTTACAAATATTCGGGCGATTTCGTTGATTGCTTGAGGAAGATCAACGCCAAAACCGCTGCATTAATTTTAAAAGAAATTTCTTTGTAGATGAAGTACGTGATTCAACATTTCGTGATTTATCTCGTTAACTATTTCCTAATTTTTCCTTCCGCTCATTATCTCTCGTTATTCTTTCCGTAATTGTAAAAGACTCATTATGTTTTTATTTCGAAATTCGCAAGATTTACGAAAACGTAATGAGATAACAATATAATCGATGAATAACGAATTGTGCACACGCTTGATGGTAGAGAAAGAAATCAAAAGTCTGGCGTAGCTGGGACTCAAACCTGGATATTCCGGGAACTGTATTTAACGATACACATTGTTAAAGAAAATTTTCCTTGATGTTAATTTAACATGAATTTACAGAACGTTATAATTTTACTGGAAAAAGGACGTAGCCTGTCTTTAAAAACATAATGTATGTTATTTTCTAAAAAATGCTCGTACTCTTGCTGGGAATGTGTATCAGTAACAAGTTTATGATAATCTCGATTCAAATATAAGGTTTACTTAGAACGTCAATTTCCTACCGAGCCTTGAAGAAGGTGTCTGTTTATGTAAAGGTCGTATTGTATGTATGTATTAAGAGTTAAATTTTATTTCATTTAATACTGTGTAGGGACTTTTTGGTATAAATGTATAGTTTTAGATCAAAAGCGAAACAAATGCTTCATCACAGTTGCGAATAGTAATAATGGGTTAATTTTATATAATAACAGTTATGTTGAAGATTTTGATTTAAGGTTATACTCGCTATTAGCTTTTTGTATTAGTAGAAAGGATAGGGTTGTTCATAGACACGTTGTCATCATTGTAAATGTATGTCAATTTGGAGTGATAGGTGAGTTTATTTAACTTCAGTTATTCTTCGTTGCATCAGATTGAGGTAGAGTGGCATTCCACGGTATTCATCCACTAAGCTCTTTTTACTTTTAAACTGTTTCATGAAGTCTGACTAACATCTTTTTTGTTACCGAATTCAGATTTCTTGAGTAGTAGCGTTTGTACTTTTTTTATTTCCTCATCGCAAAGTTATTTTCGAAACTCTGGCTAAGATTTCAAAACAAGTCGTTTCCGAATTCTCCGTCACGCTTACTTTAAACTGCATGTAGTTATCGCTCGTATTTCATGAAGACTTGTAAAGCTTTCCGTACTTTTGTTTATCCGTGCTGAGTCTAAGCGTTGGAGTTTAATTTGGCTCTATTTATTTTATGCATCCGCAGGTTTATTTATCCCCCACTCGGATCTCTAAGACAGCTTCTGTGGCTCTGCATTTATTGCACTCCTGGGAAGATGCTCCGCTGTGATTATTTAGCCCAGTTCGGCTCTATTAAATTCTTCCGCGCCGCTTCCCTTACACAGTGTTCATTATTTCTCGACCCTTTCTTCTGCTGAGTTCACTCGAGATTTTCCTTGGTGAAGTAATCCAGCCGATTTTGCTTCATTTTCCTCTTTGCAAGACTGCATTTCAGCCGGTGTTATGAACACAGATCGTGCAACCGAGTTATATTAGCAGTGGAACTGATACTAAGCCGTCAATTTATTGCTAGAATGGCCTCAGTATTTCTTCTCCTTGCATGATGAATTTCAAGCGTAAATTTAAGTGTTGATTTTCATTTTAATGCGTGAATTGCAGAACTTCTAAGTTTCCCATTTTCCCCATTTCCCCTTTATTTTTTTTTAATAACCTTTTTCTCTTTTTTTACTGTGCATTCATCAAATTCCATGTCTACAAGAAGGAATACGTGCATTTTAATATGGAAGCATTCAATCGGAAATGTGCTATTCCTTATCGTTAAATTATTGGAACGTGTGATTCGATGTACAACGTAAAATCGCGAAAATACATAGATTTTAATGAAATTAGTATGCTTAGGCGTTACTTCGTGGAAATCCATGACAGAAGGAAAGAAAACTTGGTGAATTTTCCGCGCGGTTTTTACTCCCTCCCTAATAGGCCTTTTCCTTAACTTCCAACCACCCCCTTTCCACCCTCGCCTGATCCTATCCGTTATATACTGTGTGTCCCCTATTTCCTGTGCCTGATGACGCTAAATCCTTCCGCGAAACCGGTCGCCAATAAAAAAAAACGTGCGGAAAAAAGTTTTCTTTTCTTCTGCCAGGGCTTCTAATGCCTGAAAACCATCCCGCAAAAATTACTGGCACTAATACTTCTCTATCTATATTTTGTTTTCTGCTCTATTTGTTGGTTCATTTATTTTAATTTAGGCTGAAAATTTTGATTTGTACAGGAAGTAACTGTGCCCGAAAACTTTGGTGTATGATGGAAAGGAACTTCGTTCAACTTAAGGACCACTGCATTGTAATTTTATTTTAAATAAAAAATAAAAATCCTCGTGACGCATCGAAATGTTTGCATTTTTTACAAAGGTTTGAAATGCGTCGTATTATAGTTGTAGTTCTATTTCTTGTACGTCTTCGTTGTTAACGCTTTTCTTTCTGCAATACCTGCGTAACAATTGCGCTCTGTTGTAGCAACAGCTAAACCATTTTAAATTGGCAGAGAAGTTGGGTTGGATTCGATTGGAAATACATTTTCTCCTTCAGATTTTTCTGAAGCTCAATTTGCCATCATGTTCACTAACACAAGTTCGATTCCTGAGGATTATTCCTCTCTGCTGCAATGAGTAATTCGTTAAATCAAGAATGTTGCGCTGATTTTTTTTTCTTTGAAATTGTTATTTAATGCCCGATAACTTTCATAGAATAACAACCAGCGTGTGGACTAATACATTTGTTTATAAAATGACAAAAATAGCAACCAAACGACCCGGGGTTCAATGTGTTTTCCTGCTGGGCCATATTTTTCCTAAGAGAAGACTTAGGTTTTTTAGCCCATATAATATAATATCCCCTTTTTTATTACATCGCTTTCTTTCAATACCTCTTTCTATATCTTTATTAACTTTTTTAAATATCTTCTATTTTTTTCTATAACATTATTAATTATATCTTTATTAATTAAAGGGTTAGATGGAAGAAGAGACTACCTGGTCTCAATCTCGCCCCACACTAAAGACGTTTTATTATTATCATTATTATTATTATCATCAGGTTGATTTCATGGAAGATTTAATTTAAACTTCATTATGAAAAGGAAGGAAAAGGAGAGTATTACAACGATGATTCTAATTAGAAATAACTACGATGGCCGTTTGGGAATGCTCGCCAGCCAACCATGGTAATCGAACTTTCGTTTTGGGGAAGTTGATAGATAATTTAATGATTTGTGCACATGCAGCGCATTCTTAGACAGCGTTGGGTGAAGTCGGTCAGGTATATTTTGGTATAATTTTTTGCATTTTGTACTTAAATGTACCAAATGTTTGCTATCACGATTGGAGTGCTTGCCAAATGTTCTTGCACTTCTCTGTTATGGTTTCCTAACTTTTTTCAGTAGCCAAGTAAGCAGTTGTTCTTTGCATCTTATACCGTCTTTTGTTGTGCATGTATTTCGGGAACCGACATTCCATCTTCTGTGTTTATGTCAGATCACATCCGTTTCAGAAGATTCTGCGTTCTTTGCTCAGTAGTTTTTTCCTCCATGATTATTTTGTTTCTGTGAGGCTCTTCACTTGTTATTTAGTCATATGGTTAGCCTTCGAATTCCTGTATTCCTTCCCTTCCCCCGAAACTTTTGGCCGAATTCCAAGCCTATTTAGGTTATCTTTTTATATCTCAGTGGAACCTACCATTTTTTCCGTGAATCATATTGCTTGATATTCATGATGCAAACTCTTCCGTAGAATCTGAGGAACAGTCCCATCGAAGTCCCAAGCGCTCTATTTTCACGTCCTATATTTTTCACTCGCGAGGATTCCTTGAAGAATGGACGGTATTGCTTCCACTGCTCCGATCGCCTCCGTTTTTGTACAACTTGCGCATTGGAATGCCTTTGATTTCATTCCGCCACACGCTCGAAGTGTTTCTTATTCCAGAAAGTCGTGCTTCGGCTGGAATCGAAAGTGTTTCGCCCCCCTCTCTCTGTCTCTCCGCACGAATTCGAGTTTCACACCTGTTAGCCCCACTCGTCGTGTGTTCAAAACTCTTCTACCGGAAAATTATTTCCCTGCATCGGTTCTGTTTACGGCTTTTCCTCCTAAAAGTACATCGCTCGCCTTTGTTTTCTTATTTGCGATTAATTCGTAGGAAACGCCTTTTTTTATTTTCCGCGTGGAAGCATCCCGTTCTTTTACCAACACTGGCACTCAATCGCTCTTTTATTTTCGCTATAATACAATACAATACAAACGTCATTTTTATGATGTACAAACACGTACGTATAAGATTTTATATTATGAATTACAATATATATAAATGTTTAAGATGCTAAGCGGAAATCGAAGTAAAGGAAGGAAAGACAATGGTTTTGTGGAAAAAACTGATTTTTTTATCACAGAAAATGGATGTGCTATGAGTCTGAATGGAGCGTCTATCATCATACTTCGGGTGCTGTCAGCGATGTTATTACTGTTAGTGAAGTACAGGGAATAATACTATCAGAGAAGAGTTTCAGCTTAAATCAAGCCGATGCGCAAAGTTCAGCAAAAGTTTTTTTTATTTTCAACAATTTTTGTTTTGTAAATGAGAGTTGAACTTTAAATGCATACTCTGGTGTTTGCACCCCATGCCACACGCCCAAAGGCGGCTTAGAGTAGATGCGCGTAGTATGTAGATGTAAAAATGGAAATGTTAACCATGGGATCCCGCAGTGTTATTCAGAATGATCAATGCTATATAATATGTAGATAACGTTTGCAAACTGTTCCAGAAAAGTCTTTCAAATTATTCAGGAAATAGTTGGCGCTTATAAAATTGTTAGGGTGCCCACACCAAAGTAATGGGCGGCCTAGCGTAGAGGGAACCCTGGCTTCATTGTAATCAAAGGGTGGGTATCTAATGGCAAAGAAAGACCGAACATGGGTGGCGTATCGCATACATAGTTCAACATCGAAATTATATATATGAAAACGTATTTAATAGAGGGATAAATTAGAATTTTTTCCGTTTTATTTTTACTAAACTTAATTGGTGAATCTGAGAAATATATCCATTAAAAACTCGAAGTAGTTCAAGAAGTATGCATTTACCGCAGCTTTAGGCTGCTGGTTTTCCACCCCTGCCACTACTCCAGTGTTAAAACGCAAAAAGTTTTCGATTGTTCCTGTGTTGTTGTATGCCAGTGCGTGGGACTGGGAATGTGCGCCAGTAGTCTTTACTCTTATCGTTTCGGGAGATGCTTAACTTCTGTTACTATCTGTAAATGCCATTCTTACTTCTTAGAGTTGAAACTATAGTTTATTCTGTTTCAGATTTCCGGGCACAAGGCTCTAAAAACAGCGTTGACATAGATTTTTCCTGTTGATTTCGTCGTCTATGAACGAATCAATCAATCGTTTGATTTTTAACTTGTACTATACCGCTGATTTAAGATTTTTATAATGAAACTAGATGTTTCTTAAACTAAATTGCAGAACTTTAATTTTTATTTTCCTGCTGAATAGATATCAGTCCGAATGTTAGTGTTAATTTAGCTTTTCACATTATTTCAAACAGGCATCGTTGTATTTAAAATTTAGATACCATTGGGATCATGTTACTCGTTAATTCTGAAGTGCTGTACTATTTTTTTAGATTCAGTTACTTTAATTTCCAGTTCCATGCGTATGGGAGATTGCTTTCGGCGCACTCTTCAATCAGTCAACTTATCCAAATGCTTCAATGGATGCGTTAACACCTGGATCGTAAATCTTTACCTAATAATGCTATGGTAATGTCAAGCAGACGTAACTTCACAGCGAGAATAAAATGTGTAAAGAAATTCTTAATATAAGGGTTTCTTCAACAAAACGCATACCGTGGCTTCAATGACCGCTGCAATTGAACGTCTTCATTAACGGCGACGTAATAATGTGTACACGTGCTCGAGAATCAGATTAAGGCGACGCTTACTTTCGCCGACGCGCATTGCTGATTTCGGAATATAGCGCACCATAGTTTAGCCGAAATTCTACATTATTGTTTAGTATTCATTGTTAATTATGATCAGCCATTTTTTTTGAAGCCTTTCCCAGGCAGGATTTCGATTTTGACTCTATTGCCTCCCGCATAACCTGTTGATGGTTCCCCTCAATTGTTCTCATTCTAAGAACGCACGGCTCTCCCCGCACCGTCGGGTAAATGCGTGCACGTATTTGGTCCGCCGACTGAATGCACGATGAAGGCGCGCCTTCGTGCATTCGTCTTTGGAAAATGGACGCAAGAATCGGACTGTCGCAGCTGTCTTTGCTCCAAGAGGAATGCACATAAACCAGAGGTATTTTATGATCCGTCCATGCCACCTTCGATGAGCGATATGATATCACTGGCCGAGCATTGCAATCTCCGCGGCCACAGGTGCTATTCGAGGCGTTCTGTCGGTAAAAGTATCTGTTTCCCTGTAATTAAGTCGATGCATAGCTTCAGGTATTTTCCGGCTGTAAGAGGCGACAGTAATTTTACTCTATTAATTTCACCGAATGCAGGGTTAAATTCCAACGGTGAAATCATTGGTTCCTCCGACAGTTATTTGAGATAGTATCATGTACTGTGATTTGCGTCGTGTACATTCATTAACCATGTTCATTTAATGTGCCCATTTGTTGCATCTATCCGACCATCTCTTCTCAGGAAATCGAAACACCCGAAAAAAAGTGACGCCATTAAAAATTTTGTATTATGGTGTTGGTGAATAAAATACCGTATGAACTCGTGTATTAGCATATGCAGTCATTGATTAAGGTATGATTCTCCTTGGGTGAATAATTATTTAAAAGACATATTAATAAAATATATAGAGGCGGCAGAGATGTGGAAATCCGTGAGAGTAAGGATATATACTTTGCCACACAAAAGAAATTTCAATGGTGTCGAAAAAGTCCTTTTTTTTGGTGTAAAAGAATATATCTTTCCTCTCTGACGTATTAATTAATTGATTTTGTCTCTCTTCAGTTTCTGTCGATTTGATTGCTTTTTTCCCGTCATCTTTAACATCGTTTGTTCATTGCGTGGTGTTTTCTTTTTGCTTTATTCTATATTTGCTTTTTTGTCCCGCTAATTGCCATTGTGAGGGCAGAGTAAATGGAGTAGTTGTCCAAGGCAGAGTAATATTAGTGAACACTTTATGGAATGAATATTTATTGTCTGTGGTTTTGATATTCAGTGAATTTGTAATCTTTTCCCTTCTGAATACGAAAAAGTTCTTCTTTTCTCACCACCGTAAACTCTTGATGAGTTTCTGGGTTAGAGTTGTCGCCATGTTTGTCTATGCCTAGACTTATTTTCACATTGCGATTAATAAACCATTTCTGGGCGTCCCAAGTTTCGGAATCACCCTCTTTCCGAAATCCCTTGGTTTGCTTGTTGGTCGGATGAGTGGCTTCATTCTGTGCATAGCTCTCGTTATAAATATTTCGACGAGGAATCCTCTGAAACTTTCGCAAAACTCCCGTAATCTCTTCGCTTAGATTATAAATTTATAGGAATCAAAAATTCCTTGGTGTCGAGCAATCACGGAGCTATCGGCTTTACTATCAAACTAAGACTAAGTTTTCAAATTTACGTCATGATTTGCAACCTTTACGCTTCTGCTTCCTCGTCGATGGTTCCTGCGCAAATTGTCTTCGAATTTATGTTACATATGCCCTTCGTGAGGTGGTTCGTCTTAAAGTGGTAAATTAATTAATTTTTGACTCTAAATCGTCTAATCAATTGATGATTAGTAATGATCTAATTGGTAATAATTAAAACCCAATGAAACAACTGACATATCTCATTGCTTTAACGGTTTTTCCTTATTTTTCAATTTGAATTGACAGGAACTGTAGTTTCATTTTTGTGCCTCAAAGTTGATTCATTGGTGTACCGTGTAAGAAAAGAACATTTGGTTAGCACACCTTAATTCTCAAAGAAACTTACACATTAGCCCTTGGATGAGAAATGGTATTTATATAATGAAAAAAGTTCGTAATATTTTCGCTGGCGTATCCAATTTATGTATAAGAGGGTGCTTCCATACATTCGGTAGGTCCATGTGCTTTAATGTTCCCAATTTAGTGCCTTTTCTTTCGTTTCCAGGTAACTTATCCCTACCTTTACGTCATCTGACATCTTTTGCCTTTGTCTTTCCATCTGCTTTTTTTCCTTGTATTCTACCCTCAGTTACATTCTTTAGCAATCCCTATTCTCTAATATTTAACCCACCCGTTTCCTCTGTCGACCTTTAATTACTTCAATTGAAACCCTCTCCTCCCCAGCTATCATCTATCATCTGTGTTTGTTTTTCTATCCACGCAACTTACTTTTTCCATTCTATATGAGGGTGCTTACGGTATGATAAATAAAAGGTGTGATTGTGTAGTATTACATACAAACTCTTTCGACAGAATTTGTATGTAATACTAGAGAGGTCTGAGAGGTTGATTATCGCATATTTCTGATATTGTATGTCTGTTACCATGCGTAAGCTTTGAATGAGTATTCTTTCTTCATTTAGTACTTCCATCTTTCAAGGCTTCTCGAAGCCGTTGTTGGCTACGGAATCGTTAAGATACGTTATTTCGCCAATTTTCCGATAAAATCGTTGCTCGCCTGCCATTTCTTGTCCTTCGTTTTCGCGAAGCACCTACGTAGGCGACTTTATCTGCTTTGGATCCTCTACTTTTTGGCCTCGTAACGTTTTTGGGGTATTTTCGCCATTATTCAAGGTCTCTTCGAGGTGGTTTATCTTATGACGACTTTGTTTTGCATGGGACGGAGACCTTCATTTCGGAGATGGTCTGACTCGCGCATTTACGCATATTTCGATTCTTTTGTTCTTTAATTTGCTACCTTCATTTCTATATTTGCGAATAAAAGTGTCCTTGCCTCTGCCTTATATTGTATAATGTAAGTTGAATATGTTATGGAAAGTATATGCATAATTTCAACGTAGTTATTATAGGTCATATTAGGAGTGTAAACATGATAAGCAGTTGGTAATTAGAGGCAACTAAATGAATGCGTGCGTCAGGGAAGTTTAAGTGAGCCGTATATGGAAGGGGTGTTTAACATTGGTTTGGGGATGTAGGATGGAAGAAGAATGATGAAGATCAGGTGGTTCGAAAAGGAGAGGAAGACTGAGATGACGCATGCGCACTGAACGATAGCCTGTGTTTCTAGAGTTAGAAAGTGAAATTGATTCCAGGTAATTTAGGCCCCCATAAAAGCTAAAAAGGCGCCGAAACAAAAATACAGGGAGATAAATAATGGTATCATAGCATTATGAATGTTTTTATGAAGTTATTGTCTAAAATAATCTTAAATGATATCATCAAATCTATTGAAGAAAAATGGCTGTAAAATTCACGATCAGATGAATTTAATCTCGAAAGATTATCTAGCGTACAGAATCCGCGTAACGAATTCTTCATGTATCTCTGAACTATCTAGGTACGTTTAAAATTAAAAGAAGAAAGCTTACCAAATCATCCGGATTGGAGCTAATTATTCCGTTTGGAAACCTTTAACCATTTACAACGAAAATGCATCCAAAATCTTTCAATCAATTTACCAGAGTTTAAAGTTAAATGTATATTATATTAGTCTAAAGTTAAAGTAATCCATAAAGTCTCGAAGTTTTTAGTGATATAAATTACCATTTTCTGGAATCCTTTGCGTGTTAGCTTCCAACCCTTAGGTTCTGGATACGAGTCTCGGCTTATGGGATTTTTCTGGTTAGGGAATGTTTTTGCGTGTTCATTGATAATAATCCCAATCTTCTAATTATTATTATTTTCCTGTTTCCATTAATGAAGTTATTATTGGTATTGTTAATAGAGACTGAAAGCAACCGGATAGTTATTCATTAAAGAAAGAGAAAAATTAAGGCTTGATGGAGGGGAGATGAAATGAGCTAAAATAGCGTTATCTATGGCGGAAAGTGCTTGAATAACCCGGAAAGCGCTATATCTAGCGCGATAAGCACCGAAGAGGCAACGCTGTTTACTGGTTTCGTTCGTGAGACTTTCAGTTCTCGTAGGAGGTTCATTGTCGCTCACCGAAAGCTATTTTTACACCTCATTGTCGTGGGTATCGCTTGTTCCGTCTATTCATCTATTAGGTTAATAGCTGAACAAGCTTATAGAAGCTTATTTATATATCACTTATTTCCATTCTACTCGACTCATGTAGTAAAGGCCCACAACGATTTCGCTTGGTTTTAGTTTGAAACTTTTCCAGAAGCTGTACAGCCAGGAATTTTTATCACCCCCTCTAGGGAACGCCATCTCGGAATGAGGTGGGATTGAAAAACATCCGCTATTTCGAAGCAATTAATTTATTTTAAGCATTATAAGATGTCACGTGTCATCACGTATGCAGAGTGATTACTTATATGAAAATGACTTTTAAAGTTGAAACCTTACATAACTTGATTTATAGGAAATAAATAGATATAAGAGAAATAATAAATAAATTGATATAAATTTTAAATAAAGATTATCATAGTTATATGGATGGAAGGGGAAAATGTATACAAGAAATAGTTGAGTATTAATTACTTCTAATTGGTTTTAATGACAATTTGCTTTTGTTGTAGCAGATTTAACCTCGGGAAGTATTTGAGTTTCCGATAGCAAGCACTAACTCGAGATTAATGTTGAAACAAAATATTTTTTTATGTTGAAGAATCCTCTTGAAAAGAAAAATGCATCTTATGTAGCTCCACTCATTCTCTATCTTTATTTATTTTTATTTGGGACCAATAGTGATGATAAAATATGAAAGATAATTAATGATATCATTATTATTGCAAGCGTTACCGGAGGACTAAAAGCCCAGTGCTAACTTACTACAATTTACAATTATTCCAATACTATGCTAAACAATCATACAGTGAAATATACTAATTACATTATACTAATTACTAATATACTAATAAACAGCAATACTAATATATTAATTATATGCAGTTAAATATACTATATATGCTATAATGCAAAGTTTTTGCTTACTATAGGACATCTATCATTTAGCTATACGATTAACTATTTCAATATATACATTTTCATCTAACAAAAATACATTATTGCGATAAAAATATATCCTAGCTATTACAATACAATTTTACAATTTATTTACAATCTTACAGCTGGCTCCTGGCTTGAAATACTCTAATCAATTCCAGATATTTTTCCCAAAAATAGAAAGTTTTCACTTCAACGATCAATGAAGGTAATGACAGAATTTGCTCTTAAATTTACAACCCTTATTATCGTATAAGTTGTTTCAGGGTTGCATAATATTCTTAGACATAATTAGTGCTGAATGACTTCTGACTCAATCGATGTTTCATTTCGTCCCAGCACATTTTAATATTTAGCGCTCTCTTTTAGTTAAAGGCTAAAATATCAACCCCGAATTCCTAGGATTTTTATTTCACTTTTGCGGGATTCGCCTGTGGGATGGTATCCCGGGTTAGCGATACCTTCCCCACCCGTATGTCGATACAGATGAAGCGATATCTCATCCATATCGACATCTAAGGGATAATAGACATGATTTTCTTAGCGCAGTGTTCCTCTGAACGCATGAAATCGTTTGTTTTCCCTTCGTCCCTCCAAACTTTTTAAGTTGGAAAAAAAGAGAATCCCATCCTATGGCGGAATCGCGCACTGACTAAGAGCAGTTGGAATTCTTGTTAAACAACGAAACACATTGCGAACGTCGCTGAAACTGTTCCCCGGAGGAACCTACCGAATCCTCACATTATGTGTTCAAGTCTGGAGGCCGTCTTTTCCGTATAATCTGCACATATCGCCGTTTCGCAAGTCTAACCCCCCTCCCATTTCAGATAACGTAACAGAAGTTAGCGTTGGCGGTCGCCGGAGCCAAGGACAGCCAAAGGAGAGCGTTTTATTTGCGTTGCTGCAACATATTCTCCTCTCGGCCTTGGTCCACTTGTCCCCTGCGACGATGAATTTTTTCAATCATTGAAACGGGAGCGTTACATTCCCGATACAGAAATGTGTCATCCCCTTCTCTTGACGTGGCAATTACCCGTGGGTGGGTGGTGCCCTGAGGTTCAACCGCTGCATTTGAATGACAGTTTCCGTTTGTGGGTTAATCGTGTGGATGATCGCGAGGGAATCATATGATGAAGCGAAGGCATCATCTACACCAGTGGTGCGCCAACTCTTAACCCGGCGGGGCATCTAGCGTATTCCTCGAGGTTCGCAGTCATGTATTGTATTACTTGGTATATTTTTCGAAAATTCTTCTCTTTCTCTACTCCATTTTGCCTTATTTATCTATGCGTTATTATCTTGAATCGGCTTAAGCAAAGGGTCGTCAAGTATCAAGGACAAAAGCAAAAAATTGCCGATTTTTTCAGCTATGAGTGACTTCAGAATAACATACAATGCTTTTATTTCCGAATAAAATCATTGTATGTTATTTTGAAGATGGTGTTCCACCATCATCGCTTACCAAGAGTGATTTATAAGATATACTTATAGCAAGCTTTAAAATCATGGAAATGAAGTGCTATGCCATTGCAATCCTTTTGGAGGAATAGAGTTTATTTTACTTTTTATTTCGCTGATGATCATATAGTTTTATTTATTTTTTACCTAAGTGCAGACTTAAAATCATGTAGGGTTATTTGAAATGTACAAATGTTAATATAAACCAGAGAGGTTTATTTTACTTTTTATTTGTTGAATACTAAATTACATACATGAACAGATNCATTGCAATCCTTTTGGAGGAATAGAGTTTATTTTACTTTTTATTTCGCTGATGATCATATAGTTTTATTTATTTTTTTTCTAAGTGCAGACTTAGGTTTTTTAAAGACCCACAAATAGTTCCTTATTTTATTGCTTTCTTTTTTAGTTCAACTCCCAACACTTCTTTCTTTCTATCTATAACGACGAAGGGTTAGATTTAATGAGAGACTAATTAGTATCAATCTCGCCCATGAATAAAGACGAGTTATTATTATTATTATTATATCGTAGGATTGCTACGAGTAGCAGTTTTGTTAAAAGTGCTCTGTCAGCTGTGTTCACTTCGCGCGTAGGCCCCCACCGGGAATCGAACCCGAAACCGCTTTCACGGAAGTCATACGCGTTGCCCACTTGGCTATCCGGGGACCCCTATCACGACGATATTGAACATATGACCCGCCAGATAATAGACGAGTCAAAAATTGGGTTGAGGGTAAATATTAAGAAGACAGAATACGCGGAATTGACGTAACAAAACCTTATTCTTGAAGCAGGATAGCGTATACGATACTGTCAAGTATAAAAGTACCTAGGGCTGCAAATAACACAAGAGGGAACGCCGGACGAAGCTATTTAAGAATGACACACTGTGTAGAACAGCCTTATCGTTGTTTAATAGTATTCTATGGGATCATACAATTTCAAAGAGAAACAAGCATTGTGTCTACAAAAGAATAGTTAAGCCGATAACAACATACAATAGTGAAATCTGGTAATTATAAGAAAAGTTGGAACTCTTAGAACGGTAGAGATGAATTTTTGGAGAAGGGCCGCAGGCATGTCGGGAAAAAGTAAGAAATTATGGAATATGGATGTCCCGCGTGATGTTACTGGAATAGTATGGTCATGTCCACCTAATGGGAAAGGAGAGGCCGCAAAAACAGGTCCTGATGTGGACTCGTATCGGAAAAAGGAAAAGAGGAGGCCCAGTAAGAGCTAAATGGAAGGGATTGAAATCGAGATGGAGAGAGTTCTAGAAGAAGAACGATGGAATAACCGAGAAGAACTGGGATTGGGAATCGGAAGACACCGTAGAGTAAAACCGATATAGGTAGTGGTGATTTCTGATTTATTCGCTACTTACGGGTTTGTCTTCTCGGACCAAATGAATCACAGGGCGGGACGAATTCATTATTATTCAGTATATTCATTAATTTGGCCTTTTGGGCTATAGTTTAGGTGCAATAATGAACACCACTGCTCTCTAAACAGTTATGTCTTACTTAACCTCAAGACATGTGCCAAGTTTTCTAATTTGGCATCCTCTCGTAAATTTCTTTTATTATTTTATGGAGTTGACAAGGAGGATACTAAGGATTTACTACGTGGGCCGCAGATTATGTAAATCGCAGGATTTTCAACCACTGATAATTAATGTAAAATCGAGTTTTATCGATTTTTCATAACTAATTGAGGGTAATATTCACCATTTACGGTATACATTCGACTTTTCATCTCAAATTTTCAATCTTTGGGGTCTGTACGTATGGTCAGCGTAATTACACCTCACTTTCCAAATCGTGTTTCCCGAACTACCGCTAGAAGGACGAATTAATTCAAGCGAGCTTTTATTTTTCTTTCCTTCTTTTATTCGAGAATGTTTCTTATTTGTTTGCAAAAGTCAGCTTTACATGGTTCTGATAGGTAGCCACCTGGGGGCTGTACCGCTTAATTGATGACGCAATTCCTTTCTAATCACATTTCAAATATATTTGCGTTGAGTACTGGCGTTAAGTACTGGTGTTACGTGGCGTGCGAAATAATTCACGCAATTCACATTCATTATGAATAATTATTCACCATTTCATCACAACGTGTACCAGATTATATCAAAAGCTTCGGCAAGGTACGTGAGCTATGTTACTTAGCGCCAGTTATACCGCTGGAAAATGACGCAGTTCATGGGATCCTGCAGATAAGCGTTGCATTCGTTAATTAGATAAGGTCCAGCGTAGATACGTACTTTCTGTTGAGAAATGCTGCGACAATCTGATTAGAGTAACCACGATATGTTTCGATATGGGATGAATTTCTTCTAAAGAGGAAAGGAGATCGGATTTTAAGTTAAAGTTGCTCTATCAATTCAGAGAATTCGGCGCGTTCTCGGTTCCACGGATCGCAGATGAGAGTTGAGGTCCGGAGTAAACTTGCGTTTTTCTGACATGCGGTGCCGGACTTACGGTCTGGGGAACTGTAGGTTACATTCGGGAATGCACGCGTACTTCCGTCGCCGATGCGGCACCGCACGTCAAGAAAACGTGTGCATCGGCCTTGATGCTGTTTCACCCCCTGCCACTAGGGTTTCTCGTTTCCCAGAGTTTTATAATCCCTGGTCTCCGGGATGAAAAAATTGTTGATCCCGGAATTCCGAGAATTTCTCGAGATTAATATTTTTAGTCAAATTACACAAATTCTACTTAGTTTCATATTTTTTATTGATTTCTAACCAGATACATTATTTTTTTGTTTAACTCTCATGTCACAAATGAAAACCTAAATTAATTTCGAGAATTTTTCTAATCCTACTTATAATATGGAGTAAAAAGTAATAGACATAATTAATTTTACTCATATCCCTCAAAATCAAAAAAACTATGTAAGACTACACTATTAAAATCACTTTATTGTATTAGTTGACCAATGATAACTTTCAAAAATATAAAGTGATGACACTTGGATCACTTAGTGATGAGCATTGAGGCGTGTTGGTAATCGAAAGAGGAGAATGCCCTTTCTACTTCTGTCCGTAAAGTATTCAGACCGAAGGCAGGTTGGGACCTCATCCCCCCTACCATCAGCTACGAAAAGCTAAGAGAGGGAAACGAAGCTTGCTAGGGAAGATGAGGAGTGGGTAGTTTTCTCTTCCTTTCCTCACTGATCCAGAAAGAAGTAAAAGCGGATTAGGTGCACGTCAGTGATGCACAGTGGCTCAACGATTAACACTTTCCGTATCATTGCAAAGAAGATACCGTAACTAATGCCATTGCTCAGCATAACTCATACCTCAGTAGCTTTCATATTATCACAGCCATGAAAAAGATTGAGACAAAAGTAAATGAAAAATACATTTTTCTCTATTCCATACCAAATGATACATATTTCATTAGTCAAGATATGTTAGCAGAACCACTTTCTACTTCTACGGATATATAAAGGATGATCAGAAGGGATTTAAACTTAAGAGAAGGGAAACGCCGAGATGCACTTTGACTTTCCCCTGGAAACGGGAAATTGGCTTTACCCGGGGAGTTCCGGGAAAGCGGGATCAACTTAGAGATCAACACGGCGGTAGATGCATTTAAAAATAAAATTACAACTTACCTACTTCTTCAAGTCACCTAAACAATTCAATATTTTCCATTTTTCTGGTTTGGATCATTCATGCCGTATTCTTTCATATACTTCCTACAGAATTATTGTTTCCTCATGCGGTTGTCTCGTTCACATTTTAGACTCGCTTCTGTCAGTCCTGGCAAGCAGTTTGGTCGGGTGTTTTCATAGACTCGTACGAATTTTGATCCTCTTCTGTAATCCTTGGCTCAGGAGGATGGATAAGCTGTTCGGAAAGCGAGTCTGAGAAGGTTTATCGAAAGGCAAAGTGGAGATATTTTCTCCACCGTAAGAAAGGCATCGGCTCTCCATTCCGACGCTTTCGTAAGCTCTTTACGCACAGCTTTTGCAGCACTTCCATTGATGGAACTCCCTTTCTCCTCTTCTTACCGATTTTGGACTCAGACGGACTCTTAATTCTCTTTTATATGAAAAGGTCGTTCTGCATTTTTATCTCTGGAATGTGGAATCTCCGCTCATGGATTCGATATGGAGAGTGGAGCCATTCATCCGGACAACCCGGGGGTTGCCGGATTAGGTCTTTCTCTGGAATCCGACTTGCTTTGCTTGAAATGTGCGTAAAAAACCTTCCAAAAAAGGAAGCAATTTTTGAGAATTTATTTATTTTGAGCTCAGTTTTCCGCAAGTATTCTGCCGGTTGGACTCACAATCGCTTCGCCTTTAATTAACAAAAGTTTTGAAGATAAGGTTTACTTGGAAAGATCAGGAATGAGATAGTTTTTCCTTGCTCTCGTAACTAGAATTTTATAAGTGGAATAAGTCCGCGTAGGTCCTGCTACCATATCTTGATGAATGAAATATCATTTGTATTTTGGTATGGGATAGAGAAAAATGTATCTTTTATATACCTTTGTCTCAGTCTTTTTCATGGCTGTGATGATATAAAAGCGACTGAGGTATGAGTTATGTTGAATAATAGCACTAATTACGGATTCTCCTTATGCAATGTTACTAAAGGTATTACTCGTAGAGTCATTGTGCTTCATCAGTGTGGGCTTTTTCTACTTATAGCATTCTAGCTCAGTGAGGAAAGAAAGGGAAAACTGCCTCATACCTCATCTTGCCTAGTAAGCCTCATTTCCCTCTCCTAGCTCTTCGTATGTGATGGTAGTGGGGATGAGGTCCCAACCGGCCTTCGGGCTGAATACTCTGCAGACAAGTCCGCGTAAAAGAGACACAGTGATCCGGTGTGTAAAATTTTTCATAGAATTCAAGGAGTGGCCGGAATGGATAGCATTATTCCGCGTCATCCATTACTCAGTTCCTTTCGTGTTCTCAAAGACTGATGCTTAGATAAATGAAAGCTAAAATTTGCCTTCTAAAGCCCTGTGCAATTTTCCTTGTAAACAGTTTGGATATATGTAATAAAGTGGAAACTGTGTACAACGGAACCTGTTTTGTGCAGAAACTTTTCCATTACGGAAATATTTCTTGATCCTGACCTCCGGTGTTGGTAGTTAGAAGTACGCGATTTAAACCTGTACATCACGGAAACCTGTCAATTATGGAAAACATTACGGCACCATTCTATTCTGCTAGACTTATACATTTATTGGAATTTTCATTTCTAAGAGAAATTATTGCAAGAACGCGTGTCTTGCGTTCCATTTATTTATGTATAAGGGTGATAAAACCGATAAATCCTTATAGTAACCCCATTCGCATGAGCTTCAATAAAACAGGAGTATTAGATATTTGTATATTTAAGAATCTTGAAGATAGTAAAATATTTCGTAATTAAAAGTTAATTCTGGTTAAGATTGACGAACCTCCATATTCAAAGACGTTTAACACAGTGTTGATTCTGATTATCCGAAAGTTCTTTTAGTTCTCATCTCCCACCATCATCTGACGGAATTTATTTCGCTAAGAAGCGTAAATTCGTCGTCATTGCGTTTATTTCTATGCGCTTTAAAATTATCGCTCTGTATATCATGGATTGATAGACAGCGACTACGTGTATAAAAAGTCGGCAAATAATACATATTGCAAACTATCGATAAATTTAAAATCGTTAATCGGATTTGTTTAACTATTTACTCGTTAAACCTCTTGGTGTTTACTGTTTTTCTGATTGCTTGACTGATTCCGCGAACAGTTAATCGTCAATTTTTATTAATATCGTAAGCTGGGTTTCAAATGCATTGCAAGTAAATCACGGAATCGGGTTTGAAACTAGACATGTTGATCAATGGGAATTATTTTACCATCCCCCATCCAAGTATGAAAAAAAATTAAAATTCGAAAATTCAGTTTCGATGGCTTTTACAGAAACCTATTAAATGAGTATACAATTTTAAGTGCGTCACTTTATTCGTTTCCGGAACTTCAGCATCAGGGGTAACACAGCAGTGGGGGGTGGTTCCCACATTGTATTTCACGATTCCCTCCGCATCGGGTGCATATGACCTGCTTTATCGCCTGCCCGTGTTTGGGTTCGCGGGAAGAGCTTTAGCGGATTTTTTTCCGGTCGAATCGTTGCCAATTTTCCTCTCATGGCTTTTCTGATAGTTTTATCAAGTGTCATCGGGAGGGTTTTGAATGTGTGTAATTGGAATCGTTTTTCATTTAGGGATCATGCGGGCGACCCTCGGGGAATATTCAGTGTTTACTTTTACTCGTCATATCTGTGCAATGTTGGATGGAATCTCTCTTTGCATTCGATTCAATGAACGATCACTCGCCATCCTGGCATCTCTTTAATCTGCTAAAAGTTACAATTTTCCCTCTTTCGATTGGAACTTCGGTGCTTACTCATCACTTGTTATGTAGAACCTTTTTCCATAGGGATTCCAAATACACTATTGTTATGTGTATGAAGCTACACATAACTAATTATTCACTTTTCATTGATACACAGAAAAAACTATTTTTTTTTATTTCTTATCGATACTACTTGTAAGCTCGAATTCGTTTGAAAATTTACTCATAACTGATGTTTAGCTTAAGTTTATAATGGTTTATCTATCTAATTCAGCCAGTCGCTTTCGTTTGGTAATATCTTTCGCCTTAGAAAAAGAGCTGATTTTTTTTAACTAATCAAGATCCTTGAGCTCCACTCTTACAAACGGACTTAATCACTTTTTCTTCGATAGTTTACGTTGCTATTTTATGAAGGTTTGGGATGGATAAATACGGTTTTCATCGAGCGGTTAATGCGTCGTCATTCTTTCAAACCTCCATTGCTTCCGGTGTCCTCTTCACTGTAGTCCATGCTTCACAGCCTCACAAAGGGACGCTTCACACACAGATCTTTATGAATCGTTTCCTTCTATCCGAGATTGTATTACTTGTCGTTAACAATTGCATTTTTCCTGGCAGAATGCCCTCTTCACCATGGTTCATCTGTTTACTAGTTACTCTTGTGCTACCCCCATAGCTGTTGATCTTGACACCCAAGAGGCACAATTGATTTCTCTTTCGGCTTTTCTTTTGCTACAGGACATACATCATTAGTATGTGATTGCTGCAAATTCATCAGTGTTGTGGAGTTACGACTAAGATTCTTAGTAAAGGTGGCCTTTTACACGTAAACTTTCCTCTTTTTACGCCCGTATCGTTTCTGTTTACTGTTTTAATAGTCAATGAATGAATTAGATCTCATCTTAAATTGCACTTTATGAAGTATAAACTTACTGAATTTTAGATTAGTTAGTTATTGTTTGGGTCATCATGACCGTCATATATGCTCAGTATTTCTGAAAAATTCTAGCAGTGTAAATTGCTTAAGTAATTGCAGTTATATTCATTCGCGTTCTTCTATTTCATGATAAGAATGATTTTTGCTTCTTTCTTTCGCAACCTAGACTTTGATAGCTACGTATAAATAACGTTTAACGCAAAAAACGATACGTAGAGGGACATAAACGTTAGCCGGTAATATAACATAAAAATACGTTGAAAGGAATGCCTTCACGTTTAATTTTTCGTCTGTTGCCTATAATGCGTCAAGTTATTTAAGTGTCAAAGGTTAAGCAAGAAAGAAGGAACACACATAATCCTCTGCAGTATCTCGTATATGATCGAGATACAAAGATAAATGAACGACGTTTTGCTGGCAGCCTTATCGTAGGATATAAAGGATTGTGGAATATTTTTGGAGAGTTGTCGCACGCTCCAAAACCAGTCTGTTAAGTTCTTTGGGAACCGCAAGTGAACAGTATTCATATCAGGCTGAAGCGGTGCAGCATATTGTGAGCGCATTTTATGTATTGGATTTCAATGGAGTATATTTTCCGTAATTCTGTTGCCGAGGAGGTACTTTGAAAGTCTGATGTTAATTGCTTATCCATTTTCAATTGTACCGTCCCCCCTGTAATTTCATCATTATCACCATTTTCGTTTTCTCGTAACATACGGAGCCTGATTTCATTTAGTTTTTTCTGGATTTCTTTGGCATATTATTATATTTATCAATTGTTGAAATATTATTTGTTGTTATGCGATTATTATTATAGTTATTATGTAATCATAAGAAGAGAAGGAGAATGAATACGTATCCTGAAGATTTTCGGAAAAGAGAACTTCAAGGCCGTGAACGGCTACGACTTATAAACCGCCGTATTTTCTTTTCTTCCCCTTTATCCTGAATAAATGGGTGGTTCAAATATCGATAGTAGAGGGATTTATAAAGTAAGTTATTTAAGATGGGTTACAAGTGGTAAGATCGAGGGAAGCAAAGGCAAATGGGGCTGATTAATATAAATATTGGGATAAGTTATCAAGAAATAAAGGAAAGATCATAGCGATGGGAATTTCAGGGCTGATAAACAAACCGAAACTATTAATTTATGTTTACTTTTTAATTCTCCCGTGATTACGCACAGTGAAAGGTGATTTCAAGAGTGCAGATTTTTGTGCTAAAAGGCACTGAAATCGTTTCTCATCACTGCTACATTTCTGCTCGAAATCGGACCGCTTCCTCAGTACAAATGAACTGGAAGGTAACGGTAAAAATTCGAGTGGGTCAGCGATGCTCGCGTGGGTGTGGTCGCGTTTTGTCCTCATTCAGTCACCGTAACGGATATTACACTCTTTAATTATAAACAGTGACATCGGGCACAAAGCCTCCTGTGTTATCCCCTGCAACGTTACATCCCGAAGTTTCCGTATAGCCAAGTGGGTAGCGCGTTCTCCTTAGGTGAAAGCGCTCCCGGGTTCGATTTCCGACGGGGCACATATGTGATAAACAATCTCAGCTGTCGAAGGACTTTTAACAATGATACTACTAGGCCTTTCTAACTACGGTCAACTGTTTAGCCAATTGGTGTACCGCAAGTTACCTCTTGGACTCATGCGTCACATCCATTGAAACATTTTTCAGTTCCACGTCGTAGATATGGTTTATTTATTGTTTATTTTGTCGTTTAATGGGGGATCGTGATGATAATGCAGGGATATTTTACTATGGTTTTACTTGCTTTTTAAACTCCACATGTCTTATTTTCCTTTTCTGCAGTTTGTACCAAGACAAACTATAAAAACCTACCTAATACACGGTCCTACCTAATAAACGTTCACACCTATACAATTACGCGGCGAGTGCATGCGCCGTACGGAGTACAAACATGGCATTTCCCCAATATGTTATTGTCGCGATTCAATCAAGAAGATAAAATTAATTTGGAAGTGACTACTTGTAGCAGCTGCTTCTGTATATATATCGCGGTATCTGATCGGCCTGTGCAACATGATGGACGCATTATTTCTACTATGTCTTCCGAGAACGATCTCTGAATTGCATGAAGGCATGCGACTAAGTTTTGGCATTATTTTATCCAAAGATTCCCATCGTACGCCATGAAGTATCTTTGTGACAAATACTCGCCCATCTCGGCATTTCATATTTCAACTTTCTTCCAACTGCCTTTTTCAGCTCCGTTTTGATTCACGAATTTAATTCTATGTCTGAGAAAAAGTCGAGGCCATCGAGATTGAGACAAGTGCATTATATTGATTTGAATGAAATAAATTGCGTCTTATAGAACATTCATTTCTACGTTCATTCATGTGTGTTTAGATATTTCACTCATCGTAGCTCTACTTCTACTGAATTTTGTTTGAAAAAGTGCCTGTTTTTGGTGCTTGAAAATCGGTGACCTAACTTTCATTGATTGTCACTCAGCCAATTTTCGTCGTAATTATCTGCAATAATGTGGATAGGATATGTTTTAGCCAAGAATTTTTACAACATTCAACTGCCAAAAGTTGTTTACATTCTGGAATTTACACTAGTAACGAGCAATATTGTAAGTATCTAATAACTGCGAAACGAAAAATTCGATTGAAATCGGAGTTGTACTACTGTAGTCTATATTGTCCCGTACACCGTAAGCATACTCTTAATAGAGTCTATTCAAGTATTCCTCCGACACCACAGTTCCTGAATCTATCTTCAAAGGTGTCGCGAACTCTAATGTTGTTTCGTGAGTGAGCCTCAGAAGAGAAAAGGTTTTGAAGCATTGATGTACGGAACTGATGCGTATCGTGCAATGTCTTTGCAGCGGAGTGATTTCAGTGCTGCGTAAACACATACATACTTGCGTTGCATGATTCGGAAAGTTTTCGAATGATTTTTCTTACCTTTTCAGTCAGTATTTGTAATGATTTGATTTTTCAATTCCTTTTCATATTTGGTACAATAAAAGAAAATAATTCGACAACGTTCACAGAAATAATATTTGAAGACACGTAAGACACTGTGGAAGTAGTCCAATTTAGTTTTTGATGTACCAATTATGTACAAGTTCCACCAGATACCGCCAGAACTAATTAGTTATTCTTTATCATATATTTGTCTTTGCACATTATTGTAATTCAAATTTCAATCTAAGAGTTTTTTGTTATCGTTTCTAACGTTAAAATTAAGGTTTACTTGGTGAGTAACGTGTAGTCAAAGGTTAATTGGGTGCTTGGGATTTTTTGGTCCTTAAAAATCGGATGCTCGTTATTTTAAGCCTTCATTAGTCTCAGTTTGAAACATAATCTACCGTTGTAATGCTTATGTTACAACAACTTTGCCGTTCTTTCCTTTATCCAATTCCCCGCTTTAGCTTTTATCGCTGACATACAACATTGTCGCCAGTGATGTCATTTGAACCATGTTAAATGTTCGATGTTTTATCAAAGTTTCATAAGCGATTGCCTTTGAAAATCTGTTTCACCGATTTTTTGTTGAATGAATACTTATAAAATATTCTCTTCTATACCTAATGAGGGATACAAAACAGTTTCGCGTTTCCATGGGCACAAAAATGCAGGATAATCAGAAAAAATGCTAAATATGCTTTGATTTCGCGTTTATTTGCAGTTACAAAACTTAGTGAATAATGCTTCCTTTTTGCGGGCAGATTTACCCGAAGATATTAATTTCGCAAGCGGCCGCTTAGTCCTTCCAGACATTCGGAGTGGTGATTGTAATACCGTAATCTCGACTGCTGGAATCCCAGGAATCCGACTCTTCTCTTTTCGTATTTCGATTCCACCAAAAACGCCGATATATCAGTTCAACATTTTTTGTTCGTACGTATTCTATCAAAGACATATGATATCCATTGGTTTCATATGTCTTTGATAGAGTTTGCCGTCGAAGGAAGTTCAAATTCATAATGTTCAAAACTGTCAGTTTCGAATCCATTAAAAGAATATTATTTCTAATAGAGATGAAGCTAAAAGTGACCTCATATCATATTCAGAGCTTGTGTTTGGCTATCTATTAAATGTCCCTTCAAAAAGATGAACGGGCTTTATAGCCGCAAGCTGACCTTACGAAAAATTTTTATTCGTCCGTATGGAAAATACATACATGCATTATTTACAGTATTTGGGTTATTTCAGCAGCGTCCTTCACTAAAACCGATGTCGATAATTGTGATACTTTTAACTATTGAGGCTACATTATGGTTATATTCACTGGTAAAGCGATTTGCTTTTGATTTTTAACTCATGGACCTTGTTTATTCTTGTTTTATAATGGCGTAAAATCTATTTAACACAAAATCTTATATTTGTTGTGGCATTAATTTTGGATCAGGATAAATTGGATGTATGAGCGAACACTTTCGCCATGCACCGGAATTTAATTTGCGAAGGCATTGAATTCGCTTCTAGAAAGAAAATTTTCGATAGCGGAATGACGACGGAATAAATATTCGTAGTGAAGTGGAACTGTATCTATTTTTCGGTTTACTGTACAGTATATTTAAAGCATCGCGTCACTGTATACAACCACGTTAGTGTTACGTGTATAACTTGGTCCCTGTTTAGTAAAACGTGGATGTTACATCGACCAAGCCGTTATTCATTTTTACTCGTGTCTCTAATTTTAGGTTAAAAACAGTCGTCTCTCTGAAAACCTCGTCTGCCGTAACATTTATTGGAATCCCTTCAAATTTCACTTTGTTACATTCTCAGACTGTTACCGAAATGTCTTTCGCTAAATCTTATCGTTCAACTGCTCCTTCTTTCCTTTGCCATCCGTTGAATGTGAAATGACTTCAGTTTCTTTGATGTCCCCTCCTGTGTTAGCTCTGCCTTTCTCCTCCTTGAGATCATTGCCCGCCGAGCAACCTCTCTGCCGAGATGGTGCACATCCTCGCTCCATAACGGTTTGACCCCTCTCTCCCTCTCATTTTCCTATTCTCAGTTTTAACGGTTACCTTTGCGATGTTGTGCTTCTCTGGGTTTTGCTCTACCGAAAAAGATGCCTGCCTCTTTTGGCAATGATACGTTCCTCTATGATTTCTGCGTTATATTCCAATGCTGGGGATCTTTTCTCCTTCGGAAAGCCGAAAGTTTCATCATGGAGTACTTGCGTACATTAAATACAAACTAGTAATGATGTTGGAAAATTCGAATTAATCGCCAAGTTAGCCAAATCGATTATTTTCTGTTTCCTTCTCTTTCACTTAATTAATGTGACGGAGAAACAGGAGAATTAAAATTCTATATCTTTTTCAAAAAGTGAGGAAAAGGTCGGAGATTCTCCAACTCTGCTGTAAGCAATTTCTTTTGTTTATGCCACTAATCCTTCCTTTGAAATGATATGTACTAGACTTGTTGTGTCTGTTGTATATATAAGTCCGTTGAAGATTAAATGAACGTGGTTAACCATTTGGGAACATAAGTACAGGGGTGGTTTCAAACTATAAAAGGCCGTAGAGGCAAACATCGCATAGGGACCCCTACTAGGAACTACGGGTAAAAATTCGAATTATTTCATAAAATAGACTTATACCATATAAACTGCATTCGCTTCAATACGGCAGGAATAGACAGACAAGTTTTGAATTACAATACAGTAGAATTTCTATAAATTATATAGATTGATGGAAAGATGTTACACTGTATAGTGGCATAAATGGTGTAATATATCCGATATTCGTATTATATAGACTTATTCAACAAATATGAAATTCTTTCTTGAAGCGGAAAACAAGAACAGCTTGTTTTTGTTAACTTATTAGCACAGTTTTATTGAGTCCCCCATATAGTTGTGGCCCTCGGATAGCGTTTACTGCGCCTTATTATAATCGCTGAGAATTTTAGATTTTCTAGTATTTGTCAATTTTTACGGAAGAACTGCCCATGGATGCTCATAGGCAGTTCAAAAGTTAAGGTGCATAGTAAAGAGGATGATTCAAATAGGATCAATTGTAAACAGACGTAAATTAGTAAAAAATATGTTTTAAATTTGATGGGAAATGTATTAGTTGTAAAAGAGGTATCTATGTTATATAAACGTATTGTTTTAGCTAAGGGATATTTGTATTGTAAAAGTGTAATATTTTGGCCAGATATTATATTTTCTTTGATATCAATAACGTTTTAATAATTCAACATTGTCTTGAAGTACATAGTAACATTGTAATGATTTCTAGAAGTGTTGCATATAGTGTGCTCTCATTGTGTCGTATTTTAATGTATTAATATATAAAATATTGCTATGATTATGTCACCACCGGACTAGTAGTCCATCTGTAACGTATGTACTAATAATACTTATTAACGAGAAATTCTGAGAGCTAGCACTCGCGAGAGACTTTCATATTCGAACAGCGGACATATCTTGGGGTACTGAACATATGGTACAAACAAAAAAGAAGAATAGTTGGGCATTTTAAAAACGAGGAGTATATTTTTAAAGAAACAATAGAATTACTTAGACAACCAAACCAGTTGAGATCAATGGGCTTGAGGATGTTTACGACTGTATTAATCTCTTAATCTTGAAATCCCAAGGCTGTACATATTTGTATGATTTTATAAATATAACTAACGATTTTTACAATTAGCGCAATATTTATTTTTCTCTGTATTCAGAACGATTTTATCAATTTCCATTAAATTATGGTAAATCGAATTTCCGTTAGCAAACAGTTTGGGTAACGAACGTCTTCTTTGAACGGATTAGGTTCCTTAATCGATAATTAATTTTAAAATAATCCTTTTGAGAAGGGAATCGAAAATCCCTCGGCTTAGCTTAGTTATTTATTGTGAGGAAGGTATCCTCACCATGAATGGATATTAGTTGCCTAATGGTACACAGAATTGAGCTGTGTTACCGATGTCTCGTTGTTGTCTGTGGGTATTCACACGCTTGATAACATTATTATCAAATGAAGGATTGTCTGATATGGACATCGAAAGATTTCAAAGAGTTTTAAGATAAGATTAGGGAATAGTAATATATATTTGACGCGAATCGTCGCATCGTTATGATTCTCAATATCCGTTATTGATATTCTAATCAATAATTAAAGAAAATCCAAATTATATGATATGTTTCAAATACATACGGGTTGAGTTCCTTGCTTCTCGGATGTTTATTTTTCATCTTGTAGCCAGTTAGTTTCCTTGACTACCCAGCCATTTTATATCAGGTGTACATACTTAGTTTATTTGGAAAAGTAAACTATTGTACAGTGTGCGATACATTTTTATAAAGCATTGAAGACATCAATATCTCGACGCCGAGTGATTGACAGCGGATGACGTTAGTCTTTCCCGAGGTGTAGGCAACCCTACCAACACACCTGCCCCGCAAACTGTATAACATCTTGTAGAATGTAAAATTGCCATTCGATGGCATGAATCTTTGTTGATGTTTCTTCAGAGGTATATTTTGCGGTCTACCTTATTACATGTATTCAGTAAATTCACTATCGACCACTTAATGGTTGAACTGATTGCCACGCCGATTATAAAATGTGGCTGTTTCAGAAAAAGAGGACAAGGCTTTTTCGGAAATGCATGGACCTTAATGAGTGAGGGAAATGCTTGACTGGATTATTTAGAATAATTTTGGAGTCGACTATTGCTAGTCTATTTGTAGAATGTTTTGAATGGCTTTTTTATAACTATGCACAATAGAAGCAGATCGTTTTCAAGATAGTTTCCTATAGTTTAGCTTCTGCTGTTTTAAGCCTACTCAAACAGACCTACAGTAAAATGTGCACGAATTTGCCCTTTATAATTTAGAAATATAAGATTTGAATCACGATATCCTCTTATATAAATTTCCTTTAATCTTATTCCGAATCATTTTCTGGTATCACGTGTTAAATAGCGTTTAAATTGCTAAACGTTGTGTATCCGTGGAGGAGCGCTGAAGATGCGACATTCTTCTACGATTTTTTTTAAATATCCAAGCGTATTTATATTAGGAAGACTTTTAAAGTTGTTTTAATTCACGTCAATTTAAAATTTGTCAATAATTCCCATAAAGTAATTAAAAGTATATTTGTGGATGACCATGTAATGGCATTATTAAATAAACTTTAATGTATGTAATTATTAAAAAACATTTACTTTCGTGGTTTTAGTTTTGCTTAATTTATATAAAGGTTATATTACTTGTATCCCTCGTATTTGAGGATTGGTTCATGAAAGATGCTAATTGCATTCAAATTTAATAATAAAATGTTTTTCTCTTGTTGCAGGTGAGTGTGCCAGGGTGATTCTATGGCCGATCCGTGGTTTAAGTATAATTGCAGATCCGACCTCTTGGGCTGTGAGTTTCTGGTAGGAATTAGGGATGAAGGGAAAACAATGACCATTTTCCCCACTAGAAATTTATCAACTGATGTTCTAGAAACTCTGGGGATGAGACCTTTCATAAATCATGTTCCCCTTCATCCCTCAAACAAATTAATATTATGCCATTATTTAAGAATAACCGACATTTTCGATCGTAAAGCTATATTATCCTTTATTAGGTTTTCTTTTGTGGTTCCTGTAACAGATTTTCTCGTTTTCACGCAATAATACGCGCCGTATCAGCTCTCTCTCTCTGCGGTTGAAGTTTCAAACACATGTTTAATTTTTTTAATGGGAAATTATGACCCTTTTTACGAGAATCGTATATATTTCTACCTCAATTGTTGGAATTACCTGCGGTAAGCGGGAACTATTCATATAGGATAACTCTTGAAATCTATCAAGACCTTAATATTAGTCTTATTTTTAATTTATTTTTTGGCCCGATGATAATGTATTATTCCGAAACAATAAACTCGTAGAAAACAACCTGCGCGAAGACTGACATTCACCCAAATTCATTTCGCTCCTCTTACATTCGGGTTTGCTAACTTTTACAGCCATCAGTAATTTATCAATATTTGATAGAAAGTGGCAATGTCATGGTGTAGAGACGGTGTTCCCAGTCTTTTTTGGTCTCTGTACCTTCTTGGCTTCAGGTACCCTATCTCCTGATTAATAAATTTTAAATTTTACTTTGCACATTCGCAGAAGAATGTGGTTGCAAACGTGGCATAACGCTGTGAAAAATATTGTGAAAAAATATACTTTTCTGTTAGGTACCGTGCTTTTTGCTGTAACCGCATATGCCAATTATTAATGTTTTCTGCATTATAAAATAACTTATCCTTCACAGCGTTTACCACACGCCGAAAGGCGGCTTGCAGGGTACCCTCATAGACATAGACATAAATGACTTTTAAATACCTCTTTATCATCGTTCTTAATGACAGCATAGTTGAATGCTATCTAATCATGAGAGCGAGGCTATTAAGACAACAGCCTTAATATAATCATTTCTTGATGGAAAATAGAAAACTTTGAAATAGAACCGATTTCTATTTTTGAACAAGTAGATAATTATTTTGTAAATTTAACACATTTTGTGTGTGCAGATCATGTTTGGTTAGGTGATGTTGGTCAGTGACTACAATAGAGAATTCGCTGCTCGGAACTATGCCAGAGAGATAGCCTTGAAAATGTTACTGACGTAACTGCTTTTGAAGTACTTCAGCTGGGTAATATATTCAGATTTTATTCGCCTTACCCTCTGGTCAAGCTGTCCATGCCTCATAGAGGTCGGATATCTCATGCTTGGAACCTCTGTTGCCTTGTAAACTCGCTATGTGAGGAAGAGTGGAAGGAATAGTAAGAGAGTGGATGAGTTTGGAGTTAGCGTAGGTGGCCAAGGTTCCGCCCACTGGTGCTGAAAAAGTTAGTTTTTTATGCTGAAAGATGACTATACCTTATTAAATTTATCTTCACGGCTGAGGGGCAGGAGGAGAAGCAAAAATCTTAGGGCACGGGGAAGGAGACCAATTAAACATGAGCTGATTGAAGCTACTCATCTTTCATTGGTGCCTTTGTTATAGGACTTTGTAAACTTGGAGACGCA
The DNA here is from genome assembly GCA_000376725.2 of Ladona fulva. NCBI lineage: Eukaryota > Metazoa > Arthropoda > Insecta > Odonata > Libellulidae > Ladona > Ladona fulva. Next base: position 71,269 of record KZ308704.1, on the reverse strand, counting down.
AATTATCTGGATTTCCACGAATAAACAGCCTCTCCCAACTTTGTCCCCCCCTCGTGTAATATAATCCTTTTCTTTCTATACCTCTATCGACCCTCCTGGGGTCTTAATATTATTGTAATAGGTCGATTTGAGTTCCGGAGTCTGGGGAAACAATGTTAATGAAACAGTGAAATTAAAATTGACTAATACGATTCTTAAAATAGAATAAAAGCAATATTACAAGTGGCAACATTTTGAGAGAGACTGATTTCTCATGGAACTCTAGGGAAATAAGGAGCGTCTCCGAGTTTACAGATAAGTCGCTTTAATCCACTCATCTTTGATTGGTCGCCATACCCGCGCTCCGAAATATGTAATTTTTCCTCCTCCTCAGCTGTGGGAATAGATTTAATATACCATAGTCATCTTCATATTGGCTGGAGATTTTTATCAAAAATAAATGAAAACTGCTGATGCGGACCTACTTGTCCATAACGGTGTAAAGGCAATTTTAAATGTTTTCCTCTTGGTTTAATGCTCAGTTAATGGCTGTCTATTTTTGGCGGTCATTGTAATTAAGGGCGTTATTGTTCGCAAGGATTACACTGCCAAAGGTCCTCCCTTACCTTTCACCCTAACGTTCGTCGAACCCTATCTACCACATTCCCGGTTCGGCTTACCCTTCCCGCCTAGGTCAGTAATTCCGGCGTTGGAAACTCCGCCTTCCAATCCAATATTGAAAAATTCATCGACCTTCCGTCGAATAGCTCCGCCCGCTAACGCAAAGTTGCCAATTTGCTTCGAATAATTAGCTATCGCAAGGGACTCACTCCTGTACGATCCTCGTGCTTCCCTCTGCTTCCAAAGGTTAACGCTCCGTTGTCCTCTCACTCCTGAGTTTTTTCATTTCGCCCGTTTTTTAATGAATCAACTTTTCGTGTCACATTCATCGACGTGTTTCCCACACGGGTACAGCACTACTTTGTTTCGAATTTGTTTATTTTTTCGTTTGGAGTTCAGTGTGTGTTGGTGTGAGTCTGCAGAGGCCTCTTTCATTGATAACGAGCTGAAGTACTGGGTGTTGCATGGGAGAAAATATATCAAATTACCGGTTGCGGAATCGTTAGCGTGATGTCCCGGGTTCGAGTCCTGGATAATCTTTTATTGGGAATGATTCTCTGTTTGTCAATGATTATAACAATTATTATTAACGTTAAAATTTATATTATTGGGATTATTTTCCTGTTTCCATTCAAAAGTCATCTTTATAAAATTGTTAGATAGCAAACTATGTGTTCGGTCTTCACCTGGTGGTATTCAATGACAAGAGAATCATGCTATGTAAAGAGTATAACACAATTTATGTGTACAGTAATTCCTCATCAGAGGCATCACAGTACATATCATATTAAATGGTACTGGTTAATGCGTCTGTTTGTCTCTTCATAGTATTCATTTTATTCGTTACATTACTGCACGTTAGAATTACAAAGATCGTGAATGTGCGGAATTCGTAGAGGTAATAAAGGAAGAGGAAGACAGAGAAAAAGCGGTTTGAATGTGATGAATGAGATGTTGCAGAGATGTTAGAACTTTTAGAACAAAAGAGAAGTTATGTATGGTGTATGTATGGTAAGGAAGCATAGGAGAATGTTGTGAGTTGAGAAGGCGTTTCATTTGCTTACCCCGAAAGGGATGGTGTAAGTCAGTGATGAGCAAACTACGGCTCGCAAAGATAATAGTGGTGTTAAACATTAGTTATTTTTAAATGATTAGGAATGAAATAAATTGTATCATAGCCCATGATCTATCTATCTATCCCTATCCTTCCGTTAATTCGATCCAAGATAATAATTCATAGATAGAACTAAGCATAAAAAATTCGAGAAATGAAATTATTCTTTAAAAAATATTATTTTCTGTAAGTACATAATTGTGGCCCGCCGGCCCCCAAGAAAAGAGCTATCCGGCCCGCCAAATATAAAGTTTGGGCACCTCTGGTGTTAGTTGTTCATAGGTACGGAATGTAGTACTTATGCGGTGGCGGACCTGCCGGGAGGTTTTCCGGGTCGCCGAATGAAGTTGAACTTAGGTTCTTATTGGGCGCGGAAACAAATGATCTTTTCATGGTCAGATCAGTTAGGCAACAATCTGTAGAGGTTATCTACTGTAGGTATGAATGCCAGATTAGTTTTTTTAAAGAATTAATATTTGATTTTTGGCGGAAGTATGCGGGCAATCATAAAATGTTTTCACGAAGCATTCTGGTAAAAAATTTAACTATTAATTCCGAATTAAAATTTCGTTAATTAATCGGTCGCAACCGACAATAATCGTCGATTCTCAGATTAAGTTCACTTTCATTCTTTTAGTTTTATATTTGAAATGAATGCAAATTAGTATTAAGTAATTATCTCTTGAAAAAGTAACATTTTTAAGACGAAAAAGTAGAAAGAAATACGTAACAAAGAAGTATGAAAGTTGAAAAGTTTTCATATGAAAGGAGCGCATGCATCATCAGGGTGCCAACTCTCCTCGAGCCGGCCCTGTACGTATGGATTTACTTTTAGTTAATATGACACATGAGCACAAGAAACCAAGTAAATACAGGAAGTATACTTTCTCAATTTCATTCGGAGAAGGCCGCACTTATCGCCAAGATTGACCGCGTACGGACTGAATCCCGCAGGATTACAACCTCTAATATTGACAGAACCGTCAAAATCACCTAACGGTTGAGTGTATTTCCCTTTGTTATCGAACTCGAAACATGCTACGCAATCAAAGAACCCGCTGTAAATTTCCATGTGGAACTTCTAAAGCCGTTCATGAGAACTCGCGAATCTCCAGCGAGGCTGGTTGAATTCGAATCCAACGTGGTTTCCGCGTCTCGTTCGATCACTGGGATTTGATCGCGTTTTTTAATTTATTCAACTTATATCTTTCCTTTCTCTTGTCGCCGAATCCGCCGGGAGACCGGAGTTGCTTTACATTGCAAATGAAAAGGGACTTCGAAAGTAGGCATTTCATTTTATAGCAATCTTTCCCCGAGTGGCAGAGGAGAGGAAAAAATCAGTTTTTTTCTCTTTTCATTAACCCTTGGATGACTGAAAAGAAGAGTACGTAATGGGAATTCCCCTTCGCCTCATTCTCTCAGTCGATTGTTGACTTTTGACATTCCTTTTCACCTCACCCCTAACCTTTTCCTCGCTGTTTGACTTTTGAGGAATGATATCCCTTCGGAAAGATTAATCTTCGATCCAATTGCGACTTGAGAGAATGTTCGCCGAACGCCAAAGATAAACGCTGGAAAGTACTTCCTCCCCTACTAAAATAGTAATCAGTCTTATGTTTAGTTTTCTTTAATACGGAAAGGGAAAATCTGTATGTATTGAGATGGGTGTAAATTTAAAAGAAAGCGCACTGGATTCTACAAGGAGGCAAATAAAGTTTCGGGAAATTCTGTCTACAAATTCTGTCTTCCTCCCGAAAGAAAGTAGGAGCCTCTGTTAACTTAAAAAAAGTGGGATTGAGGCTTATGGAACTAAGGGTCTGATGTGGAGTGAGGCAGTTTGCTCTTACGCGCCCCGAAGACAACTACTATTCTCCTTAGCCTTATATGCATCGTTCCTTTCAAGAATTATTCACCTTTGCCAGGCCCCGTCTGGAATGTGCGGCGAGTATATTGGATCGTGCGGATGACACGTATACTAGCGATTTCGAGAAAATGCAGCGCAAGGCGATACAGGCTACGATGAAGAAGCAGGCGTAACGAAGATGTTCTCAGACGCAGGTCGGGAATCACTGAAAGAGAGGAGATTAGACACCAGGCTGCGATTGTTTGATAAATTCAGAGAAATTACATTTGTGGAAGACGTAATCGTTGTTATGCGACCCTCCTGCTACTTCAACCAATCCGTCATTGAGCCTAAAATTAGGGAAATGGATGAGAGGACAAATCGTTTTAGGGACTCATTCTTTCTGCTAACGAAACGCGACAACGAAAAGGCGAAGTAGCTCGAACGCTCGGTGTTTACAACCCATGCCACACTCCAAAACGCGGCTTGCAGGATATAGATTTAGAATGGAATCATTCCTGTTAATGTGCCCTATGTAATTGGTAGTACAATATTTGCACGCTAGTTTCCGACAATTGACGTTGAGATAAGAGAAATAGATGCGAGGACAAGTTGTTTTAAGGACCCATTCTTTCCTTGAACAGTACGGGACAACAATAAGCTAAAGAGTTATTTCGAACGCTTGGTTTTTAAACCCTCCGCCGCACGCCGAATGTCGGCTTTCGGGCTATTGATGTAGATATAGATAAAACACTACCCAAGTGTGGGGATTGCTTTAACTGCTCAAGTTTTTCTCCATCTACCCTAATTTTTTAAAACATTTCATCCCTTAATGCTTCATAATTTTTTCTGATGTTTACTTTTCCCAGAATCTTTTTAATTACCAGTGCATATATTAGTTTTTGAAGTATTTCGGGATCGGATACACTTGTCGATACGCTTTGTCGACTTCATATCTTGCTGATTTTACTGTTCAAATTTTAAGCTATGGCGGGGAAATTACTTGAGCCAGACATCAAACATCCTGGATTAACTTACATTAAGATATTCTTAGAAGCCTATGGAAGGAGAGTCTGAGGAAAAATGTTGTGAAAAGATGTGGTCCTTCGGAAAAAAACGAACTTTTTTCGACGTGTTTTGTATATTCGGCAAGGTATTTTGTATGTTCCAGCAGTGATAGTGTGCGCTGTCATGGAAGGGTATTTCGAACTCAGTTTTTGAAAGAGCCGCTTCATTCTCTCCGATGGAATTCAGTTGGAAAACCCTTTGGAAATCGTCGTGAAAGCTGCTCTACTCGTTATTTAGTCCCATACTCGTGGACCACTTTTCACGACTAACCTTTTGTATTCCCGTTTTAATTTTTTCCGCAGGTGAAAGCGTTTACTTCTGTGCCTCAGATTCTGCTCGTATATGGAGTCGCATTGGACTGGTGGACTTATTTCGTTTTGATGTCGTATGGAAATTTAATCGGAAAGAGAGAGGTTGGTAGCTGCTTAAATAACTCAGAAACAAAACTGATGTGGCCGTTTATTGTTAGGTGCCGTAGTTGCCAATTTAGCAATCTCGTTGTTAGATTTAGGGACATTTCATTCTATTAGCGACTCTCATATGTCCGTATCGCTAACGTATCATAAATGGCTCGTTTATTAATCGAAAAAGAATGACATAGTTTTGATAAGAAGCTTGAAAAACTTTATACCTGAGAAGATTTTGTATTTACAAAATCGATTTTATGCCATAAATATAAATTTTTACTTCCTTGGCAATATTTTAACGATTTATAGGTACTTTTCATTGTGAGTCAGAGATGATTTCAAGAATAAAATTATTTACCGTTGGTGACTGAAAGCGTGACAGTAGACAAAGTAACTATTGTGTACATTTCGTAACAATGAAACGAATTCTTTAAACGCTAAACTACTCAAAATTGACGGAATATATAGTTTTCGCTCAAGAAATTTAATTCAATATCAATATTTTAATGATAATAAAGTTACTTCAACTTATTGTTAAACGAATAGTGTCTTTTAAGAGAAATATGCCGTTAGCGAAGAAAACAATTAATTTTGTAAGGACATTAGTTGATTAGTCATTTTGCCCGCGAAGTTATTGATAGCGTAAATCATTAGCCATTATCATTCGAAAAGAAATTTTATAAATTGTACTACAGCCCTTGTATATTGCCATAAATTGTACTACTGCTTTACTAGCCCACGCTTAATCGAATTCAAAGAAATTATTCTAGGATAGTTTTGGCTTTATTAAATCGGTAAACGAAGGACATTTCGAAAAATATGTTTCGTTCTTGAAACGTATGCAAATAGCTGTGGCTGGCCAACTTTCGTATATGATACTATCCAAACGATACACGTATGCTACGTCGAGTAAAAAGTTAATGCGTCTGTGCGAAAAATGACACGGCTCTCCTATTGAGCTACCACAAAGCCCGCGTCGAGCGTAATAACACTTTGAGATCCCAGAGTTCCAAAGAAAACTAATCCTTCATTCATTCACGAATAATTCTTTCCTTTGGATCTACTTGTCTTGGATGAATTGAATAGAATAAGTGTCTCCCTTTTATTAGCCCAGCAATGCTAGGGATTTAGCAGCTTATGATGCTAATACTCTTGCCTAAAGGTGTGGAATGGAATGACCGATATGAATTTCGTAGTTTATACTCCGAAGCAGTAGTTTCAAACCTTTTGCCCTCCGCAGCGCACTTATGTATAAACTGAAATGTCGCCGCCCACTGAATCACACCCATATTAAAGTTTGATTTAAATTCAACGAAATAATGCGAAAATGCTGCCTGCGATGTAGAATGTTTTCATATTATCATTCCGGTTTATTGCTAAATGTAAAAATATGTCGCAAAATACAGTCCAGATACGATGTAGAATCAGAAAAAATGCCATTCTCGGATGCTAGGTGGCAGACCGGAAGCACCCTTGCGGAACACCGGTTGGAAAACGCTGCGTTTCTCCACAAAGTATCCATATCGTAGCTGCCACTTTAGTGGCAGGAATAGTGGCAATCTTAGGAATTGTTCCTTATTGTATTGTATCCATACTAAAAATTTAATTCGTGTGATTTGAACTGGTGCTCTACTTATAGAAGCGAATTAAAGCTATTTAAAACACTTTTAACCGACATTTGGTTGAGTTCAGCCTCTTTTCAGGATGCATCATTTTCGTAGATTTAGATTTAGATTTTTAACCTGCAAGCAAGTGGCGTATGGCAGGGGGTGTATTAACACCTTACCCAATCTAACCTATTATATTCTTTGGTGCTATTCGGAATGAACGACCAAAAGTAACTATCTATCTGTTTTAGCGATTAGCGGAATGACAATATCTTCTAAACTTCTTCAAAAAATTCTGCACCAATGAATTTTTCGAAATGCTTTCGTCGGTAAACAGACCTTCTCTCCTTCAGCGAGTTCCACCCGAGTGATTTTATCATGTCCGTAACGCTACTATCGAACCTGAAATCTCCACCGACAAAACGGGCTGCTCTACGTTGAACCATCTCTAAATCTCGTAGTGACATTTTGAACAATATATTAGCATCGATGATCCATGTACTAATCCGTCCATGTTGAGTAATCTTATAGTGTTTATTTATTCCTGTCCTGTTAATCCTATGCGCATAGGCTCTGCATATAGAATAGGAAGGTAACAAACTGGATTAAGTTTTCTTCTTTAAGGAATAAAAGGTGCGAAAAATATCGGCATGAATGGGACTCGAACCCAGGTCTCCCACTTTTCGAACAGTATTGACGCGGTATGGTATTTCAGTGGTTAGAATGTCTGCCCGGAAAGTGGGAGATTTGGGTTCCAGTCCCAGTCATGTCCCTATTTATCACAAGTGTTATTCCTTGGGATTTAGCCTTACGGCTTTTCCGTGCTAAGTCATTCATCTTTACGTATAAGCATTTATGATTGCGAAAGTTTGGTATATCCTTGGGAAATCTCGGGTGTGCATTCAGTGCATGGAATCCTGCTGACAATTTGCAATTGAGAATTCGAAAGGTAGAGCGAAAAGCGATACAATTTGTCGAAGAACTGTTATGACAAATCGGTGAACGTTTTTCGGATGCTTCGGGTCGTAGGATGTAAGCCTTTAAAGATGTTCCGTATCTGTGTTTAGAAGAGAGAGGAAATATCCATTTTGTTTGGCGAAGGAGAGGTTGTTCCCCCTCCCAGAGATGCTCCCGTTTCCCCTGGAAACCGGAATCACTGCCAAAGTGAAAGACTCCCCGCTTTGCCCCGAATCTAGCAAACGTTCAGACTTATGTTCCTTTGTTTCATCCGAATCGCTGTAAAACGCGAGGTCTTCCCTTTATATCGTTTCCGAGGAGGAATTTGATTCGCCTCTTTCGCGATGACATCTTTGTCGATCCCTCATGTCAGCGGAACGTGTCTCCATTGTGTTCTGTCTCCCATCCAAATATTAAGTTTCTCGACGGAAATATTTCCGCTTTCAGTTTTTAATGAATTTCCTGTCGTTTTGCTTAAATTTCTCGGTCTTTTGTAAAGACTATGATACGATGTTTTATGGGAGGCATATCAGTAATTTATTGCCGTGGTCCGTTTTGTTAGCAAGACTTATATTGCCCCACTCCATTCCGTTTCCAAGTAGCTATTTATTTAGAAAGTACCTATTCTAATATATATAATTACAGAAAGTGAGTTTGAAACAACAAAATTACAAGTCCACAGACATTGCAAACAGAGTTATGAAAGAGATCAACTAGATAAGAGCCAAAAAGAAGTAAAAATGTTGGACACCTTTGTGAAAACATTTCCATTGCTTCCTCATTGCAATATTTACCCATTCCCTTTTAAAATCTCTTTCCTTTTCAATTCTGCGGACCCATTCAGGAAGAATATTGAAAAATTAAAACCCGGACCTCATTAATGACTTTCTAGAGAATTTGGTTGTATGCTTCTCAATTCTAAAATTGAAAATTTGTCTTTTAACTTAAGGAAAGAGTAGTCCTAAATCCTTGTAGGGAACTTGTCGTCTTTGAAAACTTTGATCTAAGCAATCGCGGCGGTCAACTCGCTAAACATTTTCATGTTCAATGGCAAGATTCAAACTAAATCTGAAGTTTTATTGTTTCAAACTATAATTGGATCGATCTTGATTTATTCCTGTCCCCCCTGGATGTATTCTTGCTAAACTAACTTCAAGGATGTTGATTCTTTGGATAAGAGACTTATAAAATGAATTTTAAAAGTCCCCATCCTGAACAGCTCCAAAGAACTTTTTGCAGCTTATGAGATGCTTCCAATAATCAAATTTATGAAAAATTTAGGCTAACCATTTCAGTCATTTTAACTATAGTTTCAAGGATAGGTTACAACTATAATTAAAATTTTTCTTCTTCAGTACGTTTTAGTATCGAAAATTAACCAACTTCCTAGAAATATGCAGACGCCTGTGTTCCTTAAAATCGCAATTCCTAAGCTTTTGTATTTATCGGGACACTTATGTCTTAATTTCGTGGAACATTTAACTGTAGATTTAGTGAACTAAATGAAGAAGATGAAAACCGATTGCGGAATGGTAACGAAGTTTTAATTTTTAGTATGTCAATAAGAAGCTAAGAAGCTGTATTAGACTTTTAGACCGTGTTAAAACAATTAGCAAATTATATCGCTTATGTACATGGCAATTAGGAAAATGAAATTTTTTGATATTATGCTACTTTTCAAGAGCCGATCATAGTCGAAACTGATATCTATGTAAGTACCCTGCAAGCCGCCCTTCGGCGTTTGGCAGGTGGTGCATGCACCATGACACGACTCCCCCAATCGATTTCTTTCGCGTATCGTTCGCGGAAGAAATGACTTCTTGAATCGATTCTTTCTAGCATCTATTTCACTTCTCTTTCTCGCAGTATCAGAAAGTCCTTTGTAACATGGAGGACGTATTATGTCGGCTTTATCATTTGTGAACGTTCTTTCTCTGATCTTACGTAGTAAATATATCCTTTGTTTAAATTGTCTTTCTTCTAAAGATTCCCATCTTGCGTCCTGAAGCATCTGAGTAACTTCCAAAGATTCCCATCTTGCGTCCTGAAGCATCTGAGTAACGCTTACTGATTTATCTCAGCAATTCCTAAGAAAACGCATCGCCTTTCGCTGCACCTTTTTCAATTTCCGAGTACAACATTTATCGGTAGAATCCCATACACTACACGCACACTCAAGATGAAGCCTAACTATCGCGAAATAACACTGCGGCACATCAGCTGGGTATCTCTGTCTTTAAGGACCGCGGGTTGGACTCCTTTGTTTTAGTATTTTGAGTATAACTGCGGATTTAGAGTACATGCAGCCATGAATTGGAGAAATTTTCCCGACCCCTGCACCAGACGTAGTCTTCCGTCATCCGCGATTTTCTTTAAAACTCGTATTGCTCCCGATGTATTCAATCTACTACATGAATATTCTTCTGTCGAAATCCCTATATTTCTCTTCGATTAATCGCCCGTTCCTCGAGGTCTCTACGGAGAGAAATCTGCGGAAAATCGGGTCGTCTAATTGTATTCCTCTGGTTCCTCTCCACGCCCTCTCTCAACCCGCATCCAAATGAATTCTATTTCCTAAACGTAACGCTTTTGTTCCACCAATTCTCCCGCATTCACGTTCTACGGAGACCACATTTGTCTCGTCTCCTTTCCCTCGTATCCTCTCAACTGAAACGAACTTGTTAATATTGAGAATAGATTTTCAGTTCAGAAATCTCTGTTCGAAACATTATAGTTAATTGGTATGTAAATTGGGTTTCCAACCAAAATGTTTGATTATATGGTGGAAGTGGACTGTTAGACTGTTATTCTATTAGATACACTGGTTGCCAGAGCTTTAATTGTTATTTATATTTGTCATCGAAATAACTTTAGCCGTAAATTTACCGTTCAGTAGTGAATGGCATAAAAAAATCTAAACATGTAAATCTTGAAAAGCGTTTTTCTATGAAGCATTTCTTCTTTTGATACCTTAAACTTCTAACGATGCAAACACTGGAGTCTGTTCAAGACATATGCTTAGATAAATTGCTTACCTTGCCAGCAATGTTGACTTGACAGAATGGTTGATAAACATTGTTAAAAGATAACACTGATCTTTTGTATAATTAATCAATTCTGGCGATACTCGGTGGAACTTCTCCGTTCAAAGAAAACACAATCTGACTCCTTCCATAGAAAATATATTTTCTTTAGACTAACGCTGATCTCTTGTTTTTGTACTTAACCTCCAAATATTAAATTTTTACTGATAAAATTTCATTCGGGCCATATAAATCTGACGCGAATATGTAAGGTTGAACGTGTTGAGTTACATCCTTAACACTAGGACGACGGAAGTTTCGCCATACCTAGGACGGGAAGTGGTCATTTGACCCCTAGAAGTTTTAAATCCTATTTAAATATTTATTAGCCTTTCATAAGCCAGATTTTTAGCAGTAATTCAAGAATGGTCCTTTAGGCAAACACCTATAAGATTTTTTTACCTTGTCATTTGTCTAAATTTTTATTTTTTTAAATCAAAACGCGGACTGATGTCCTAAATTTCCAGTCTATCATATTATAGAGAAATGTCGTATAAACTAGACCTATAGATCTCATACTTTAGAAATAAGTAATTGTAGGTCCGATGTATTGATAAAAGTTAGTTATGGTTTAATACAATTGCTATTCCGTCTGACGACAGCATAGAAAACCACTCGTTCACTCTCTGGAAAAATCCCACACGAAAACGAGGGCGGAAACTTTTTTCGAATCTTGTGATGAAAATTTCTAATATGTGGCTTTTAGCCTCGCGAAATCGGTATTAGACATTTGTTAATTTATAGAAACCACTTAGCAGGTTTACCTACTTATTAATTTTGATAATTATAAAATTTCTTACAATTATTTACTCGGATAAATCTCGAGCTGATATCTTAAACTTATTGTTAGTTTCAATTATCTTTCGTGAACAATTATGAATTCATTTCAAGGGTACCAACTTCACAAGGCAGGGCTGCCAATCTGCAGAACTGATCTCTATATAGGGTGTCATGTCCTGGCTGTATTTATAAATAAAGAGACTTCCTGAGCACAGATTTTCTTTGTATGGATAGTCGAAACTCTTGGGGACCCAATATAAGTTTATAAACTTTCAGGAAGCAGGGAGGCTAACTTCTTGGCCTGTTAATCGAAGGAAAATATCAGATTTTCATGTCCGACAAAGTAATTTATCATGGGTTTATCGAAAATTGAGTTTTTTTCAAATGTCAGATGACCCGCGCCGTCCTTCTAGTGTAAAATTATTTACCGTCCTAAGGACAAAAGAGAATATGCGGGGTGATATAAGGATAGGCATGAAGTAGAAGATAAATGCGAAGTTGAGCTAGCGAAGAATACCGTGAATATACGAAGATAATAATAATTGCCTCGATAGGGCACTGCGTTAATAACGTGGTCGTTCATTTTGCGGATTACTCTGCGAAATTAACTTCGTGCATAATTGGGATCTCATTGCAGGTGAAGTTTGAGGATATCTGTTGCATGCGTTGTTTGAAAATCAATCTAGTTATTAAATTGTCCCGCCGTGATATCCAATCCGCTCCATACAGTCGAATAAAGGAGAAGCACAAATAAGATCGGATTTTGCCTTTCGTGGAGCAGACAATGGCGATGTTATCATCTACCTGTGGATCGGACGTCTTTTGTTCTTCAGTTTACTCTAAAAGCTGGAATGGAGAGATAAACTTCGATTACGAGGATGTAGTCAACTTCTTCGGACAGACTTTGATGCGTTTATTTGAAGTGATTTGTGCTAAGTATTTTTAAGAATTGAGATGAAAATGAACTAGCTCTAAATGTTAATCGAGTTGAATTCTTGAAAAGTACGTACTTATATTTGCTTTCATCGTCGCCCTTAACACAGAAATACTTTAGGCTGGTGAAATTTAGTGAGAACGATGCCTCTTTATTAAGCCCGTGAAATCTTCTACGAAAAGTACATACAGGAATGAAAAGAAAAGAATTTAACATTAGAGGGTTTCATATAACCCAAATCAAATGAAGGAATGAAAGAGAAAAGAAAATAATAACTTTAATATTGCTGTTTTTGTTTTTATTGGCTAAAAAAGTAATCATTGTCTTCCCTCGCCAATAGCCGAGACCTTATGGTAACAGTACCATTACGATAACCAGTGCGAAATCAATAAGACAATGTTTAATTCAGTGGTATGGTCTCGGTGGAGCTGGAAAATAATTTTTTAGAATATGGAAGCTCTAAGAATTTGCAGTAAAGTTAATAAAATACTATGCTTACCTTCGGTAAACATCCCAAGGAAGAATGGACTTGAAAAAAGTCCACCGGGAATCCAGGGACCGGGAATCGAACCCGGGTCTCCCAATTGCCAGTCGGGTTCTCTGTCCGTTGAGCTATCCCGGCAGAACATTTCTCCAAGCCATTCGGGATACTTTGTGGGCAAGGACGTTGCGAGTTCGTCCGCATGGCGGCATCGTTCGCAGTCACGGCTTCATATAAGCACCGGCCACACAAAGTGATGGGAAGGAAAACCCCCTTCATGTTGGAAACAAAGGAAAACGGGTAAGGGTGACTTTGCGCAAGATGGTGCGCCAAGGAAACATAAATGCATTTCTTACTCGATTTATGTATGTACACACACATAACGTATTCTACCACTGAGTTCTAGAAAGCGCATTTACTAATATTTATAGTTCCTTATAATAGACTGCGTGGTTCATCTCAATTATAAATTTAGCGATTGACGGATTAGCTATGAAAGGTTGGCCACCCCTAGTTCAAAAGCTTCAAAAAACCCTAGTAAGCAAGTCGTATGGAAATCGTGGTTATGAAGAGAACTGTTCCTTTCGTCCCCCGAAGATGGTTAACGGAACAAACTGGAAAAAACGTAACTACCGTAGAATATGTGTTCTTCGCCTATGAAAACAACAAATGTGCAATTTGATCACAATCACAATCGAACTAGCTCTTCCCTGTAATTTTGGATGATTTAACGTGATTTCCAATAAGCAATTAAATAAATTAGCTGATAGTATCATCATTCAAAGATATACGTATTGGGAGACTACCTTACAAAACGTAGCCATGCAGGCCCTAACCCAAAGCTGGTTTCTTGGAATCAGCTTGGGGAATTTTTGCACCATTTGCTTGCAAACTACTGTTTTTCGGAGCTTTTAAACCCTAGCGTAAAACGTTTAGGTACACCTCTCCCAGCACTGTGGTCCTGTAATATGAAAACTTTCTTGCTAAACACTTCCTGACGAATTTCAAATTTCAGGATGTAAAATTAAAGGTCGAATATATTGATTAAAAGTAGTTGAGCCTTGTCACAGTTTAAATTCCATCCGACGGAAGACATAGAAGATTATTTCCTCCTTTGGAAAATACTCAAAATGGGAATGGAATTTTTTAATCGTTCTTGAAATTTTCAGCGCTGAGGTTTTCGGCCATTCCGAATCTATTGTCGTAATTAGCGCCGTCTCGAACCCATTCCTTAGCATGGTTACCAGAATTAACGAGACAAATATTATCATCATAAGACAAAAAGAATGCATATAGATGTCCGAAATATCTTGACTAGTTTGTTTTATTGAAGGAAATACATGGCTTGGAGACAAATTGGCCTATCATGACCAATTTAGGGTTAATATAAACATTGGCTCCCTTGCTGGAAGCCTTTACCGTTAGAATTCTCGACTTTGATGCAAGTCCATTACATCCCTTTCCTCGCAATAACTCGATTTTGCATCTTTCGCTGCTATCACCGTGTTTCCTGGAATAGAATGCGCCGACGGTTTCTGGAAGAATCTGTCTTCCGTAATGTTAAGCTCGTGATTGAAAGCTCTCCTAATCAGATTGTGTTATCACCGTAGCTGCGCTGCATCGGAGCTCAATTGAATTTCCTTCTCTTGTATCGCTGCGTTCTCTGCCTGTTCCAAGAGTTTCCCTAAGGAGTGTCACACTTGTTTTTTTCCTGCTGGCCTATCAGCACAATGCTATCTAACCTTAATTTGGATGCATTTTGCGTTTTATATAGAGTCCGCAGCAAGCCCAATAATACTGGAGATGAGTCTCTGAATTAAAGATTACAAACATAAGTTTGAGAGTGAATTTCGCGCATGCACGCGTATGTTATTTTGATCGTTACATATTTTAGCTTATACTCATCAGGTTAATGTGATTTTATTAGAAGCATTGACGAGTCTATGTATCAACAGGCCAAACTTAATTTCTCTGGTTAATAAATTATCTATACTCTTATTTCTAGCAGCACATTTATTATATAAATATTTTTTATTGGATATTCGTCTTTTGTAAATTTTAACTATTTCTTGTCGTACAAATTTATCACAATCATTTCATTTTAACCTGTTTATTATTATTATAGTTATTTCATCATTGTATCATTGTGTTGTCGTTTTAATAATGATAATCTTTTATAAAATTTACCGAGAGTTTTCCGATACAAGTAAAGATATTTCATATTATTTTTTATATTGATTCGTAATGGTCCCATTTTTCATAATGTTGTATTTGTTTTCCCTTAGTTTATTTTAGCTGAGATGTCTGCAGGTTTCGCATGGCGTGAGAACACCCCTTTCTTGCGGGTGTTTTACAGTTTTTTTGTTGAAGGTTTAAGGTTAACGTTATTCTCACAAAGTGCTTGATTTTTTGCACTTGTTGATAGACACCTATTTTCTTTTAAATTCTCATGTACGAGTAGTTATTTGTAAGAAAATACTCATTACTCTCATTCTCACCATAATAAAGAGTTTCTCATTCCTAGCAATTAAATGCAAATCGTTTCTTTTAAAGAAAATCACAGGGATGTATTTGTAGCTTAATTATGCATAACTAAAGAGGAGGGGGATTTTTTTCGTAAATTTTATTCTTTAACTCGACCGGTTTCATTGATTTACAAGCGTTATCATCTCTCTGTAATTTTTTTGCTCCCTATATCCAGTGAGCTTGGCATTGCATGGAATTACACCTGAAAATCCTTTGGCAGGTCTTCAGGATATTGTTTTATGAAGTATGGTTTGTAAACGTTGAAGATAAAAAGTTATCGAGGTTACTACATTTTCATGACTTTAATCTTATTTGCGCGAATATCAACGAACAATTTCGACCAAAATTGATCGGAAAACGATTAATAATGGATGGATTTATATGACTGTTTTGCAAAACTTCTTTACCACCGCATTGAACACCTTAAGGAAAGAGATACGTTTTCACGTATAGGGGTTTGCCTAGGATGATATCCGTAACGTAACGGACGAAAAGATATTCTTGGCAGGACCGGGATTCGAACCAGGAAATACCAACCTTCTGGCGTTAAGCGGCCGCTCTAACCAATTGAGCTATCTTGCCAAAACAATCATTCATGCCGTTTTGAGAGAGGATAGGACGAGTGTTTCTTCCAACAAAGCTTTATTGACCACGGCCAACGTCCTTTTTGAGGCATCGGCTTCAAAAAAAGTGGTAAATAAAAGGGATTAGGGTATTTTTTCACGGTAATGGTCTAGGATGATTCCCAAGGAATTTGTGGATTATTTCATAAATCTTTTATAAAAGATGTCGGAAATAAGTTGTAGGTTTCTCTTAGCTAATCAGCCATCTGAAAATCTCTCTTGAGATACCATATTTCCTAACAATCTTTAAAACATTCATCCACAAATCGTTCGCAACATCGCTGCATTTCCATCGTGGCTTTTTGAATGTTGTGCTGTTTCAGTTTCGCGTTCCCTATCATTTCGTTTCTTGTTTGCAATATTAAGCACCCATCGTAATATTCCGTCTTCTTGAAAACTGCTGCTGGAAATTGCTATTCTTCAGCTATCATCCAGATTCAGACTTTATCTTTGTTGACATATGTTAGTAAGTCGTCACAGCTCATTTCCGGCTGAATGCAGTTATCCCTGCAATACCTCGCTTCTACCTTTCATTCCATTTGCTCCTCCACTCATTCGTATCAAGATACTTTTAATGGTTGACGATCGATAGCTCTACTCCCTTGACTCGGAATTTAATATTGTCGGTTCAATTATTGTTTCTTTACGCTGAATTCGACAGACTCCATTGCCAGACGTAGAGTGGCGTAGAGGTTATGATGACTTACTACTTTGAGGGTCCAGGTTCGAATACTAATCAAGGCAAGGCCAGGTTCGTTACTAAATTATTAATTGTGAAAATTATCTTTTAAGATACTGGGGAAACCTAGAAAACTCGGGAATCTTGTTCTTCTGGAAAACTCGGGGAATTTGGTGGGTATCCTAGAAAAAATATTTGTTACCCTCTTTACGAACGATCGTTCCATGAATTTTGTTTTGGGCTACGTATATGTTCGGTAAATTTTCCCTAAGAGGAAGGAACGTTTCGATAAAAGTGTTGTTGTGACCAGTTTATTGCTTATAAGACATATGTTTGCTACTTTTTTCTGTATGTAACGTTTTAGCAATATCGCGAATATGCAACTTGGGATCGTATAGAGTCGCGTTTACCACAGAGGTATCTAATATCTGCCTGGGCGAGAAATACAGTGAATAGAGCATGATAAGAATTTGTTTTCTACTTGAAGGATTTTGGTCATTAGTTGAGTTGAGCGTATTTTGTAACTGGACTTTCTCAGTGGAACTGAAATGATGCTGTTCATTTCACTGCTGGAACTATTGTTCAGGTGTATTATTTTAATGAAACGATACACATGTATTTTTTCAAAATTTGCCTTTATTTTCTAGTATAATTGTACTTCATTAAGGGAGGATCCCCGTCAATAATTTGGAAATACGAGACTTATATGAAACTAATCGGGATGGCGCACTCACTCAGTGGTTTTCACGTACTCACATGTTAGATGTAAGAAGGTACAAAGAAGTCTCAATCTCACCCTTCAATAAAGGCGTTTACTATTATATACGTGCATGTGGCACACAGCGGTATGACTCAATGAACCTACCTACATATAGCTGGATTCTAGTCAGGACCAGCCACATATGTATGGGTGCCCTGACAGGGAGGCTCTCAGGCGCCCCTTCCAGATAGGAAACAGTTAACAAAAGTTTTATAATCTGTTAATTATGAAAATATGCATGTAAATATGAAATAATTGTGATGAAATAATTCATCTTGACAAACCTAACGTTACTTGATCTCAAACCTTCGCGCCCCGGGAGACCTTCCTGGTCGTCCGTGTGTAGAGCCGGATCCGATATCTAAACAATATTATAATGAATCTATGAACTGTTTGTCGCCGTTTCTAGTACCTTAAGTGGCTAATAATCACCACATGTCTAATATTTGGACAAAATTATACCTATTTGCTGATGTGGATCACCCTGGAAAACTGAAAACATTTTTCGTATAGTTAGCGGACTCCCTGGGAACCTGGAAAACTCGAAATTTATTAATGGCTGGATAGTAGACACCCGGGTAACATTTTTAAGGGATATATTGACTATATCGTCTTTCGCAATCGTTTTGAGGGTCCCAGGAATGACAACCATAGTATGCATTGTTCTCTGAGAACATATTAAAGGTCACATTTATAGCTTCGGTCACTATACCGTCACAGTTCGGCTTCGGTCAGTTATAGCTTCCCCGGTAATTACCCGGATTAAGCCGGTTATAGGTTCGGTTACTATGGTAATCACTCTTGTTATCAAACTTCTGGTCGTTTTGTTTATGTACTTTTCTCTCAAGTGGGTGTTCTTCATCTACACACGATGGATACAGACGCTCTACCATAGATACATTTACAATCCAACGGAGTCGAAACCCACTACCTTACCGCTAACAAAAAGGCGTGAGGATCTCTGGAGTGAGTTCGCGATTTATTCGCGGGCCGTTATGCCCCTTACTCTATCCGCCGCCTCCGCCCAACAACTTGGTCGACCTTTATTTGGATGTAGGGCGTACCGAAGCGTCGCCCAAGGAGATCTACATTTTCCCCGCTCGACCTTCCGCATCTCGTAATCCGCGCCGCTGACGCATTTGACCTCAATATCGTTCATATTTCGCCCGACCTCTTTCATCTCCGCTTTTTTCAATCCCAATCAGTGCGAACACATTGCTCGCATCCATCTAATTCGAATTCGAATCGCGTGCTGCCAGTTAGAAGCCATCGAAGAGGGATTTCATTCCGAGAATTGGTTTGTTGTAGCTCGCCAAGTCATCCTATCATCCCGTGCCAATCGCCTTTCCCCTTATAACTCTTTGATTTGACTCTCACCATCGCCGTCTCTCAACAGAATCAATTGTAAGATTTTTCAGTAGGACTTTAGATGGGGGTCCCAGATAACTAAGTGGGTTGCGAGTTCCCCTTGGTACTTGGTTCGATTCCTGGTGGGTTGTCTGCGGTATAACTTCAGTTGTCGAAGCACTTCTGACATTCCTACTACTACTGCTTTTGATGACCAGTCTATAGGGTTGCCAATTTCCGAAGTTGATTCTTGGATGTTTATTCCAAATGTAGGAGATTCCTGGATACTTTTATTTATTTATTAATTTCCCTAAGTCCTCATTAACTCCATTTTTGGACTATTACAGTGGTAGACGAAATTAGTAACAACGGACGAACACACATAACCATTCATTGTCCAGAAAAATCCGATTAGCCGGAACTCGAACCCTGGACCTTGAGGTTGGAGCGCTAACGACTCCGCCACCACGGATAAATACTACATCGACGTAACTCAAACTACCGTAGATTATGTATTCTTCGCCTATGAACTCAAAAAAATGTGCAATTTGATTTCAGTCACAATCGAACTAGCTCTTCCCAGAGGAGTAATTTTGGATGATTTAACGCGATTTCCAATAAAAATTATAGAAATTAGCTGTTAGTACCATTGTCCAAAGAAAATATTTCCGAATATCTCGATAATAAACAATTAAAATTACACGGAAGGACTACTGGTGTTAAACTGTGAAAGGAAATAGGACGCGAAGAGTTGCAGAAGACGGCAAATTGGAGTACAAACTGTAAGGCGAAGCTAGTTCAGTAAAAGCGGGAGAAATACTCTCAATCCGGGAGGTGGGAGATTTTACTAATAATTCTCCAATCCCTCTCCTAGCTGATCCGGGAGAGTCGGCAACCCCACCGGTGTAGCGCACGGGTAGTGATGAGCTAAGCGGTGCAAGAGAAACTTCTATGTAAATGTTTCTCATCGAGCAAAGGGATGTGAAAGTAGAAGAAGTTATAAATTGAGTTCGTTGACTCTGTAAAAGCATCTGACCTGGTGATTCATACTTCTCTATTGGGTCGTCCTTAAATGATGTCACACTTAAGGGGGTTCTGGGGATTTGTGACACTTATGCCATTGGGTATGAAGCTTTATGGGACGCTGTGACAACGAGGGGTTAAGAAATCACAAAAATGCCGTGACATCGTGTAAGGATGCTCCTTAGTGAAAAGTTTTTCAAAAATGCTCAATCAGGAAAGAATACAAGAAAAATTCCTAATGCATCCAGGGGATCACCTCATCAAAAACTTATCTTGGGAAACGGACGTGAAAGATATCGGGATTCGAACCTAGACCTTCCACTTACCATCGGATACGCTAGCCAGTGAGCTGTCTCGCAGAACTATAGGTAAACTATAAATGATTTACAGCTAATAAAAATCCTGTACCTACTGTACCGAAAAGCAATCTTTAGATCAGGAAACTGAGGGTTTGCGTGGTCGACAGTATCAGACGTAATTACCCAATAATTTTATCACTCCTTACTCTTTATTATGCAGAAATTACCCTGTCAGGTATAGAGCAAATGCAGGGATAAAAGGTGGAGTAACATAACGAAAATTATCTCACAATAGAATTCCTCCCTTTTTACTATTCCTCGAAGTTATCGCAATGAAGGAAGAAAAATACTTAGTAGTTTCCTTTGTTTTCTTTCTTTTTGGCGTTCCACCAACATTAAGCTATAACTTATTGATTATATTTATATCCTCATGGAATTACGATGCGGTGATCGGTATTTTGCGGTCCTTCACACCACCGTACCCCTCGCCTGTTGCGAGGGTTCTTGTTAGTTCTTGCTTTAACGCTTACCATCGCTCATAATTCAACTTATATCTCCTTATGTTTACCTCCTTCCTCTCTTACACCATTTTTCTCAAATTATATATCTTTACCATTTAATTGTATGTTTATTGTGTAAATCGACGTATGCTGTTGTTCGGAATTGTTTTTTTATTCAAACAAGATTTTTCTGGCTTCCCTGATTGTCCTTCACGGCTTCCATCAGTATTCGCCCTTATCTTTTCCTTTATCTTCCCTCTTTCTTATCTTTCAAAATGATGGAAATGCATATTTAGTTACGTATGTTACGGAGGGCTCCTATAGAGTATGATTTGCATCGCTAGTAACAAATATAATCCATGAAATTATGTTTTTACATTCTTTTTGTAGGTTTTTCATTGTTTCGGATCACTTAAAGATTTATTTTGCCGCAAAACCTCTGTAGGTTATTCTTGAATTTATGTAGCTTTTTTTACTTTCAAATGAAAGTGAATGAAAGCCTCAAAAAGCACGGCTCCCTTCTATCTAGGAACGATCACTCTCTCTACGAAATTAATTATTCAAAACAGTATATATTGAATTTTGTGAAATGGAAGTTCGTAATGTGAGGTATAGTATTCTAATAGAAAATATTCTCCAAATGGAGCAAGTATCCAACGCAAAAAAATCTCTGTAAAATCTTTAGAATAATGTAGCAGTTATTAAACGTTCCGTCTCTTTATGAAAAGATTGACATCACTGCACTGTTGTGAAAAATAGCAGAGACCTTTATTTTTCCGAAGAAGCGTTTTCTTCTGCCAGTATTGCATCATTGTTGACAAAGACTTTTTCAACTGCCTTCCTGAGTTCTTTTTTCTCGTCGCAAAATGTTCCTCGAAAACCAAAATGAGACTGAAGATACTGAAAAACATTTAAGGATATAACAATTAGGCTTAAAGATAAAAGACTTACCGATGGAAGCTACTAAAAAAATTTATCGCTGCAGATCTCGTTGACGAGATATATGATCTTGTTACTCCAGTTAACAACGTTGGCGAGCTTTGAAAGAAAATGAGGAGACGTTATAAGGATAAAATCGCGTGGACAAATAGCTACTTCTGGTAGTTTTTTCGCGGAGGATTAAAGAATCTTATAGCTATCAGAGTTAGACAGTTATATCGGTGTTTTACACCCTCTGCTACTCGCTACTGGCGGCTTGCAGGGTCAGTTTGTATAGCTTCTTGACTCTGTGGATCCTCGAATGCAAAAATTTCGATTGCTTTTGCAGTGTGCTTCAGATTTCCGTAATGACTTTAACTGAATGCAGCGATCGAGTGGGTCAACATTAGTTAGAACAAAAAGCAATTAATAATATTAAAAGTAATCGAGGAAATTATTGACGATCGAGTATTTAATTAAATTAATTTAACTGTTTATAAACGGATGATGCGTTTCCATTTGATTGCGATGATTCAATTAATTATTGAATGGATATTAATTATTATTCAATTATTTTCGCGTTGGATATCAATTGGTAATATTGATTGATTATAATATTAATTGGTAATATTTTAATGAAATTATTAGATTTAAGTATAAAATGAATTCGCTTATATGAGGTTTCAGAAAGTGAGAAATAGTTCCCCGTTTAGTACATTTGCCGCTATATCTGATGGCTGTTTACATATTTTAGAGGCGTTTTCTTGTATTACAGTAAAATCTAGTACATTCTGCTATGCCTCATTTAGATTTTAGATTTGTACTCCGCAAGCCGCCAGTGACGTATGGCAGGGGGTGTATGAACACCTTACATAATCTACCCTATTAGATTTTCTGATGCTTTTCGGAAAGAACTACCAGAAGTAACTATCTGTTATAGCGATTATTTCCTTGTAACGCTTGGTCGTCGCCTCTCGAAGATCGTGCTCTCTGTTCACCGGAATGACAATATCCTTTAATTCACTTTAAAATTCTGGACCGATGAATTTTACGGAAAGTTTTTGTCGGTAATCAGATCTTCTCTCCTGCAATAAGTTCTACCTGACTGATTTACGTGGCCGTAACGCTTCTGTCGAACCTGAAATCTCCACTGGTAAAACGGGCTGCTCTACGTTGGACCATCTCTAAATCTGAGACTAACCCTACTTCATGTGGATTCCAGATTTAAGTATTTAAGACTTGGTCGAATCCTCATTCGACGCAATACGAAAATACGCAATTTCTTTACTCTAGATGGGCATCGTCGCAGGATTCTACCTATTAATCTTTCCGTCCTCGTAAAGTATAATTATGATTTATCTATGAATTAAAACAGCACGTATATTAAAATTCATTCAACATTTTAATTATAACATTTGAGCTTTACGATTCTAATTATGTATAAGAGCGAGAATAAGATGTATGAGAATATAAGAGAAGCATTCCCTTAACAGTGTGAGAGAGACGCGGCACGGTAGTTCAGTGGTTAGATTACCTGCCCGGAAAGTGGGATACCTGGGTTCGAGTCCCAATCGTGTCGCTATTTTTCACACTTGTTATTCCTTTGGGATTTTCGTAGGTTTTACAACCTACTAAGTTACCTTCCTTTCCTTTATCAATATAAGAGAATTAACAAGCTTCAATTCTTGACTAATTCTTAGCGATATCTTTTTATTTTGGTTATTTTTTAAGTTCTTTTCAGAATACATCGTGGTCGGCAATTGATAAATATTTGAAAAAATATGGCTAGAAATTAATTATTCTCTTTAAGCGTGGTATGTGGCAATCAAATCACTTGGATCGCTGTAGTACTTTTCTTCCGAGGCAGTACGGTTCTGTCACGATTAAGGCCACCATTAGGTGTGGAGTGGTAAACAATTTCACGCGGTAGATGACCCGAGTTTGGACGGTTCTTTCAAGTGACGTATTCGATTTGGGTCGAAGTAACGGTGAACTTTCCTCCCCTCTCCAATCGCCCAAAGCGCCTCTTCCCAAATGTTTTGGTGATCTCAATGAATCCGTCAACGTTGCCCATTCGCCTGGAAATCAATATTCACGGAGTATGTCTTTTCTGGTTTCTATTTGAATGAGAATTTTCCACTTTTATATCTAAATAGACCCTAACAAGTATTTTGTTTCCACTCTTTCGACGAAGATACTCGACTATGAATATGGAAGTCTAATTTACAGTTGTTTGGTTATTAATTTACAGTTGGTTATTTACAGACCAATTCTTCGATTTTGGAATGAATTTCAAACGTTCTTGTGAACGAGAAAAATCAAAAAGAAAATTTTTTAAATATTTTTAGAGTTCTAGATATGTAACTTATTCCTTCCGGAAACTGGTTTGTACCTCAATCCATCCTCCATTGACTACCAGAGACTGGAAATGGAATTAGGTTTGAGTATGGTTGGGCATGTGGTAGTTTTCCATTGCTTTGCTTGAAAAAAAAATTGTACTATTGTGCCTTAGTGCTAGAAGCGGGAAATTTCCGTGCAAGAGCTGCACAATGACCCGTTGAATAGAAATTTTTATAGTAATCCGTAAGATGTCGCCGATTAACGTTTTTTCAGCTTCAATCATACCTCACTGGCTTTGAGACAATTACAGCCATGAACAAGACTGAGATAAAACTAAACGACAGACTCATTTTTCACTATTCTTTGCCGAAAGCGAAATGTTCGGTTCTTCAAGCTATGATAATTGTATCAGGTATTACGTGTTAACATTTTAGACCAAGTTTTCGTGATAGTTACGAAAGTTTTCCAGATCCAAGATCTTCATTTCCAGTAAAACTACTTTAGAGACAAAATTATGATATGAATCTTGTGATAAATGAACTTTTGACGTGCCGCAAATCGAGGAGACGAAGGCATCTGAGAAATAGGAAATTAATAATGTTCAGTATTAATTAATAGTATTTTAATCGTGTTGATTTTTGACCACAACGATAGTCGGCTGAAATTCGTCGCTGACCTCTACACTTACGAATCGCATTCTCTAGGCAAGCTTTTTGTTATAACCTGAATATTAATATTAGAAAAGGTTTTTCTGAGCGTACAGGGTTCGAGATGCATGTTCAATTCTTTCCTCTCAAAACTAACAGAATGTAAGCGTTCTTAATTCAACAGCAACAATACCCATTTTCCTTTCAAAGCTTCCGGATCGATATACTGTTTTTTTAATCCCCTAGCCTCTTATTTTTTTATCCTCTGCGGCAGACTCCTGTATTGACTCAAACTTCGCCTACCTTAACCTATGTTTGCCGGTTTCACTTTGACTTAGCTGTTATAAAAATAAGAAAACTGAGTTTAGAGTTAAATGTAACTGTTAACATAAAAGAATATGGAAATAACAGAAAAATTGTTCTTCTTTTCATATCCGTAAGGATAGTATCTTTGATTTGTTGCACTACGATTGAATCGATGTAGAAAATTTTTGGTGATTTATTAAAGTTATTTTTAGTTTATATTGGGTGGAAGAGAAGTGAATTATGGGTTATGGAAGCTAGGACTTCGAACCATAATTATTCTCGTTCTAATTTCCGATCCGGTTCTTTATGAACGTCGAATTTCGCTTCGGTTTCGGTTTCTCTCCGGCAGCAACCGTCGAACCGGTTCGGACTCGACGGTTCTTGTTTTTCTCACCGATAAAATAATCCCTGGGATAAGTTCTTGATACAGTACTGGGCCCTTGCATAAATTTCAGTAAAGGAAATTTTAGAATAAATCAATTGGCACAAAAGGTGTAATAGGTGTAAGGTGTAAAGGTAATGAAAGAATAACATCAGTTATTGAAATTAAGATTATAATAACCAAAATTATTTACGGTTTCCGTTCAGGCTATAGGAATTCAGTTCTTCGGTTGGAGTTATGTTATCACTCCTACAAGATATTTATTCGTTTCGGTTTGGTTCCGGTTCGATACCCTGATGGAAGCTGAGTGACTCTAATGTATGAAGAGAATGTGAATGGCTGAAATGTTGGGGGGGAATCGATAACAAATTGATCGAATGCGGTGAGTGAAATGCCGAAGAAGAGTAGGTAAGATGTACTAAGATACACGTATTATGGAGGTTTTTTTATGAGAATAACAGATGTTGACCCCTAAAGAGAATATAGCAAATGATATGTATTTCTTTATTAACATTTTTCACGAAAGGATTTGGTTCGATTGCGAATTGAAAGCGTTACGTACAATTTTTGGTGAAATTTTCCTATTTCAAGGGTCGACTTTTCCTCTTTTTTCTGGAAATACTGTTTACTGAAATAATGCCGCAAAGAGTCCGTTCCGCTGGAAAATGGTGGTGGAACACTTTTTATTAGACTACTTGGAAAATTCCTCGTGTCAGCCATTTTGTATTTCTGTCATCTGAATTGTTTCGACGAACATTCGCTTCCAAAATGTATCCACTGCTCTCGCTTATTTGTCACTGATTTCTTCCTCTCTTTGGCCGTGCTTTCGAAATACATCTTTGAAGTCTTTGAAGAACTGATTATTCATTTTATTTTCTCCGGTCGCTCATTTGTGTAACAAGGGACGTCAACATAATTACGTCAATCGGAATGCCGAAGATTTTCTTCTCCGATAGTTTTATTTATAGTAGTGAGTTATATAACATAACCGAAAATTACACTTTCAATTAGATGTAATATCTAGCACATTAGTGTAATTTCGCATCCTATTTTGCTGTATCATTGTGTAAAAAATGAAATTTTATTCTTTATTCCATATACGATGCGTTTATTTTTCTCAATTTTTAAAATTAGAGAAATTTTATTTTGATGGTAGTTTTTCGATTTTCGTTGCTATTTGTCCTTTTTAAATTGTGTTGTTTTATATAAAACTTCTGTAGTCTTTTCACCCCATTTTCCGTTGGCGTTTTACCGTAGCGTTGTTTTTTTCTTCGTCAACTGAAGTTGCGAAGATAGTTTCCAACCTCCTAAATTTTCTTTTATATCGCTTAATTTTAACTCGAGTTCTTCATCGGCTTCCACTTTCATCATGTAATTCGCCCTCGAATAGTTTCCTCCAATGAAATAATAAATATTCATCAAAGAATGATGAGCGATTATTCTTTAGAACAATTGTTTTAATGAATAAAATTACCGTGGAAAATTATTATATTAGTATACTAGTTGAAGTACCCGTTGATTCTCAACGGGGAAAATATCGTCGTCGTCAGTCGTCAGAGGAACAGTTTGTTTACTACAAAACAACAAAATATCACAAAATTTTCGTCTATTTTATCAATGTTCTCGCAATTTGTAACCAAAAGTAATGTTCCACGGCCAAAATATGTATTTTCATTCCATTTCCCTTCTTTTGGATCTTTTCTCAATTTCGTACGACTATTGTTTCTGGTTTAATTTTGCAAGTGAAATAAATCCTGCAAGCGATTAAAGTGAGCTTTGCGTGAATTTCTTATGGAAACTGTTTTAAACGTCTGGAATCGAACCGGGGACAGTTAGGTGAATAAAAAATAGCCTATTTTCTTTCCTGGGAAGACATTTATAAACCTCGAAAGTTTGAAGGTCGTGCGAATTCTGGTTCTCGAGTTTTAGGCGGACAAACATGCAAACACACATACTCTAAACTCAATATGGGAAGGCGTTACCTCGTGGAAGGCCATTACAATGAAATAAAGACCGTTTCGTACACTTCCACAGCAATTTTATTTATGGCAACATGTTTCGCTAGTGTCCTAGCATCATCTAGGACACTAGCGAAACATGTTGCCATAAATAAAATTGCTGTGGAAGTGTACGAAACGGTCTTTATTTCACACATACTCTACTTTATAATATAAGATTGCAATGCGATTCTCCTATATCAGAGAACTCTATAATTATATGCATTTATTCATTATAAATATCATTTTATAATGATGAATCTTTCTTCTTTACAGGTAAGCTTTGCAACCATGTCCGTAGCACTTGCTTTAGGCGGTTGGTGAGTGATTGAGTTATTAATCTGATTATATATTTGAATATCTCGATGGAATAACGATTTACTAAAGTAGGTACGTGGCTGTAATTTATTCCATACATTAAGTAAAGGTGATTTAATGGATTATATTAGCTAAGGAGTCCCTTTTCATGTCTAGTGATGGCGCCCCGCTACGAAACCGCGGTCGTATTCTTTGTTATTGTGGATAAGTATAAATACAGTGGCAGCTACTCTATTACTATATCCTTTGATCGACACATAATGTAGCTGAAAGGTCTCTGCCTTCAAATCTTAATATCTTTCCCAATGATTTAAACATCAAACCCCTAGCAGAGTGCTACACCACAAATGCATTCCTTTAGAAAGTTATCCGTGCGCGCAACTTCAGTTTTTGCTGAAATAACCTTTGAGTGAATTAGTACTAAATTAGTTTTCATGCTCTTAATCACCATTTCATTATTACGGAAGTATTTACTTTCTTATCCAAATGCCTATTAACAAAACTTGATAGCATTTAGCTTGAAAAAGCTGTTCTTACACCAGCAGTGAGGAAACTAAATACAAATAGGGACAGGGATTTACGATACATACTGTACGTAGGGGAGTGGTCCCTCAATTAACACAATTATGATTACAAAGTGTAAGAAAAATATGTAAGATAGTAGAGGAAGTCTTTCAAATTACATGTAGGGAACCATATCACGTTTCTTCATCGGAACGGACGACTTCCTATTTGACCAACATCTCACATGATCGACATCCCATTTGATCGACACCTCGTGTTACCGACATTCCATTTGCTCGACATGTAGTTTGACCGACACATCAATAGACCGACATGTTACTTTACCGACGTTTCACTTGCCCCTCATTACTAAATAACCCGAACCCAAATCTTTTTGTAAGTTGTTGTATGTTTTCTTTCATCTTTAAATTTTAAATTTAACTTATGTATGGACCATTGAGGTTAGGTGGAAGAGACGCCAACTTGGCCTTACCTCGCCCTTAACCTTACGTAAAGAGTTCATACATTCATTCACTGATACTCCGACGCAGTAATCTACAGACTGCTCATTTACCTTACTATCTAGTATGCAGTTTTATAAAATAAGCGGTTAATTTCTTCCCCTGACCTTTCCATAATACAATACAATCATACTTATCAATCGTATCCTATTATTTTTAACTCAAGATAATCATAGATATTGGCAGGTCGTTAATGCACAGATATCCAAACCAGCTTTTCCTGGACGACATTTAAATGTACGGACACTTACAAAAGACGTTGCTGGATTCAGTATGTAGGGATCCTTTTTTCGGAATCCTCTCGAATAATTCCCTCATAAACACGGAATGTAAATGTTATGCTTAATCTCACGCTAAGCAGGAGCGTTTAAACGAGCTCGTGTTACATTTTGCTTCTCTACAGAAATCAATCCTCCTTGGCAGCGGTTCAATTCACGTCGCCGTGTGACGTCATTCTATTCTCTCACTTAAGAATTTCGCTGCTACGAAAAGAGACTATCGACAATAGTTCGCGAAATTGTCTCAAAATTGCGTTCCTGAAAATTGACAGAAGATCGTATTTTGAAATTTAAAATGAGTGTCTGAAGTAGGGTGGGTAGACGTATCCCATTTACCTTACCTTTACCAATAACCTTGTAACACTGAGGTCCCGGGTTCGAATCCTGGTCAAGGCATGGTTGTTTGTGTGTGTTAGTGTGTTTGTAAAGGGTTTATTGTAAGAATAGTCAATCTTGACTAAAATACGCCCGATTAATAAAGACAACATTATTATTGTTTAACCAATCAAATAATTGAAATATCCCTTCTTTAAACTTTTAAATTGAATCCAATTTTGGAGGTTTGGGAATAGTATCCATTTTTTACTTTTTTGTACTAAATAATTTGTATTGCATGAGTCCCAGTCTGTAAGCCAATTCTAATCGCTGCGAATCATAAAATTCCAAGTCTTGGAGAATGTTGTAAAAAAACTAGTCGAATGTAATACTTTATTGAAATACGTCCTTAAAAGACTCGAAGAAGAATTTCGCATCCTATATATATATCGTATTGTATATGGATCGTTATTAGATTTTTGTAAGGTATTTACATAGCAATGCTTGATTAGTAATGAGTACACCGAACTCTGCGCCTGACGCGTTAACTTTTAGAGCAACCAACCGGCAATTGGTAGACCCGGGTTCGTGTCCCTGTCCCGTCAGACTTTTTTCATGTCCATTTTTCCTCGAGAGTTAACTTTTAATTCTGATCTCCCGAGCTCAGAGGTCGGCAGGGAATCTTCCTTTTAAAAGAAGGCCACATATACTAATTGTCCGCATAAAAAATAGGCCATATTTAAGTGGCATATTGCCTACATTACAATAGTTACACAACAAAGTTGTAGGAAATAAAATAAATTTAATCCCCAAGAAAACCAAAGTATGATATATTTTATTTTCACTAGTAGTCATTAGACAAAGAATCTAAGTTCGTACTGAGAAACCTGGCTTTAGCTTAATCGCGTGGTGGCGTAAAAATGTTATGTAGAATGTAATTCACTGGTTTCATGTTCATGTTTGCATGACGCATATAGAAATATCAAACCGTTAAACAGAAACGAGAAATTATGTCGTAATAGACAAAATTTCACTTTATACAGGTTCCGTTATTTAGTTAGTTTTCTCTGTATCAAGAAGTTAATCAAGGGTCGCGGTTAATAATTGAAAAGGTTGCTTGTAGCCTCGAGGCCGCAGGTTACCCATCTCTGCTCTGGTCTCAGAGAAGAAAGGTGATACCTTTTCATCCTGTTGAAAGTAGCCCAAATTGTTACCTGTTACCGACTAGGAGTATGCATGTGTAAAATGCAATTGGTTTTACTGCCACGAAAATTATAATTACTACATCTTTATCTGGGATGACCAACTTCTTAATACTAGCGGAAGTCATAAGTTCCTACATAAACTTTATGAGAATGTATGTATCCAGTGATGCCAGTTTAATTATAAAAAGGCGCTTGATCTACGCTGAGAAGTAGCTAAAAAGTCGCTAATCTAGAAGAAATATCGTTAAAAAGTAGAGAAAAAATCAATTAGCTCAAATAAGCTTCTATAAATAGAATATCAGTTCAGAAATTACACAGTAAATATGTAATTCCAGTATTATGTTTTTTATGAGCAGGATGTAATGTTATTTTAATTTGACACTAGATCAATCATAAAAGTAGCATATAAGAAGGTAAAGAAAGGTCGGCGTCAGAGCATACTCCATACAGTACGACAAGTTATTAAGAAAGAAAAAAAGGTCGCAAGATTTACCTACAAGTTCGCTTAATTGGCAATTGGGAATGTACCTTTCTATACACTCTGGGATAATGTTGGAAACAACCTTTAACGTGCATTTAAAAGAGGGAAATTTGTCCGATAATTTTGACTTGGATTCGGCGAACTGTTGCAAACTTAAAAGGTGACAATTGTTTCGTGAGTAAGCTTACGTCTTGACAATTGCGTGAAAAGCTCACAGTTTATTCTCAAGATATCATTCTTCAAGGAATTCTCTTTCGCTCTTTTTCTCGTATGACTCCTTCAGTGCCCCCATCTCCAGAATCGTGCCCGTTTCACTGTCTTGGATTTTCAGTAAGACGTTCACCGTAACGTCAATGAACGTCACAGGTTTTACGTCACCAATAAGGGCTTCGTAATCATAAGAAAACACGTGCTCAAGATTCGGGCCAAAGCGACGCTAATTTTCGCACATGCGCATTGGGGCTCTCGGGATTATTTCATGCCACCGATGTGCAGCTGCTGAACCATTTTGTGTATTGCGGTGTGTGTAGCACCAAGGGTTATTCTCCTCGGCTACCGAATACTTTCTTGTACCGCACGACTCGTGGAGCCAAGCCTTCATTTGTACTCCTCCTTCGTCTTCGTCAAAAACACCATATCGTAGGCAGTTTCATAAAAGTCTGTGAAAGGAGCGGAGATGATCTGATGGCGGAAATATCTTTCACTATTCCTTCGTTGCTGTACTGGTTCTCCTAAGAAACCAAGTACATATCTATCACATCCATGTTAAAAATGGAAAAAAATCTTTTAATCATAATGCTCGATCATACTTTTAATCAGATGCATTCATCATTACCATCAGTAAAATTTTTCCCGCAAAATCATTTATTTCTGCATAATACTTCTTGTCTTTTTAGGACCTCAACCGCTACTTACTGTAGAAAATCAATTATTCTTACATCTCATAACGATGGTTTTTTCAGAGTAATGATTTCCTCCAACTGGTAGCCGCGCGAGTTTTGGGACAGTCCCTTACGAATTGAGGAGTATCTTAAATCTCTTTTACACGTGGTTTGCTTGATTTAAACGCAGGTGTACAGAAATTGTTTGCTTAACTTGGTAGGCCTATAATTTTTCACATTTCAAGATGCTTGATTACCCTAGGATAATTTTGCGGAATTCGCTTTCCGTCCTATCCGGATTACAGAGAGTCTTCGTAAGACCCTCGCGAAGCTCCCGAGAAAGCTCATCGTCTCCAACAAAATTCTACTTTAAAATCTCATTAGTGCGCGATCGCTGACACTATTTATTCTAAAGTTCTTGCAGCAATGCTGCCGTACTCTATCGTTCCGTGTTATTATCAGTTGAAACATCTCTGATGCGCAAAAGATAGATTTCATAGACATCTTGATACAGCGAACTCTCGCTTAAACGATACAGAGTCAGGGGTAACCTTGTGGTAATTATTAAATTAAAACATTAACATTAAACATATTAAAACGCTCCATTAGAGTGAACTTTTTACTATACCACACACGAACATGGTTTCGTAGCGTTCTACATCATCAGGTCCTAGATTCATCATCCATGGCTACATCATCAGGTCCATTTCGTAGCATGACTACATCATCAGCTCTATGGACCTGATGATGTAGCCATGCTACGAAACCATGTTCTTGTGTAGGTTGTTTCTGTGTGGTATAATAAAAAGTTCACTCTAATGGAGCGTTTTAATAACTCTCGATTATTCTGGCTAATGATGGGAAGAGTGAAAGGTCAATCAGAGAGCACTATTTATCCGAACTTCCACTTTTATTTCTTATAATGTTCATAATTTACGTAAATATAGGATTTATTATTNATAGGTCTCAGTTTCAAAGCAATAATTGATTGAAAAATTGTAATCGAAGTCAAGGCAAGCCCGCAACACAGCCGTAAAATCCGAATGAGTTGGGAGATCCCCCGCTTTTATCCTGTATTTTTAATCTCATTTTTATTTCCCTTTTCTACGGTTTACTTTTTCTCGTTGGACGCAAAGGCAATACTTCCATTTTCGTCCCTAATATTCAATCGATTAACCTAATTTCACCCAAATAAACTTTCATGACAGGGAGAGTCACTAAATGTATACTTAAGGACAGAAATATCGGTAATGATTAGGTATGTAAACTGTTTCGTTGAATTAGGGAACCTCTTGAACTCGGTAGCAGTTCCACAAAAAGAAACATCACATGCGCTATGTTTAATTAAGGTAATCTTAACGATTTTTAATGTTAGGAAGCACGGAGAACACTGGTATTATTTTGTTGATGAATGTCAAGAAACCAGAACAAAACTTGCTGCGTAGTTTTATTTTTTTTTACCTATATCACTGCAAGTAGGTGCATGACCTGGTGGCAGTGGGTATGGTGTTGAAAGATATTACATTACATTCTTAAAATATTATGAAATAAGAATTTGAGGGTCTCCATTCCCGGGTTATGGTACCCCTTGCACTGAATTAAATTTTTAAAATACAGCGAAATCTAGACTATTGATGCGAGTTAGTGATGGGAATCAGATACGCGAATAATCGGTAAACACGGATAATACAAACTTATTCTTTTATTTCTTATCATTTTCATTGTTTACGTAAACAGACAATTTATTATTATTTGCGCTCATAGTCCGTTATCTTCTATCGCTTCATGGTCTAGTTTAGAGTTTTCACCCGACAGCGGATCTTTTTGGCAGCGATGATGTCATAGTAGTCGTATTCCCACTGCTCCATCGGAAAGGTCTTGCGCAAGTCCTGATTGCATTAGAACGCGAAAATATATTCGTTTTTGTGTTTGAGGTGTTTTAGAAAGACCGGAAAATAAAGACAAGGAAAGAAATAATGCACAGATTATCCGTAGAATTATTTTTATGTTTAAGATTATCTGTATATTTAAGTGATCATTATTATTTATCTTTTTCCTCGTTCTATTTTCTCTTTTCTTTTCCTCAAATACTCGAGTTAACTCATTCTATTCTTTATATTAATTAACAAGTGATGCTTTCGTTTATCTCTCGTTAGCTAACTTTTGCGTATTTTAAGTAATCCTAATAGTGTAATTTTAGCATTTCTTTTAGTGTTTTTTACGTTCTTATGATATTACGGGCTCGGTTCATTGACTAACCTTGAACTTTTGTTGAAAAATTGTGACAGTGTAAAGTTATTAAGGTAATTAAGTGTATCTATTACTCCTACCGTATGGAAATTTCCATACGGTAGGAGTAATAGATACACTTAATCTAAACTCACCATAGCCTCACCGCCAGTCCAATTATTAAGGTAATGTTATGCATTTGTTTGTCATTTCAATCATGTTTTCATTTCTAGGCTGCAATAAGGGTATCTGTTTTTAAATCTCTTAGTCATTACTCTCAGTTGGTTTGTCCAGGTTTTTCAGAGACCCGTTCTTCGTAAATTCTGAATTTCGAAACAACGATCCCTACATTCAGAATCCAGCAACGCCTTTCAATAGGGTATAGTTGTCTTCCCGCTGTTGAAGTTTTTCCTAAGCTTCATTTAGGATTTTTAAATTCACAACTAAATCTTTCCAATTTTTGTACGCTTAAGTTAACTTTCATAATTATTTTTCATTGACGATGGGTTAAATGAAAGAGGAGACTCTCTCAGGAAGTCTCAATTTCACCCAAAATAAAGACGTTCTTGGTTTATTTATTTATTTAGAACGCTTAATCGGGAGTTCAGAGTCACATACAAAACCTTTTACATGGAAGAGTGTCATTGAACCATTGGACTTCGGAAACCTTCGTTTGAGATCTGATACGTTAATACAGCCTAGCTTTCGTGCGAATACAAATTGCTGTACTTCGATTTCGTGCTGTGTAGTCGGAAGCGTTCGTGGATTCGAATTTATCTCGTTTGTTCTACTTCTCTATCGTCCGCCTGACCTCAACACTTGCCTCTCAAAATAATTTCTCGATAACGATTTCCGGTTCGCCTTCGTTCTACTCATCCGTCCAGCTGCCCCGGAATCCGAAGAGAGCTTTCTCCCATTATACATCATCCGTGTTTTCCACCATCTTCATCGTTGCCATATTTGCCCATTTAGCGATTTCGTCGCAAGATACAGCGATTCTAATAGCGACTTTATTTCCGTTTCAGCGCCATCTCGCTCTCTTTCTAGCATGTTATGATTTCTGGAGCTATTTAAATAACTTTACTCTTATGTGATCAAATACAAAAATTCATATCTTTTAATAATTATATTTGTGCTGATATTATATGTTAGGAAGCAAGCTTGATTATTTCTGACTACTATTTAGTAATAGATTTCTCTGAGTTAATCGAATTAAAGCACATTTTAGTGTATTTCTAGCGCGTTTAAAAAGTAGCTTTATCTCTACAGTGCATATTTCTCTGTTCTCTGCATTTCTTTATGTAATCGTGGCAGACAATACCTGCAGTAAAATCGGAAATAATACCATAGGTAGGATAATTATCGGAAGAAATTCCATAGGCAGAGCCGGGTCGTCCTATGGGTGCAAGGAGTGCGCTGCACCCGGGCGGCGGCATCTAAAGCGCGGCAACAGAAGTGTAGCCAACGATTAATATTATAACAAAATTATTTGTAATGCGATATACTTATCTTCATAACAATTTATAACACGACTTATCTGGGAAAGATTGTGATGTGAAATTTAAAATGCGCAAACCTTTACAGTAATGAATTAGGGATAACTCAAGACGAGAAAGGAGTATTTGTTCAGTGGATTTAGTCGAAGTTATTTATGTCGCAATAAAATTTTTCTTAGAAAATTTCAAATTTAGCAGCGAAATATAGATTTCATGCAAATCATATCATTTTAAATTATGCGCGTTGTGATGATAACAATAGTCGAAAATGTATGTAAACTATTAACAATTTACTATTCCGTGTGCTGATTATTTACTATGTCGGCATACAGAATATACATAATTAATTGTCACGGATGTTTGTGACCAATGTGAGTTGGGGAACGAAGTCATAAAACACTGGTTTTTCGAAGTGTTTCAAAATAATTTTTACCTGCAAATCAGGAAATGTGCGGCTTCGGTCTTTAATTTTATGGGGCGGCAAATTATGGTCGCACCCCGGCGACAGAAAGGCAGGGCGCGGCTCTGACCATAAGTTACCTGATTATTAGCAGTGGATTTTAATTGGGAGAGAAAACAGCAACTTTACTCTGTACCACGGGAAAATGACATACCGGTGCACCCGGATAGCCAAGTGGGCTGCTCGTTCACTTTTGGTGGAAGCAGTCCCGGGTTCGATTCCCGATGGGGGCCCGTAAGTGCGGAATGGCTTAAGTGTTGTATGAATACGTTAACTCTTTATTAAGGCGAGGTTAGGTCAAATTTGCCTCTCTTCCACCTAACCTCCATTGTCAGTACAGAAGTTAAATTTAATATTTAAAGTTAAAAGAAAAAATTTCAACAACACGAAAAGATATGGGTTTGTGGGGTAAAACTCAACCGAAGGTTGAAGAAGACAAAAACCCGTCTGTGCGGGAAAACACCCTCAGAGAAGGGGAGTGAAAAGAACCCGCGAAAACACAAAATGTAAAAAGAAGACAAATTAGTAAAAATAAAAGAATACAAAAACTCTTAAAACCTTTTAGTAAAGGTAATACAAGTACACAATAATGATAAACATACATTTATATTATTATTAAAATCAATGACACAATTCATGAATATACATTAAGTTAACACATAAGGTTTACATACAACATGCACATGCACAACATGAACTGTTTTAAAAAAGAAAATTGACAGTATTTCTACTTTATAAGAATAAACATTAATATATTACTTTCTTCTTCAGTGTTCAATCTATCGATTGGTTTGCAACTCGCCATTCCTCACGTTTATCTGCCTTCCTCTTCATATGATTAATTAATTTATCTATTTATTACTAATTAATGTATTTATTTAATTTATTACTAATGACTTTTAAACTTTGTACATGGAACCAGCGGCTATGAAGTCGTGGAGACATGGAAAATGACGTGCCGTTAGGAATTTAAAGCAAATTTTGATATTTCTGGTGCATAAAATTGGCATGAAATGAAAATTTTACTTACAAACTAGTAATTTTCTTCCCAGGCAGTGTTCGATTGGAAAGGGACAAGGTAGCTTTGCACGTTCAGGCGTGCGCCTAGGAAAAACAGACGTGAAAAAAGTCTGACAATACCAGGACTCGAACCTGGAATCTTCCACTTTCCGAGCAGATGCTTTATCCAAGAATGGCTTCAGGATATGTACCGGACCAATAGCTTAATTGGATAAAGAATAAAAGGGAAAGAAGAGGATTCCAGGATCGGGTCCTGGTTCTGTCAGACATTCTCCATGTCCGTTTTTCTTTAGGATTTGCTCTATTATTAAATTTTCCGTTTTTCTTTTCCATTAATATTTTTCTGTGATTCATTTAAGGATTATATTTTTCTATGGTATTTGACGATTCTTGTATTTGTAGTCGAAAGGAATCTATCCTTATGGTCCATTTGCCCTCTGGTCCTTTCGCAACTCATCCATCTTTCCTTTAAGTCTTTCCGTTCGCATTCGATCAATGTATCGAATCGAAGAGCTTTCGAGGTAGG
This sequence comes from Ladona fulva, assembly GCA_000376725.2. Lineage (NCBI taxonomy): Eukaryota > Metazoa > Arthropoda > Insecta > Odonata > Libellulidae > Ladona > Ladona fulva. The sequence continues at coordinate 33,814 of KZ308704.1, read as the reverse complement.
ATGAGTACATGGAGAGTGTTTATGCGAGAGAAAAGTTGAGCATCGTGGAGTGCTTTGATGAAATGATGCGCTTGGATGTGTTCGGGATATTGATGAAGACTTGCGGAAGTTGAAGCAGTGAAAGTTTAGGCTCGGTTTTCGTGACGGGTTAGGCTGAAGCTAGAGATGCGGGTGCAGTGCTGTTTGTAAAACTCCTCTGCGGAGTTGATTTCCTGATGATAGACGCATTGAAGTATACTTTAGACGAAAGCCCAGATTTTTAAAGGAGTCGTCTAGAATTGGTCCATTTTTTGGAGCCTCTGTAAGGAAATCGTGATATGTAGTCAATAGTTGCTGAATTCATTATATTCTCCTGTGATTGAATTCTATGAAAAAAGTTATTCAAATAAACATCGTGCTGCTATTGTTTCGCGGACGTGTTCCACTTCTACCATTTTGGCTCAAAAGAGCAAGGATAAATTACCTCATTCCTTATTTTATATACATAGTAACCTTCACTCCCTCTCCAAAATTTTGAGTAGGTCATGGTGGAGGGGTAAGGTATTTAAAGTCTACGGAATGATGACTTAACTGACATTTTTTCGACATAATTACCAAACTTCGACGAATTCCTTCGAAATAATGATTTTTCAGGAACTTGTGATATTTTACTTAATTATGAATATCTTCTGTGATTTCTTACGTACATTTCTTCCGTAGCTGATTTTTTACGATGTTAAATTTCCTTTCAGCAATGCCTTACTAAATTATGAATATAATTAGTTTTAAATTGCACTTGATGTGATGTGGTACGCGAATCATCGAACATTTTTACCTTAGGGTCTGACGGAATTTCTAATCTACACAGTAAGGTCGTACAGAATTTGGCTTCATATCTAGGGATTTTCTACAGAAACACAGCTTACTTTTGGGACTCAGATCGGCTTACTTTTGGGAAACCGTATTTTTTATAATTTATAGAAATATGAATATTGTAAATTAGGAGATGAAAGAAAACATTCTTGGGAAAAGCATTGGAAAATCGGATACTCAATAGAAAATTATTGTTTTACAAAAAGAATATGTTTTCGATTGATTGATTCGTTCACTTACAAATTATTTACCATATATCTTTACCTTAAATGTACAACACCTGGTATTAAACAATATCAGGTGTTGTAGTTTTAGGTTTTGTGGATACTGAAATCCAGAAATGGAGTGAAACAATGATAAGAGTGTTAGGATAAGAATATGAGTGATTTAAAACGGAGAGGAAGATTGGGAAAAAGGTGGATTACTCTGGTAAATGTAATGCAGAAGATAAGTATTCTGTCAATCAATAAGAGTAAATTAGTGAATAGAGAACGGATGTTTATTAAACTATGCATGCAAGGAGAAATAAATATCGAGAAGAATCGACAATAAACGAGGCCAGTTTATTAGTCGGTATGAATTGCTTCCAAAGAGAATTGCGTGATAGTTATACATACATAAGTCTCTCTCTCTTGCTAGATTTATTGGCCATCAAAATTCCCCACTCAACTTCCTTTACCTCTCGATAACGCATTCCGCCCTTATTTCACCCCACAAATTCTACCTTAGTCTTTATATATGTCCTTCCTCTTGCATCCTGCATTCAGTAACTTTTTGTAATTATTCTGCAGAAGCTAGTAATTTAGCCTCGAGCTCCCCTAATAAGGTAAGGGGAGCTCGATAATTATTTTAAGCATTACTTACCTTAAACATAGGACTACTTTTTGGACTACTGCAAGTAGTGCTTTTGGACTGTCACTTTAAGTTAATATGCTTGCTAAACATTAAATTGTTTTTCAGGCGTATCTTCGCAAAAATCAGGAAATTGAGGTAGCATCGATTTTTACGTGTTTATACAATGATTTCCACTGCATTCCCGCTTTAATTCCCTTAACGACAAGAAAGCGGGACATATTTGGGCTATTGTAGGCAATGAGATTCTCGTCTGAATCGGTATGACTGGTCGCCATATGTATAAACTTTTGCCCCCTCCTCGACAATACACTTCTGCTATTTCTGCGCTTTAGTTAAATCTTCTGCACTCTACCTTTATAAAGTGGTCCTGTTCCGAAATCCATAGACAAGTACCGGTTCCCTCCCAGCGAGATAGCGTGTCTGTGGAAACCTCTCCATCCGAAGAGAGTGGATGGAGTCATTGAGTAGTCGTCGAGGAAGAAGAAATAAAACAAGTTTTTGTCCGGTTTATCAGCTACTTTCATATCGGAAGTTTATATCCTACCTTTCCTTCAAGGAATGTTCTTCTTTTTTCGCTCCTTTCGGAGGCGATACTCAACTTTTTCGATCAGTGCGTTACCTTTTTTGAGAATAGGATCACCGATCCCCGTAACGTATAAATGTAAGGTTAAAAGGGTTTACTTTACCGATCATCGAAAATCTGTCGGAGAAGTTGTAGCTCATATACAAGTTCTCCGTGAATGCTTTTCAAAAATACTTCGGAAAACACTCTTCTCGTTTCCAGAAAACATCCTAGTTTACGACAAATTAGTTTTGCATCATAAAAGAAAGAACACTTCGTAAAGTAGGATGTTTTCTGGAAACAAGAACTGTATTTTCCGATCTAGTCTGTTGACGAATCTAGTCAAATCTGCTGTAGAAATAACGAAGTGTTCTTTCTTTTATGATGCAAAACTAATTTTTCGTAAACTAGGATGTTTTCTGGAAACGAGAATTGTATTTTCCGATTCGCGACTAGTTTCATTAACGAGTTGAGCTTCATCTAAAAATGTTAACGAATCTTGTCAATAAAAATCTGTTGTTGGAATTACGAAGTTACCTTTCATTTAAAGGTATGTGAAATTCCACTAAATCACGCCTGAACGTATTGATTTTTTTAAAGTTTTTTTTTCAATTTTTATGGTTAAAAACGTTTCTTATTTTATTAAATATCGATTTTATCGCTCTTAGATGGATTCCATACTGCCTGAATGAATGACGTGACTGTATTGAAATATTATTACGAAGTAAAAGGTCTCAAATTCTCTACTTTTCTTCCTATAAAGCCAGCGCAGAGAATGTTTGTCACCACTCGTCCTCTCTCGCTTCCCAACAAGGAAGAGTACCTAACCTTACAGACATTGTCCCACACCCTGTTTCTTTGGCTATCTCCTCACTCCTCTTCCTTTCCTTGTTTTGATCTGTGTATGGATTTCGTGGAATGGCCTCTCAGAGATGGCTTTACCTCCATTACTAGCGGCCGTGACTTCCGGCCATTACCAACAACACGCAAGCGCTTCCATGACGACAAGGAAGCCGTCCTTTTTGACTTTACAAATAAAGCTCACGCTTTTCCATTCCTTTCGTGAAAGCAATTTTGTCGCTTATGCGTTTCCACGTTAATTTCTTAAACGGATAACCTACGGTAACTAGAATTTTCGTAATATACGGGTCTATCTGGTTTTGCTGTCCTGTTGTTCAGGAAAATTCCTCCAGGATAGAAGTGTATAGATAAACGTATATAGTAATATATAAGATATAGTAACTAGATAAAATAACGAATATCGTTTTTATTTTTGCGAATTTTGGTGTTGCTTTGCCTTCAGATCAAATGCGTCAGTTATTATTTACGATCCCAGAAGTTTAAAATCGTGAGATTCCTCGGGAAATCGATTCTGAAACTTTACGTTCATTTTGAAGCCGGTTTTTAATCTAAAATAGTGTTGTTAGTTTGTCTTTCAATTTATTCCTCAGGAGGAACGGTTATAAAAAAACCACTAAGTCTCCCGAGCGACATGTCTAATTGTTCTAGCACGATAGCTCATTTGGCTAAAGCAGTTACCCGGAAAATGGAAGATCCGAGTACGAGTTCCGGTCCTGTCAGACTTTTTTCGTTTCTCCTTGGGAATATTCCTAGGCGCACACCATAAGGTGCAAATTCATCTTTCACCCTCTTCCGCTTTCCATTTAGTTATGCAAAAACATTGTAGGCATTTATGCGGGTGCAGCCTTACCTCGACTTACGAACCGCTCGACCTACGACCTTTTTCGTCACTCCATTTTACCTCTAGTTACGAACGAGAAAGATATAATCGAAAACAGGGTTTTGAGATACAAACTTCGATCAGGAACGAATTCAGTTCGTAAAGTTAAATAAATTTTTAAAAGAAATAAAGAAAAACTTACGAAGGATTTGTGGGTGTAAAAAACCTAAGTAAGATCTGAGGAAAAAATATATTCACAGCTGGAAAACACCCACAACAAAGGGGTTGTGAAAGACCTGCGCAAATACACTGATAGTACAAGCTAAAATATGTGAAGGAAACTGTGTATATGGAAATAATTCGAGCAGTGCTGCTGCAAAATAAACTAAAACCAATTCAATCGCAACAACTAATTCAAACGATAAAAATCACAATGGAATTAGTATTTTAAACAAAATCATCCGAAAATTAGCAGTTTAAACATTTAAGTATGAACGTTCAATAGTAAATTACCTAAGAAGCATTACAAAAATTAAAAACAATAAGACATTAAATGACATTGGACAGTATAGTACGTTTTACCAGAATAAAAATAGAGTAAAATTATATACATATAGAAATATCTAAGAATGAAATGAGACAAATCATTCTTTTCAGTGGTGTATGAAATCGTTCGCTACGCAAAGCAACGGAATTTCGTTCTAAGAATTGAACAAGTTAATGTGCATGTGGGTTTGAAAATATACGCTTTCATGGCGTTTTTATAAAAACGTAACGCGGTGTTTGTTCGCTTGATAGACTCCACGAAGGGGAAGTAAAATGGCGCAGGTAATGTCTTATTGAATTATGCGAAAAGGAAGAGAAGGATTTCGGAGAACGGCTTAATTATTCCTCCTTTTAGAGCAAATTTTAGATCCCCATTAAATGCTCATCATCTGCGAGCGCATGATTTTAAGAACTTCTCATTACTTTCCATCTGGACCCGCTTTCCGCCTCGTGGAATATCTACTTCATTTCTCGTCTGGGCTCGCTACTTCCTGCGATCCATCGATATCATCCTCTCTTATCACAATCTACCCGCTCCGTACTTCCCTTTTGTGCCCGTCTAACTCACGATAGTTTCAACTGAATGGGATTGTTTTCTATCCCCTTCTGAATGGTCATTTCGGGTTAGTCGTATATGCAAGCGAGCTGAGAGTGTGAAATGTCCTCTCCAGAAAAGGAAAAGGGTAAAGGTAACCTTGTACGTTAGAGGGTACACATAGGGAAAATCCCGAGGAAAAACGGACAAGAATAAAGTCCGACAGGACCTGAACTTGAACCTGGAATCTTCCGCTTTCCGGAAAGATGCTTTAACTAATTAAGCTATCGAGGCAGAACATATTTTCAAGCCGTTTTAAGAGACTTTGTAGGCAAGGACAAATTGGTTTCTTCCGACTGTGTGGCATCGACCATGGTCAACGTCCTCGTTGAGGAGCCTTGGGATTTGGGATTTACCTAAGGTGTACGCCTTAACGTGCAGTCACCTTTACCCTTTTCCTGGTATGTTATCCTCAAGGGGGGCTCTCCTTTCCACAACTTTGTACGGCCGTTTCCTCAACGAGGACGTTGGCCGTAGACGATGCCGCACAGTCGGACGAAGCCACTGTGCCCTCGCCTGAGTCCCCCAAAACGACTTGGCGTGCTTTCTGGCTCGATAGCTTAATTGGATAAAGCATCAGCCCGGAAAGCGGAAGATTCTAGGTTCGAATCGTGGTCCTGTCAGCCTTATTCCTGTTCGTTTTTCCTTCGGTCGTCTTCAGGGTACAGCGATCTACGTGGAATCAATGTTTGAACCCAGGGATAAAAAGATATAACCAACAGCATGGTTGAGACACTTAAGGTCAGGTCTTTCCGGGCAGGTATTCCTACCGCTAAACTATCATGCTGCATCATTAGACGTACACCTCAATGTGCAAAGTTGAACATCTTATCCTTTCTCTTAATATTTGAACCGTAAAGCGGAGTAAACACTTAATGCCTATTACAGTGACGACTGAATACATGACATTTTTCGGTTTTCGTGAGAATGGCAGGAAGAAATAACCAATGCTGATATTATTGAAATTGTAAGTTGAACAAGGAAAGTTAACAAGTAGAATTAGTATGTTCATAACGTGTCAGAATGACCGTAAGTTCTGCATCGATTCATGAATGTCGGTTGTAGGAATGTTAGGTTAATTTCTGTTTGAAAAATGAAGTACAAACATAGGGTTTTGAGAGCAGTAATGTTTATGAACATATATCAGGATGGTTTCATAGAAATAGGAAACTAGCTGTCAGCAGTCAAAAAGGAATAAAAATTACAGAAAATACCAACAATTAGCTCTATTCTATTGTTTGATGATGAAGTAATTATTTATTAAAGAGAAGGCTATCTGCAAATCTTGGTCTTTCAAGTTCATGAGCTTTGTAGTTCTTATATTGTTAAGATATTTTTTCAAAATATTGGAAAAGGTACGTTTTCCTAAGAATGAAATTTATATGAAGGTGCAAAGTAGTCATAGACGAGCATAGTAAAACTAGCAATTTTTCAACGCAACATACAGTGTGGGAAACGACCAATGTTACATGGAACCACGTTTCTTAGGGAAACGCGCAACAGTGAAGAAAACTGCCAGAGGGAAAACAAGGAGAGAAAATCATCAGAAACTTTAAAAGTTTCAATTGAGTGGCGTATTGACTTATGTTCTGTATCATGGAAAGAAAACCAATTTAATTGCTAAACGAATCCATGTGGAATATTTTCCGTTCCTAATTCACTTGACTTAATAAACAAGAAAATGGGGATAAAATTGAAATACGTGCGTTTTTTTTTCGGAAATGAATGGAAGGCGCATTGAATTCCCGAGGAGGTCGCATGCGGCTCAGAGGCGGCAAGTTCCCCGCCTCTTGCTCAACCCGCTGTAGGAGATGAGTCATTCGTATTATTGACTGCATCACTCAGTCATGGTGGTTCGGTTTAGTTACACATATTCCTGCGACAAATAGAAATGCTCGATTTGTTTGGTCAGTCCCAAAAGGTTGGCAACTTCAGTGGCGTAGTGGTTATCATTCTAACATTGCAACACTGAGGTCCAGGGTTTAAATCTTGGTCTGGGCGTTGCCGTTTATGCGGTTTCGTAAAGAGTTTATCCAAAGAATGGTATTCCGTGACTAAAATACGCCCCATTAATGAAAACTAAATTGTTATAATAATAAGAAATGAGTTATAAGAAATAATAATAATTATCATTATTTCTTATAATAGCTAATGGAAGTTCCTTATGATTGTTAATTATCCATAAAGAAAGGAATAATAATTATTATTATTCCTCTCTAGGACATTGCTAGGACATTCATGGGCAAATGGGTATAAATACCAAGAACTCCAAGTGAATTTAATTTGGCTATTAAAATAGTCGTTTACATTCCAAAATTAAAAAAATTTCCAATAACATGGCATGTTGCTTGACAATGACTACTTTTTGAATTATAATGAGTATGTTGCTGTTTAAACTTAGACTATCGAAGAATTGCTTTGAGATTGTACCGGTGATTGTTAACACTATGGGCACTATTTCAGCTTGTTATATACTCCAAAAACTTTAAATTTCTTTCCCTAGGTCATGATATTTGTTTCTCTTTTCATATATTTCCTTTCAGTATTTTCTGTTAAGGGGACTTTATACATATTCATAACTACCATTCTTACCATAAACCCTTCACGAAAACACACAAACTATGCCCTGAATAGGATTTAAATATTATTATTGTGAAAAGGTCAACAATAATTCGACGAAGTATAATCCAAAGCGGTTCAAATGTTCAACCGCCATCGATTCGGAATGCGGGTGGGATGAAAATTAGACGCTTTGATATGTGTGGAAGAGGAAGTTGAAGTACCACTTCCGGCGCATGCGCGCGTCGAAGTACGTGAGCACGCACATTATCTCGGTAAATATTGATGGTGTGCAAGGGAGGCGATTAGTTATGAATTTCCGATAGAGTGGACGAAGGATGGTAGCATTTGAGAACCCCTCGTCAACTCCTTCGTCTTAATCTTTTATACTTCTCAATCACTTGGACCAAAGCGAAACTTTTCGTATTTTGGATATAGGGAGAACAGAAATGGAAGAACAACGTTGAGTGGAAATTCCTAATTAAAGGAATTCTGAAGTTTTCTCAATTTTTAAGTAAATCAGCTTACGCAAGTAAGTCACGCTACTCCCTTCGGGTTTGTCTCGTTTATTAAATATAATCCTCCTTACTTCCTTATGCTTGCAAGTACTTATCTCCGCTGCAGGCACATCTTTTTCTTCATTCCCTTTTATTCGTGAAGATGTATACCTATCATAAGAATCTCATTAACAATATTGAAAGCAACCTTTTCTCAGTATAAAAATGCGATGAGATGTCAAAGTGGTTCATATTTTATGATTATTTTTGCTGATTTGACTGCAATGGAACTTTTTTATTGAGCAGGAAGCGTATGCTTTGAGCAGACTTTGCCATCTGTTCATCTTCGTCAGCAATTGTCCGCAATCGCTCATTTAAACGATGACATTAGTCACAGGCGTATTTAAGCAATCAGAGGCCCTATGCGCAAAGATCAGATTGAATCCCCCCTCTAGGAATTATGAGTAAAAACTCAAATTGTTTCATAAAGTTCACGATTATACACCCCATAGAAATCTCAGTCACTTCACGACGGCAAGAACGCACAAACAATTTTTGCATTACAATGCATAGTATTTCTATGAATGATGAATAGACTTTTTGACATTATATGGTGACGTAAGCAGTGAATTATTCTCTATAAACATGTTATGTTGACTTAATTCAACAAACATAAGATAATTTCTTGAAGCGAAAATCCAGAATTATTATACTGAGAATTTTTTTAGCACAGTCGTACTGAGGCTCCCATATAGTTGCTCAGCAACGATATCCATTTGTTTTGATCCATTTTAGTTGCATTCAGGTAATTAATTTTGCGTAAATATATCAATTTATCATTATTTTGGGGCTAAATACGTTCGACTCAACCATTAAAATGACCTACGAAAAAACGGACGTGAAAAAGGTTTGACGGGATAGAGATGGGGATTTTTCTAGGTGCAAAGGTGCCTTTACGTGCAAAGTCTTGGACTGATATGGTCTTTCCCCAGTAGAAGACACGATACCGGTGTCTCAATATGGGGGCGAATTTCATCTAACAGTGGCCCTAGGCGCAAGGATCACCGTATTTCCCCATGCATAACACGCACCTTGATTTTGTGACCCTAAATTAGAATTGGTCGCCGGGATTTCGTTCTTCGCGACCATTATGTAAGACGGACCCAGTTTTTAGACCCGAAATTTTAATAGAAAAAGTGCGTCTTGTACATTGGAAATACGGTACTTTGAGACCCCACCTAGAAATTATCCATCGTAAATATCGACAAAACTTCCTTTTTAGGGCCCGCTTAACGGCGATGCCCTCAGTGCTCCTTATGGCAATTCCGTCCCTGTCTAGATAGATCTCAATTAGATTGCTGGAAACGGTGAGAGTTCTTTGCCTTTGTGCATAATCTGACCTAGTTTCGTGTTAAGTAAATAAAAAGAAAATTGACAATATCCTACTCAAACAGAAGTTAAAATTAAAAAGAAGAATATACAACTTTGAACGACACAAAAAAGATAATAGAACAAGATATATTACCATTCATTATAACCCGATTACAAACAATCTCACGAAAATATTTTTTTAATTAGTCTTTGCACCAGTGTGTGTAAATAATAACAAATTATGCAAACCTTTACCTAACCCCAAAGACACAATTCCAAAATTACATAAATCAGGCATATACGAAGTTTCCTGCGACCACTGCGAGAAAGTGTACATCGGTCAAACACGTTTTGAAGAACATATGGCGCATTTCAAAATTAGCAGGTTCAGTAATTCCAGCATTGCTACTCAAATGGTTGAAAATGACCACCACATATGTTTTAAAAATTTGAAATTACTCAAAGCAATCAACGATCCCTTAACGAAAACTTGACTCATATGGAAGTATTTACATACACAAAAACAAAAATAGGATAATGAATAGCGATCTCGGACACATCCCCATTATATCAGCTATTAACTTCGCCTCTCACCCACACCGACTCATTCAAACCGCCTTCAGCCCCTACCCCTCCACCCCGACCTCCAGATACATCGAGATCTGGAATCATTTATGTAGCGCAAACACAATTTTTTCAGACGACATCAGGTCGCCTCTGAAGATGGATGCATAGTACCCGAAATATGTATCAGACATTATCTTGAGGTTTTACCCCTCAAAGCTTTGTTGGAGGTTCTGTCTTCACGCTTGCGGTTTGGAGTTACACACTCGTTGAATCCCCTTTGTCGGCCGATACTCAGTGGTGTTTGACTCTCGTTTTCAATTTTATATATAAAGAAAATCGTCTTGACTTTTTGGCGATGGAAAAGGTTTCATTGAGTTAAGTGACAGAGTTTACTTTGGCTGGAGACTGGGCAAAGAAAGACTCAGTTCGTTCTAAAATTCCGCACTCAACAGCACTTCATTTATATCATCTTGTGTCCCCTTTTAAATCGTTCAATATTTTTTTTTGTTTTGTCTTCTCCGCCGACATCTCTGACGAATTGAAGTTCGTTCTATCTTATATAAGTCGCGCCCTTATCCCAACAATTCCCATTAGCGTCACAATGGTCTTGTTTTATTCATTTGGGCTTTGAGCAGCAAAATGTCAGAAGCCGGGGGTGTTACGGGGCAAACAAGAATGTAAGATGGTGTGAGTCACGGGGAAAGATGCTAAGATGCTTGTCAGGGGAATTTTCCCATTACACCTCAGGCGCGCTCTGTTGGTCTATCGAACAAATCTCATCGAATCAGTGCGTCGTTTCTTCTTTCCCTTGCTATTCGCCCCAATGGAAATTTTGGACGAGAAAACGTGACGTGAATATTTTGGAAGGTAGTGTTTAGTAGTAGTAGTGGAAGTTAGTGTTTAAAGGTTTTTTTGATTCACAATATGTGAAGCCCTTATTCCTTCATCAGAAGAGTTTTTAATCTAATTATGAAGGTCAAATCAAATGAATATTGGAGACACAGCTGATGTGAAGTGTAAAAAAAAGAAGGGAATTTGTTGTATGTACCACCGCCACTTGCAAAATACGGCTTAAGGAGTTTTTCTTTTACACTAATTATGAAGGAGAATCATCATTTTCAAAGAGGTTCGTATTTATTCGTTTACCTATCATATATTTTTAACTTTTAGGAACACATATTTATTTAGTTTTGATTTATTATTTCTTAAAAAATTTCCTTAATCATTATTTTAATAGAATATTTCTTGTATGTCTTGGTTTTGTTTGTAAACTTGTGGTCCATGTTGGTAAAATAGAACGTTGTTCCACCATCTTTCAGTTGTATTATACAAAATTATTTTATCTAAAGTACATCCACGTTATCATATCATTCGAAAGATATCTCTGTTATAAGCATTCTGGCTACACTTTGAATACGGAAATTTGGGGTGTGTATTAATAAATATGCTTGTAATTGTCAATGCTTCTCTCGATGTACATACTATTTGATTATTATTGTCATGAATTTTGGTTTTGGTTGAAAATTTTATGAGAGGATGAAGATTAGGGGAATCCATGTACAATTATTTATTTCTCTAGTTATAATTATTTATAGATTTTTACTGATATTTTCATGTTTTAACATAAATTTACTTCTTTATTTCCAGGTATGTATCGAGTGGCTCCTTAACGCATACGTAGTGAAATTTATTCTTGTGATGTCCCGCTGAATTCGTAAGTACGACGGTCTAATTGATTTAAAGCCCTAGTGTGATGGTGGTTGTACTGTTCTTTGAAGGTATTTTCGCCATACTCTTTGCCCTAAGATGTCAATATATTTGTCTAACGATATTTTACAGTATCTAATCATCTGCTTTTATTGTACTAATTGTCGAATGCATTTGATGCCACTTCAATAAGCTCCGTTTCCATAGAAATATACCGTCTATATTTGAGGCTGCAATGCTCGTTTTCATTGATACGTTCAACTTTGTTAATGATGTTCTTTGCTCCGGAAATGAAGAAATTTATGTTTCATGAACTGCCGCGATCTTACCATTTGGACGTGAGTCTTGCCCAGCTCCATGAGGAAAAACCTATTTCTATATGTGTAATAAAATCGTAATGGAGCCTTGTCTTCGCAATGAATCAATTTTTTTTAAAGTGTTAGATTTGGTATTTTGAGGTGATACTCAAGGCAATGTATTTTTTTATGGGACATATGCTATAGTTAAAATCGATTTTGTTTACTTCCTTTCTATTCCACCAAGAGTACATTATAGAATAGCTTTTTAAAGAATGAGTTGTGATAGATGACTGTTTTATCTCTGAATTTCTATTCTTGGCATGTTTGCGATTACGGTGTTAAAAAAAATCAACGAATACCAAATTCCCTTGATTCTCCTTGCAGTATCAGATCGTCCCATGCAACGGAGTACGCATAACACTCTGTAAGTGTTTCAAGAACGTAATTCCTCTTAATTTATGGAGTAAATCAAGCCTGATTTTAATTAATCTTTCTTCTGTTTCCATCTTATAAATCTTCTTTCTTCTCTCATCTTACGTTCTTAAGCATCTAGATAACTCTTCTCGAAGTAATTCTTGAGAAAACGTATTACATTCCAGGGAGAATCTATTCCGAATAAATATTCACAATTTACCGAGGCTGAAGACCAAATGAGGTCGAAATAATAAAGGACGGTATTCGGAAAAATAAATCTAAGTGGTATCATTAAGTAAAAATTAAGTATAACAGTGGAAATCATTAAGTATAACATTTCTGTTGAACTCCTATAGAACCATTATATTCTTTTGTATCAACGCTCGTGTCAGCAGTAGGTCTTCCAATGAGGGAAATCACTCCTACTACCTAATATATCTACTGACTTGAGACCCCGTCCTTGCTTGTTTGCTATCGAGATGCTGCCGAGATAGTCGTCGCTTAAGTCTAAAAACCCTAAATTTATGTAAACACAAATTTGCTTTGTCGTGTTAAACTGCCCGTTAATTACCTACGGTGAAGCTAGAAGCAAGAACTACAGCGGTCTTGTTTATAGAGTGGAGAATCTAACTTATCTCATCTTACTTCTCCGTACTTAAGGGAAACTATCCGTTTAATCGTTCTACGTAACTCAGTCACGCGAACTTTGATAAAATACGATCAACTCTCCATCTAACGTGCTCGCTTCTAGCATTTTGCTGCGTCTCACGTCGAGTTTTCCCTCTTTGCGCAAATAATGATATCCCTATTACCGTATCTAACGTATTCGCGTATCAAAATCAATTTCATTCGGTTCTATGAAATGCTTTAGTCTGAGAGATTGTCTGTACAAATTTCGTCAAATTGTATTACTTCCATCCGCTATTGTCTTGACCAAAAATACTGTTGGGTGATTCAGGTTTTTCATAACTTTCCATCAATTCTCCTAGCCTTTCATTGCTAAGTTTCCATGTAAGCAGTACGCGTTGATGAAAAATCCACTTTTTGCCTTTGGATGTGGCCTCCAGATACGGATTTTTACGAATGCATATCTTCACAATATTATTATTAACAAACTGCTGGTAGGCTGTAAGTCTAGAGGCAGTGTTTAACCATCTTATATACAAATATTTACACAGTAAATTTTCAATAGACGCATGACATACACACCATACCCACCGGATTGTTATATTATTACATTTATATGTAATATTTACCTGAAACCTAAGTAATGCTTACATAATATAAAATGTAAATTGCATCTACCGGATTTTTCAGGGTTCATGACATGACGGCTACCGTAGCGGTCACGGAATAAACCCACCGAACAGCACCCTTTCAAGCAATCCCTTACTTCCTCCAGAAGTCCCTTCATCACTACAATGCTTTACTACTACAATACCCTTATTACTAAAATACAGTGAAACCTTTCTCTTTGAAAGATTTTGCATTTTCAGGAGATGGCATTAAGAGTGATCGAGGTAACTTATTCCCTTCAGAAATACCTCTATTTAGAAAAGAATACTTTGATATATCCGTTCTTTGCCGCCGAGGCTTAATTTTAGATTTATGACCATCTTTCCCGAGAAATTCTGGTTTCTCGATCGAATTTTTAAAAGCTTCCCACCCATCAATCCCTGAAATAATAATGTAAATGCAGCCTAGTCGGTTTATTTTTCTTTTTTCTAGTGCATCCGATCAAATAGTCAATAAAATTTCATGTGACAAAAACGTCTGAATATCGCACATTGAGTGCCTTTTATTCACAAATGATAAGGCATTTTATATTATTATGATCGCTAGAAGTATTTTTTACGGAAAATTAAGTGAATCAGTAAGTTAGCATCTTGACGTTATCGCTTAGAGATTAAGCGGATAGTTTCCGCTCAGTGAAAAGAAATTTGCTAAGATGAGAGATATTTGACTGTTTTATCTGGTATAAGGGAGAACACATTATTACATCTTGCTTTTTATTTCTCCGTTGGAAATCAACGGGCAGTTCTACTTAAATGTATACTGAGATAAGATAATAGCCAAGCTGATAGAGATATTCTTTTCAAACCGAATTAACGTATCATAATCAATCGAGATATTGCTAAAATGTATTAAATATAATGCCAAAATATAGAACCTTTTTAAAATACTTCTTGGATATTTGGAAAAGGAAGGAAATTACGTCATTAAAAACCTGCGTAGATATTCTCTGCGAAAACAATGATTATCCTTGCAATAACGCATCTGCAGATTTCTGTCGTTCAAAATTTGCTGTCTTCGCACCGAAACGAGTAAGAATGGCCACGTCTTTCATTTGACTGTAGACGAAAATAGCTTCTCATTTAAAATTTTTTGAGTGACGGAATTCGTGAAAGCGAAATTTTCAGCTTTCAAAAGCTTGAAAAAATTCCTCAGACTCGTTCGACGTCAAAAAACGGCTAAAGTATAAAATCGAACATTGAAAATGACAGACATCAATCCCTGTGCCTGTACAATATTTCCAGATATATCTTTCAGCGATTTTTAACTCCTTTGAATTCGTACCGTGATTGAGATAGAGGCGTCGTAATTGTCATTTTCGCTGGTGAATGTGCACTTCATTATCGTATTTCTGATTGATTCAATTAATCAATGGTCCCAACTGGATGGCTGTCAAAATGACTCCGTTTCAAAAGAAAACGAGATATCACCGTCCAAGTCTTTTTAATAGATTCATGGCGTTAATTCTGAAAAGATTCAACAGGTGGTCATACATTTCAGAGTAATAATTTCTTTTGAAAACCTGGTTTACTTGTTCATTTGAGTCTTAGAATAACATATAGATCTCCACCGTATTTTCCATTCCTTTTGGGACAGGTGAGGAGTAGGAGTTGCAGATATTTGGAAAAATGCGAAGGGGTGGTTACCTAATGTTAGAATGGGGTGTTTTAATGGTATTTTTATCAGTAAAATTCGTCGTAAATTTTATTCTGCGTTAATTGGTATTATATTCTACCGAAGAAATGGAACCTCAAGTGAATGTTTCTTTTTGAACGCTAATCCAAGAACTTAATTAAGGTGGGAGCACGGCTTAAGATATCCTTTGTGGTTTAATTTTAAGTAATCCGAATGTTCTTTCCATTAATCACTTCAAAAATTGCCCGTTGCCCAGGTATATACTTATTGTTCGTAATGCGATGGTTTGTTTGCTTTCGGAAGGAAAGGATTATTTAGATTTAAATTTCTAATAATTCACAGGTGGTAGAGGATGTATTTAAGTTCGGTTTGCGGCAAGGATATTTGCGGTCAGAGTAATCAACATTCCGTAGTCTAAATGTACATCCACAACTTAAGTTAATATACTCATTTTGAGGGAAATAGCACGATCATCATGTCTCATTTTTATTGATCTTTGTATATTTAATTACCATCTTCCATTTTTCAAGTTGTTAATTTATTGAAAATTTTATTTTGCTACTATTGCAACCTTTTCTGTAATATTTTACAATTTCTATAGCAAGCGGAATGTCTATTGTCATTTTTTCTTTGCTTTTATGGACGTATGCCTTGACATTAATGAATTTCATTCATTCATTGACCTGCAAGCATTCGGCGTATGGGAGTGAAAACACCTAGCGTTCGACCTCATTATTCTTTGACTATCGCAGTTCGTTGGTGAAAAGAAATTCTCAAAATTATTTGTCTTTGCGTCTCTCATTTTGCACTTTATCTGAATTCCCTGCTCTTGCATATTCCAGATTAGGCCTGACTAAAGAAATTAGTCATCGATCTCTTACTTTTCATCGCCTTCTTCGACAATTGGCGGGGAAAAGGTATCTTTCCCAAGAATAACATGTGTAATAAATCGACACGCGTGAGACTCGAGCCCAGGGGTCCCACTTACTTAGACTAAGCACGCCAAGTTCCTTTTCCTTAGTTTCTTTTTTGACTTATTGCTGATTCTTTTGGATATGCGTACTCTACTAAAAGTTATTCGTCTGATTGACTCGAGATATTCAACTGCAATAACCACATATTTATCTCTTTACTAAAATCTATTGACTCGGGCTTCACCTGGTAGAATTCCATTGTATAGGAAATTTTTTTATTTTTCAAATAAAAGCAGATACACTTCTAAAATTAAAAGTTTTCTTTTAACATACTACTTTTTCTTTTAACATACTCGTTCGGCCATCCTTAGGTACAGAAACTGGTCGGAGTATTTTTTTGTTAATTTTAATTGTGTGTTTATTAAAAAAATGAATTGAGAGAGAGTATCAGTTTACTTGTTTTTATTTGAAAAACATATTTCCTTCTGTAATTTTAATCGAGTAATTCTGGTTCATTCCTGCTACTATTTCTTTATGTGATCTATTCTCTCACCCTTTCACTCTGTTCTTCAACTTTCGTAGGTTTCTCACAACTTCCTTCTCTTTTTGGGTGTTTTCCTGAAGTGGAAACATCTTTTGTGATAAAAAAATCAGTTTTTTTTTCTCCAGAAAATCATTGTCTTTCCTTCATGTCGATTTCCACTGATCTTCTTAAAAATGTACCTATATATTGCAGTTTATAATTTTCAAATTACATATTCGTGTTTGTACATTATTTTGACAAGGGTTAAATGGAAGATGGGACACACTGGTCCCAATTCCGCCCAATAAAAAAAGTTTGTATTGTATTGTATTTCTGGATACTGGAATATCTTTCGGTATTAATCGAGTTCAGGATAGCGTAAACTGTACTTTAATTCATATTCGTCTCTCAGTGCGGAAGGCTAGGACAAATCACCCCACTCCTCATCCCGCCTAATAATCCTCATTCCATCTTCAAAGGTTATTGTTGCCAATTATGTGTGGGATGATGGTCCAACCAGCCCTCGGGATGGTCTCTTAACCCTGACTCACTTGTTACCCCTCGAATAATTCATTCAGGGATTTATATGCGGTTCGCTCTAGTAGACCATTTTCACACCGCCACTTTGAAAGGATATATGAATAGAGCGCTGAGTATAGTTGGGGTTTTTCTCTCGGAATTAAACTTTCCTTTGAATCGGCGAAGAGAGACGGTCCTCTGGGGCACCATTCTGCATCTTCCGCGACCTTGACTCTGGGAATTTCGTTTCTTCGCATCATCTCAATTCTAATGGTTCTCAATGGAGGCATTCCCTCAAGGTTAAGGAGGTCGTCTGCTGTGCGAGTAAACAATTTGCCCTTCGCTTAAAAGACCCGGGATCGATGTTCGTGACGTCACCCGCCCTTTCCACTCGTAGATCGATACTGTCGGCTGCTGCCTTCGTCACAGTCGCTTCGCCAAGGGGAAAAATGCCATTCCGCGGTTTCGTCTCACCAATGAGGATTCCCTTATTATTGCATTTATGGACGCCACCAAATTCGCCTTTTCAATCTCTCCTTGTGCACTGAAATAGACGGCGCAGAGACAGATTTACCGTCGATTATTCGATTACTTAAATATCGTTATCGGGTGCCGAGTTCTCGCAAGTTTCGATTTTACTATCTAATCCATTCGGAGAAGTATAGAATTAGCCAAGTGAAGATTCGTGAAGCGTAGGGAACTTATTAAACGTGGTCTTGATAAGAGAGTCAGAAGAAGATTGATAAAATCCTCGATGTGGAGTGTATTGTTGTACGGGTGAGAAACGTGGACTTAAGAAGGAGGATATCAAAAGATCGGAGGCTTTTTAGATGTGAGTGTGGCGTAGAATAGAAATAGTAAGTTGAGCTGATGGAAAAACTAACACTGAAGTACTCAAGATGGTTGGGAAGAAGGGGGTTTTTAATTGAAATAAATAAGCGCCTCCAGAGAAAATGGGTTGGGTATATATTGAGAAGAGAGGGATTGCTAAAGAAAGAGATTAAGGATAGAATGCAAAGAAGGAAGAATGAGTGGGGAATACAAAGACAATAGACGTATGACATCCCAAAGAGTGAGTTAATTACCAAGAAACGAAAAAAAATAACATTGAGTAGGAATTATTAAGACTTATAAACCTGCCGAATGGCAGAATACTTAGGTATTATCTTATATAACAGCAGCGCGAGGCGTCAAATTCGTTCAAATCCAGAATTTTTTTCTTTTCGTGGTTATCTCGTGATTACTATCAGTTTATATCCCCAGCCTGGTGTTACCTGATTTTCATTCTGTAAAACTCGAAATGAAATTCTCCATCAAAATTTTAATTTCTACTATCCAATTTTAATTGATGGGAAGATTATTCGCCTAAAACTTGAGGAAAAGAAGTTACAAAACTCTTAAACTTTGCACATTTCTGACAGTCGGACCCCTAAGATACTAGGCTACCTTCTGTTGGATATGTAGTCCAAAGATCGAATCTGTCAAGTTTTCATTTTTCCATGAGAATATGCGTAAAAATCTGTTTTCCAGCGCGCAGCATTATTTTTTAAAGTGATTCCTTGTTAACCTATTAACCGCTGACGGAAGGAGATTCTAATCGTAAGAACCATAAGGAAGAGATTCCATTAGGCATGTAATTCTTATCTCATGTACGGAATTACTGCTAAAATATTGCGTTTTCAAAAAAGTGTCTCTTTTTCGACTAAAGCCACAAGTCCCTTCTCATCAGAATTCATGGGATGTGGGGCATGGGATAAAAAGCTCATAAAAAATGCTTTGCGAATTAAATCTTTTAAGATTCGAATAAACTAATAATTTATTTAATGTAAAAATGGCTCATACGAGTGAAACTGTTTCCAAATACGAAACAATTTTATTTTTTCCACTTAAAATCGTAGCATCGAATTTTCAACACAATTTTCTATTTTCATTTTCAATATCTTAATTTAATTGAAGGAAATTCGATGTGCAGATTTTTAAACATATGCTATAAAGTAGGGGAAGGGCGTAATCACTAAGAGATATGAAATTGTCAAAGGAAGTCTATGGGAGATTTATATATAAACTAGTCACACACATGAAATTATTATTTTTTTCTCTTTTGTAACAGAATTACTATCACATTTCCTAATTCCAAAATTCTCGTTTAAAAATCGACTGAGTAATTTTTATCGACTAAATTGGTAATTATATAAATATTTTTTTGAAAGAAATTCTTTGTTATTTCCAGGCCTCCATCTAAGCTGCGCGCTTAGTACTGTTTTAAAAGCTGCCTAAATAATTTATGCTGCGCGCACAATGTATTGAAAATTTTTGAAAGCCTTTAACTTTAGTTTTAATGGGTTTTAAAGTATTGATGATTTTGCTCTCGGTGAATTATAAAGTGGGCTGAAATGGTTCACATCGTCATTTAAATTTTTTAAATCTGAATACAATTTCTTTAAAGATTTCCTTTGTTACAGTGGCGCATTTCGGTAGCAGTCTGCAGGAATTTTATTTTCGTTCAAATAGGGAAAGAAATAGAAGGAACTCTGGTTATGTCCCGTTTTTTGATATATACTGCAATGGCGTGTTCGAGAATTTATTTCTTTATCAATTCGATCCGTTATCTCTATTCTTCTAAATCGTTGCATTATCAGCGGCTCAAAACATATTCGAATTCTGTAAAGAAATTGTCGGTAATTTTAATGTTTTATTTAACAAAAATAAAATATGCTTTTCCGAGAGCTTTAGAATAGCTTAATGCGGACGAATTAGTTGATTTTGCGAATTTCGGGATTTCGCTTGCAATCACGAAAGTCGGTCTGTGAGTTGGGAATGATTTATTTTCCGTTTGATATGTATTAACAGATGGAGGAAAAATAAAGTGACTGTCTGCAGAGGAACCGGATAAAAGCTAAATTTTTTTCACTTAATGTAATGAAAAATATTTGGATATCCCCCGTCGAATCGAACATTTAATATTCCCCTGAAAGCTGTCATCAAAAACGGATTCATTGATTTCCAATCCTCGCCGTGCTCACCTACCATCTGCTTCGATGATTTCAGTCTTGAAGTATTCTGCCCGAGGTCCTGTTTGAACCCTTGGGGAACGGATGTGGAGTAATGTATTTGTGTATTGTTTTCCTTTCTGTAGCAAATGTTCGTGAGCGGAAATAGTCCACGTGCAGAGAACAGTGACCCTTTGAGCATCACCTTTCCTAACATTCAATGTGATGTGACCGAGATGAATGCCGTTATTTAGCATATTATAACATACATGAACGATAGTAATGGAAAAGTGAACAAGTGATACACTTTTTCTATCCTGCACCGAAAGATAAATGCAAAACAATCCCTCGGGGGGATATGGTTGCAGGAACACCCCTTATGCTTTGCCAATCATCTTTTAAAGATCATGGTTCCTTTATGGTGACTCCGCGATTTAACCCTATTTGACGGTATTGATGTTTGCCATTTTCGTCGAAAAAGCTACCTCCTAAAATTTCGAACTCGCCAGGTTTTTTTTAGTCTCAGAATACTATTTTCAGAATCTCTTTGATTCTACCGGGCATCAAAGGTTCTTCAGTTTGGCGTTTCTAAATTAGGGTTTCAAGTACCGCTACGGTAGCCGTGAAGGCCCGTCATAAAGAGCGAAAATTCAGGACCATGTTGATGACGTGACCGATTTGTACGTATGCAGCAAACTGCCGACAGGCGAGGATCCTAACTGTTATATCGCAAGAATTATAATAGTATTACGAAACATATCAGGCAATATTTGGTGGAACGTCTCCGTAATTTATTAAAGATTGTTACGAAACTAGACTAAGTTCACACTATAGAAACATCCATATGCCACCGGTTTCGAGGTGGCATATGGATGTTTCATCTGGTATGGATCAGGCATCAGCCCACATGATGAGGTTATTACCTCAAAACCTGTCGGATATGCATTTTTCTATATTGTGGACTTAGTCCGTTTTGTTACATAATCTTTAGTAAATAATAGTATTACTTTGTTGACAAAGGAAGGTTAAGCGGGATGTGAAAGATCAAGAAAACCTTTTTGTTATAACCCAAGGATAAACAGATGTGAAAAATAGCGACGTGACTCGAACCCAGTTCTCCCAATTTCCGGGCGGGTATTAATAATTATAATAATAATAATAAAATAAAGCAATTAAAGATCTAAACTTTACAGTAACATTTACGATATGTGATTATCATCCCTCAATGACTTCAAATATTTACTAAATATAGAGTAATATTGATTATAAATCTTTTTCTCGCCTTTTATCTCTATAAAGTTAGTCATCGTCAGGATCAGATAGCTCACTAACTCCCTCGAAATATTGTTGATTCGATGGACTAGGCTCTGTTAATGTTTCCTCGCCGCCTTACTGGCTACTTTGGGTCACCGAACTGCTGCTACTAGTTAGTTTAATGAGGAGGGGCTCTACATCATCCTGCAGTTCATCAGCTTTCCACATATTATCCTCCACCTTCTGAACATGCTGGCAATAGCTGGCCCAGTTATCCGTTGTAATAACTTCAAATGCCTTTTCAATTAATGACTGCATTTCTTTCGCGTTGAAAGATGTATTATGAACTGCTATGTGCCTCTTTAATTGACTCCACACCAATGAAGGAAAATGAAGAACGGCGAAGATAAACGCATGAGGTACAAAGACCGAGGAAGAGGGTTATTGAACAAGTTTCTAGTTGTACGAAGTAATAATCTCGTAATAATTATTTGATTCCAAACTTGTAAAAACAATGATTCTCTTGAGCCAAGTGGTATGGAGTTGCATGAGCTAGGTTTTGGTGGTACCGTAACACACATTTTAATGGAATATGAACTGATGATTCTATACGAAACCTTTGCAGAACTAGCCTATAATGTATAGGACAGATGTTATGTTTGCATAAGTCAGAAAATTCACTGAATATAACGAAAGAACACATTAAGCATAACTTAGCGGGGAAGAATGAATTCATTGCTAAAGAGGTGATTTCTGTATTTTTAAAATTCTGGTTGTCGTGTTTTAGGCGAGCGTACGCGCTCACAGATAGATCAAGCTACGTAATAAATAACATATGTAACGGCATAAATCTTGATCTAAGGGAGGGATGTTCTACCTTATATCATGCACCGCCACCCTTGTACTGTATTTGCATAACATCAACTTTCATAGGGCCCCAATTTCCCCAAAAAAGAAATTTCGAAGCAAGAAAATGTTAAAATATTTTGTTGAAATGAATTTTTTCTTAATTTTTCACTTTTACAAGTTTTTTTGCTAAATTAGTATGTTAACTAATGAGAACCTCAGTACCAACTTCCATGCCAGCGCCCTCCATGTATTTTACAATGAGGACGATATCACTCCCCTGGGGGGGTGATACCGTCCTCATTGAAGACCGCTGATTTAAAGGAAGAGAATTTTTTCATCTTTCAGTACTCACTGTTGATGCTGTCCGGATTGCGACCATTTTTCTAGGGTCGGCTGGAAAACCTTATGCAAATTAAGTCCAAGTGGAATGAGTATCATGCATGTAAATGCCTTTAGCGCGTGACCCCCCTCACTCTTCCATCTCATTTCCGTTGCCCTCCTTCCAATTTGCGCTCTTAATTTCCCTCTCCCATATCTGGGAAAGGGCTCCTGACCGCGTGATCTCGAGAGATTCATGGGATGCGTCGCGTCCGGTGAAGTTATTATGTGATCTCGGACTAGAGTTGCCACCTTCCGCTGAGCCGATTTCCGGACACGGCAGTACATCGCTGGAAATTATCTGCAGAGAATGAGAAGGCAGAGAGCAGGGATAATGCGTATACTATTGTGATTAAAATATTTTCAGGTACGTGATATCAGCAAATGACTATCATATGGAAATGATTGCTGAAAAAGCCGTCTAGGGTTTACGAGGAGTTTAAAAATGTAGAGTGGGGGTGTAATCCTATATTATTGGGGAGCTGGATTTAGCATTTTACGCGTTAGTCCAGTATTCTAGATCCCCTATAGCCTTCCACCATTTTCCCATATCTGCTAACCTTTCGTTTTGAGATAATATATTGAGGTATTTGACATCTGTTCATCGAAACCCAGTAACTGTTATTTAATTCTTACTGTCAACCGCCATCAGGTGGTGTAAGTGAAAACTGCAGGGGATGCGGGGGGCGGAGACATACTCTATATTTATAAGCGTGGTACGTACGTAGATACGGAGCGTGTTGTATATACGTATTTGGTACCATGCAAGTCTCCTTTCAGCAAGTTGTAAGGGATACATGCACCATGACTCCACTTCCCTAATCGATTACTTTCGCTTATCGTTCGCGGAAAAAATCATTCTTGAAGTGGCATATTGCAGCATCTATTTCCTTTTTTTTTCCTCGCTCTAACAGAAGGAAGCATAATATGGCTATATCTTCCGAGAACGTAGAAAAATGCTTCGAATATTTTTCTAGAAGAAAACTAAGAAGGTAAGGTGATTATAATGAACATATTTTTCGTAATTAACTACGAATGTAAGGGATAATCGTTTCAGAAACCAACTGGTTTTCATAGGTGAGAGAGTCTGAGCGTTGAAAAATATTTATTGTACTTAAGGATTAAAAATTCGGAACAATTTGGTAAGTTGGATGGAAATCGATTCAAAGTAGCTAGCGAAGGCAACCTGGCTGTGGTCTGCATGCAAATATGTGATAATAATAGTACAGAGTATGATAAAGTTAAAGATTTTTGTGTTGAGCTCCGTAAATGAAATTGTCAGGAGATTCATCCTTAAATTCAGGAATCGAGATGTCCCCCTGAGAAGACGTAATCCCTGCGTTTGTTAGTTCGACATGAATATCCTCGAAATCGCCGTGATATTAATTTCGGAAAAGATCGTTAGCCGAAGCCATTAAAATTAACTACACAGGAAAGATGGATTTTTCTGAAAAAATAACTATGAGATCTATGGTTTTTTTTGTTTTTTTCCAGTTTTGTGATCTGTGTTTACATTGATCTTTATGGTAATCTCCTCTTCTTTTTCAATCCCGCGCCATTCTCCAAAGCGTCGTTAATCCGCATTATTATTTTTCCCTCCTCATCCCATTCATTCGGTTTCCCCTTGTCGTTAAAAGGGGGAAATATTTTTTTCGGAGAGATTCCTCGTTATGGTAACTCGTTTTAATTCCTCGAGAAAAGGAAAGAAATCGGTGGGTGTTTCGGTCGCTCTTCGAGTTTTATTATCTGCTGATTTCCTAATTATTCGTCTTTTCCGTGAGAATTCATTAATGAATGTGTTATGAGCAGTCTTCGGATACGTGTCCGCCTTTAAGCTACTAGTTCCCCTTTTTCATCTTTACTCTTTATTTCTTTTAATGTACGTTCAATTCTTAGCGTCGTTTATTGTTACGCAATTCCGCGTTAATTACTGCTGTAATTCATCATTCGTGACATCGTTGCTTCAAAGAACAAAATTATTTATGTGTATCCGAAATACTTCACAATTACTTCTCCGTTTCACTTAGAGT
This sequence comes from Ladona fulva, assembly GCA_000376725.2. Taxonomy (NCBI): domain Eukaryota; kingdom Metazoa; phylum Arthropoda; class Insecta; order Odonata; family Libellulidae; genus Ladona; species Ladona fulva. Next base: position 8,924 of record KZ308704.1, on the reverse strand, counting down.
AATTTTTATGTATGTATTTCTACGCACAACCGATTTACCCGGATGTGCCCGGTAAGAAATCTTGTTTTTGAGAACATTTTGCTATATAGTTTATTGTATGTATAATGTATGTATATTAAATGTATATTATATTTAATAACAATGTTATCAATCGCTATAGGAGTGTTGAGTGACTCAATCAACGCCGGACAGCTTCCTTAAACCGTAGTGACGAAAGTAATCTCCAACGAATATTTATTTATAAAATGAGGTTCAATAATTAAATGGACCATGAATTTCATAGTAAATATATTCTTTTTCAAACGATTAGGGAAATGTCTAATTCCTGAATCATCTGCTCAGATGCCTTCTTCCCCGTGTACTATCATGTGTGGCGATTTCTACATTCCAGCTAAATTGCGCCAAATATTTGTTTATAATACCGGAACATCCTCGATTTCGAAACGAAAAGTACCTTTCGCGATAAGAATTGGTTTTTTATGAAATTCCCGTTCTTATATCTCTTTTTTTGGATATTTTTTTGTTAAATCTGTAGTGTCCAAGCAACTTTGTGGAAGGGAGCCATACTGAAGACGTAAGAATCAGTTGGTAATTTCCACAATGTATTTCACGCTGCTAGTTTTGTCTACAAGTAGGCGATTTTGTTTACTTGTAGTCAAAACTAGCAGCGTGAAATATATTGTGGAAAGTTGTCATTTTTACTTCTTTTTCTGTTAGTTAGGAATAATGCCCTTCTCTTCCTAACAAAATTATTTTTTGTCATCATGAGGAATTGTTGAAAAAAAAAGATTTTGAATAACAAAGAAGATAACTTTTGCTAATACTTTTACTAATTAATTAGTAAATTAATTATCTTCTTTGTTGTTCAAAACCTTTTTTCCTCCTGATGCCATCAAGATTCCATAAAGTGAAGTATTAAAATTATTTTTCACGCAAACAAACCTACTTCTCGTGTGTTCTTGTGGAGATGTAATAGACCGCATTATGCTGAGCTCGAGACGATTAAGAGGAAAATGTTAGCCCTCACTCTTAGGGTGACGACGTATGATTTGCGAATTTTAAAAACTGTGCGATTGTAACTAATAAGTCCTGAAGACATTTGGTGGAACTTGTTCCGACTACGTTCACAGAAATTTTTTTCTAATTCCACAGCTTTTGTTTATATTTAGCCAGACAGAGAATATGAATACGTAAGTTTTAGACGAGCAATGATGATAACATATAATTAAAACGTAAATTCAAAACAGCAGCATTATATGGTAGATCATTATATTATTTATGTAGAGATAACCAGCCGTGCTTGTGTCATTGTGGAGTATCACCATTTTAAAACTCAGCATTTCGTTACTTGGCGTAATTTGGAAAAGGAGGTTAACGAAACAGTCAATGTAGGAAAAGGGGCATTTGAGTGATTGACAATCTGAATTCGGCGTCCTGTTATTGTGGAGATTCTTGTGACGCGGAAATGTGTCAGAGATGTAAAAATGGGGAGCCTTTCTCCGAACGGACTTGCGGCTGACCCCGATTCGTTGTTTTCCAGAGCAGTTTGGAAAGGTGAAAGGAACACAAGGTGCACGTGCTTGTTAGACAACGTTCAGAATCACTGTAAGAAGACGCCTCTTTGAAGAGTGAACGAAATGTATTGAGGATTGGTATCGGCTTTTAGAGAGGTTCCCCAGAAATTGATACGTTTTCCTTGCACACAACCCGTAATTATGAACTGTTTAGGTTTCGAGTTGATATTGTTAATTTAGTTTGTCCACGAATAGTCGGAGTGGTAGTGTTTGATAAGGGAAAGCCCAAACCGATAAATTTGATTTTGATTAATTTTGGTTGGATCACATCTATGTCAAATATACTTGAATGGTACATCTACATAAATACCCAGCAATCCGCTTTTTGGCGTGGTAGGGGTTTAAACACCAAGTGTTCGAGTTACCTATTTAGCTTATTGATGTCGTGTATCGTCCGCGGAAAGAATGAATCCCTAAAATGACTTGTCCTTGCTTAATACAAGAAGTCGCAACCTATCTTCCAAATCTTTCTTTGAGAGATTCCCAACCTGCGTCCTGCATGATAATATTTAAAATGTCCTCTGAGATTGAGCCTATAGGGGTCATAGTGTTGACTCAGCATCGTGTAAAATTGGTAAGCTACCCTAATCAATTGAGAGCTTAAAATGTGGTCTAGATTAGCCAATAAAGGCGGCTCCATGGACTTCATGCTCACTCTTCTATGATGATTAAATTTGGAGGGTCGATTGTGTGGCGTTTTTACGAGAGGTTTAAGATTTTGAGGGCATTTAGTGAGAGCTCTGTTTTTCCCATCGCGTCACGTTTCTGGTCGATGACTGGTCAATTTATTCTGAGTAAATAAATGGAATTATTTAATTTCTGAAGGAGAAGGATGCGCAGTTGATTAGAGAGAGGGTAAATAAAAGGCATTTCTTTGAAAAAATATACAATCTTTTACCTGCATTACACTCTGATAATTCTGTCGCTAAATGTTATTGTTTCTGCAGCTATTTGAGTTTTAGTATTCCTTTTCAACGAATCACGTAAAGCAATACTTCACCTGCTACGAAAAGTCGCGATTTCGAGAAAAAAAATCGCATCTACCGCGATTAATAAGACATGGTATATTTGAAAGAAGATTCTTTCGGATTATTCAAAAATTTACATTGATGGAATCAAAGTGGAATATACGTTCATTGTTCTATTACGGTGGCTGTTGAGGCGTTTTTAATGCGCCGATATTTTCCTTAGTTTCATATCGAGAAACTAGATTTGAATTTCGAACGCGACAGCTTGATACGGAAGATTAATTCGGATGAGCCTCCGCAATATAGGTTGAGTGCCATTAATCTGAAATGCTTGAAAACAGCGTTGTTTCGAAATTTGGAATTTCTCCAGATTTTGAAATAAATGATTCGGTGGAGTTTAACAGAATTAAGATTAAGTTTGACTTCCAGAAAAATCACTTTTTAATTTAAATAAAAGCATTAATAATAATGCAACAAACAAAGAATACAAACGAATATTTATTTATAAAATGAGGTTAATGGACCAATAACTGAGTTATCTGTAGATGAAGGAGATAAATCTTATAGGATGGATATTTTCGGGTGCCAAACATACTGCTTCCCGTGAATGGTTAAAAGGATGAGAGATGGTAACGGAGTCACGGCCGATATTAATATAATCCAAAGGTATTAAATAGCACGTTACTAAAAGGTGAGTTGATACAATGTTTCATATTGAGGATGGGCAACTTGTACCATTTGGAAAGTGAGGACTTCTTAGAAATATTCGTGATCTCCTCATGAACCGTTTTTGTCATTTTGCTTACACCTTTTTATATATATGGGATGTGTGGATGCAGAATGATTCAAAGAGCATACGAGGAGAATTTGAGTGTCTCTATAAGGAGGGGACGACCGAGAAAATACCGATTGAAATTAGTGGTGTATATAGATGCTGTCATATCGGGGAATTGTTGAATAAAACACGGTTTTGAACAACAAAGAAATATTACGTTTACTAATCCACAATATATATAATTCGTTGGTGACTAGTTTCGCCTAGTTATAGCCATCTTATTCAACATTTCTTCGTGATGTTATCACGATTTCACAAAGTGACGGTCTCCTCCGTGAATTTTATAGATCGTGAAGTATGTATCTTCACGTATGTTTATGTAGTAGCTCTAAGAATTAAAGGGAATGTTGGAAAAGATGTATAGATCTGTCTGATGCGAAATATTGGCACAAGGATTGTAGTAATTTTTTAAAGTTGTTCGAAACACGAGGTCATTTTGAACATATGGGCCCCAACCAGGAATCGAACCCGGGACCGCTGCCACCGAAGGCGAACGCGCTACCCATTCGGCTATCCAGGAAACCCCCTGATAGGAATGCTTTAAGAAATAAACGAAGCAAATAACTTGCTTACCCTGAAATGGAGTGAGTTTTATTTATGCATGAGTAGAATAAGACCATTGAGAGAGAATATCGCTGAAAGGAACTAAATGAGACGTTCGTCTGACATTTCCTTATTTGATCAAGGCAAATTGACTGACTTATCTCCTTTGTATTTTTTACCTTCGTATCTCACTAAAGCTGAGAATCCATCTTCCCTCCACTTGTCACCAAAAAGCTTCTCCCCGGTGGCTTTCCTCGGCCACGCATCATTTGTTTAACACCCCTCTATACTTCCTCAGGTTGCCACATAGCGCTCTCGGATGAAACTGAAAAAAACTCTTCATTCCAAATCGATAGCTCTTCGGATTCCGGAAGATTGCGAAGGAGAATTGAAGGGTGTGGCGTGCGTACGAGAATCTTATCACCGCCTCCCTTCTTCTCTAACGAGATCACTCAAGGATACTATTTCATTGAAAATCTCACCGGTGAGGGAACCACGTCTGCGGACCTCTGTTGCTCTTTCAGCGCTTCTCGAGTAAGATTGAGCTTCTGCACGTTTGCACGCCGCATTTTCATCAATGAAAGGGTAAATGCGTTACTTCTGCACATTGCGACATCTAGCGCTAAATTGGAGGCCTTAATACTGTTTCTCGGAGTCAAGTCGACCGAGTACGGAATCCCCCGGCCTGCGAGACCTACTGTGATATTCTCGTCCAATGTTTTACAAAAGGTTATTTGAACGTAGTTTTGTGTGTTGAGGATGAAATTAGAAATGTCTTATCGCAAAATCATCGGGCCCAGTAGCAGTTTTTATCGTTTAAGTCTAAAAATATCGTCATCGCTGCCCTTCAAAAACATCCTTGTAGTTATTTCATCAATTTATTGTTACATTTATAGAATTCAGCCCTATTCCTCATCATTGGACGATTTCGCGACCTCGCTTTTAACTCACTGCCAGGAATTTCTACTTTTGCTCACCAAAGATGGAAATCGGATGCCGTCGCTAAGATCTAACTTTTAATACAAAATTTAAGATAATCTTTTTTGATTATTTTAACAGCATTTAAGTCCTACATTCTAGTCGGAGACGGTGATTCTTAGATAAAACTATGAAGTGGTGCGATGATTGGCAATTAGTGCTCAATAGAGATAAATGTTCAGTAATCAACTTCTTCCAAAGGAAAAATAATGCCAATGAGTATTCGTACAGGCTCCGAGGGCAAACTTTATCAACAGTAGAAACGGTGAAATACCTTAGAGTAACCCTCACCAATAACTTAACCTGGGGTACCCACATCCGTAGTATATGTGGTCGAGCGCTTAAGAAACTCGGATTCACGAAGAGAATTGTCATTAGAAGCGAAGAAAAAGTCCGTGAGCGATGTTACGTTGCGTTGGTCTCAATATGCAATATGCGTGTAGTGTATAGAAAAATGTTGTATTTGGGAAGTAGAAAAAGTACAGCGAAAGGCGATACGTTTTGTAAAGAATTGTTACGACAAGTCAATGAGTATTACGCAAATGCTTCAGGACACGGGATGGGAATCTTTAGAAGATAAAAGGCTTAAACAATGGATAAATCTACTTAATAAATTTAAAGAGAGCACGTTCATAGATGATGTAACTGTCATAATGCGTCCCCATGTTATATAGGTCGTTCTGATACTGCGAGGAAAATCAGAGAAATAGATACTAGAACAAGTCGTTTCAAAAATTCATTTTTTTCCGCTAACGACACGCGAAAGTAATCGATTAGTGAAGTAAAGTCATGGTGCTTGTACCCCCTGCCACACGCCGAAAGGCGGCTTGCAGGGTACTTATGTAGATGTAGATAAAATATGCCTATGACTAATAGATTGAAGATATAAAATGCGAAGATTTTAATAAAATAAAACTAATATGTTCAAGCATGATTTCGTGGAACTCCACGTCAACGAGTTGACATTTTCAGGTCCTTAAGATTCGTAGATGCGTAGATTTTAAGCTATCAGTTTGTATGATGTAGGTATTTATTTTTTGTGAAGTGAAAGGGAATGTGGAGTCGTCTCGAGTCTAAATTCGTATGGGAACACAAGCAAAAGGGAACCATGGGTTCCCTTGTCTTTTTCAGTCCCCTCCTTGGTGCACTCCCCTATAATAATACCTATGTTGTGCATAGAACGTTTCAAATCTTCAGTTTGGCTGAATTCTAATTTGGTTATTCACTCATATGGAAATATCTCTGTATTCCCTGTTAGATTTGCACATGTATTCTGATATTTATTGAAATAATGTTTTGAATCACATGCATTGTATGTTTACGAATATTTTTATTCCGGCACTTGAGCCAAATACCTCCCATCTCTTACTTATTGGTTCTTCGTGGTGCTCCTTACGGTGAATGACTAGTTACGTGAATCACTGAATGTAGTGACTACTGTTTAACCCCGATGAAATGAAATATACCTACCTACGTTGGGTGTTAAAAAAGTTCCCGGAGAATTCAGTTTAAAATATTCAACTGAAGTAATTTCCGTTCACTTTTCGCACGCAGGGAGCTTTTGCTACCCTACCGGTCTCATCAATTTTTTAAGACTTTTAATTGTCAGATACCTACTAAAATGCTGCTTTGCAATATCACCGGGTTTAATTTTACTTTGAAATCATCCATCATGGCACAATCACGTCCCTCTTAATTTCCTACGAGAATGGCGAAAAGTAAACAAACAAGATCCATAATTTCATCGTATGAAATCGATAAACATGTCCGTGCTTCACGGAACGACGTACAGAATTAAATTTAGATTCACTTATCAACATCAAGCGTTCGTTGCAGGGAATCGCTCGAGACTGTCAGGATAAAATCCCTACTTTGTAATAATGAAGTTACACCCGTTATATTCCTCTACTAAGCCATTGTTTCTCACGTCATTTGCATTCGAAAAGAGTACTTCATCGCCCGCATCATATAGATACTTTCTTATCTATCTAAACACAAGAAAAAATAGGACCTATCGGTACTCAGTTTGGCTATTAATCGTGGTAGACATAACGCTACCTTAGCAAATGCATACTTTATAGGAGGCAAATCTTTAAATTAATCTTCTCAAGCGATATCTGGTGGAAAGTCAACTTCCCCAGCCTGATGATGATGTTCTAACGTTGAAATCGGTTCCTCCTTTGATTTATTTTGTGGTATTGTGCAAATTATCCAATGCTTGTTGTCAATGTCATTAAACGTTTAAGTACTTTATGCGAAACAAAATATGTGGTAGATTGTAGGTATATAATGCATCGAGAAAAAGCCAGATTTATCCTACTGTTAATCGACGTCTTTAACCTTTCCCAAGTTCGTTGACTTATTGGAGATTCGCCACTGTACGAAGGACTACCCGAGAGTATCTTTTAGAACAATGGGTTCTCACCTCTTCCTGTTTTAATCGCCGCCCACGCAACCGTTGAAGTCCCCTTTTATCTGGAGATTCTCTTGAGGTTAGTACCGCGAGCGCCCGCTGAGCGGCGCTTCTGGCGGATTGAATGGCGATGGTCGTGAACACTTCGTTCCTTCGGAGGAGGGAACGATCAGATGTGTGCTATCTTTACTCTGAAGATATTGAATCAGTCGACATCTTGCGGGTAGTTGGCCACTGGAAACCTTTACGCCTCGTTATTTTCGTCTAGATTTTGACAGGCAGTGCTGAAGACAGTATGAGAATATTATGGGTGTTGGTTAGATTCAATTATGCATTTTTCTACATTATTAGAGATTTTTATCAGTACTGTTGTAATGGAGATTATAATAAAACTGAGTATCTACTGGGTTATTCATCACCTACATTGGATGAAAACTAGTTGCAGTTTTCAACGTAACGGTCCGTCAATTGAGACATTTTTGAAGACAGACTATGTTTAGATGATTTAATTTTCTGATCTCACACAAAGTCACTTCTGGCCTTCTTTCGTTTTAAATATTAATGAATGATTTTCCAATCGCGGAAAAATTGTCATTTTTTTAAATAGAAATTTCTCTGGTCCAATTAGGAGAATTCGGTAATTCACTAGGAGAAACGGACGTGAAAAAAGCCTGACGGAACCGGGACTCGAACCCGGTCGTCAGACTTTTTTCATGTCCGTTTCTCCTTGGGAATTTTCCTAGGTGCAAGCCTTATCGTGCCTAGTACCTAAAACCTTTTTCCTTGTTAGTAAATCACTATTTATGTCTGAGTAAGTCTTTCTTAGTCAATTGCAAAAATTAACTCTCTGAGACTGTACAGCTAACAGTGGCATTCGTTCCTTTTTTGCTCTATGAGGAAAAATTGGGTCTCTTAAGAGTTAAAATGCATCCACAAGTGCTTTAATTTGTCAGTTAAGTGTGCGATCGTCTGCCATGGAAATCCGCTATTTGCGTATTTTAATGAGCGAAAGAATTAAACATTACTCTTCGGAAAATGGAAAATAACGCTTAATCCTGCGATAGTCTTCGAGTCCTTGGTTAGAACCCGCTTATTTCTAAAGACGTCTGCAATTTTCCTGAAGCTATCTATAAAATACAATGGTACATACCTCGACTTGCGAACCACTCGACATTCGAACATTTCGACGTAACAACTTGTCTCGCACTCCGATTTGATCACTAGATAAGGCCATAATTTCGAGATACAAAGCTTGATTCTTTAATTATCCTGAGTACAGCAGAATATATGCGCTATCGCATGTTGCTGACTATCCAATAATTCTTCTCTCTTCCTAAAGCAACTTTGTGTCTCGTTTGAGCCAAGCGTATCGTGTTTTCATTATTTTCGCGAAGTTTTGTTTTAGTTGGTATTTTTACGCTATATTTTTATGAATTATTATGTATTATTAATTGCGTTTTTATTGTATATCCATGCCATTTTCATAATCAAGAAGTCTTCCGTTGAACCACTGATATTTTTAATAACAATGTTATCAATCGCTATAGGAGTGTTGAGTGACTCAATCAACGCCGGACAGCTTCCTTAAACCGTAGTGACGAAAGTAATCTCCA